>ML685809.1:2597609-2623987 GCA_007922175.1 Pelusios castaneus
CGTCGAAGTGGGATTTTCTCCCACGAAAGCTCATGCGATAAATAAATCTGTTAGTCTTTAAAAGTGCCACAGGACTCTGTTGTCTAAGTTTTCCTAGTTTGAACTAACTAATTCAAACGAATTTTAGCAAGTGTAGACATAGCCATAGACTCTAAGATCAGAAGGGACCAATATGATCATCTAGTCTGACCTCCTGCACAATGCAGGCCACAAAACCTCACTGACCTACTCCTGCAATAAGCCTCTAACCAATGACTGAGTTATTAAAGTCATCAAATCATGATTTAAAGACTTTAAAATACTTTATTTGAGCGAATGTTACAAAAAAGGTCAAACAGACATGGTTTTAGATAAAGGAAGTGATTGGTCATCCAGGTTACAGTACAGATCATTTGGGAAGTAACAGGTAAAGGTAAGGATGGGAAGTACAACCAGTACATGATCTACAGTATTCAGGATGGGGGGAGTCAAAGGACTGCAGGGCTGAGAAGCAAGAGGTCAGAGATTCGGGATAAACAGCTTAATATGGGAGGGATACTGAGTGTGACGATATGGGGAGCACATATGATATTGAGGGTGGTTTATCCCGGAATGCAAATAGGGAGGGTGGGTAAAGAATCCATAGGGAGATACACTAGCAAATGAGCCATGCCTCATGCAACAGAGAAAGGCAACCCCCCACCCCCAATTCTATTGATTGACTGCAAATATTCTAAATTTTAGCTGTGCTGCTTAAACTATTCAGAAGAGTTACTTGTACTGTTTCTCATTCTTGACTGGAAAGGGAAGTAATCTGTTCCCTGACTGGATGAGCATACAAGAATTTGAAGCGTGAATACTTGCACATGCAAATTTAAAATTCAGTCTCTAAGAAGAGGCAGACAATTTTGAAGCCTGTTTTCTGCTAATTTCGGCCAGCAAAATCAGATCACTCAAATAACCTCAAAAAGCTAACAAAAAGGGGGTATGAATGGCTATGTCTACACTTATCAAAGTTAGTTTGAATTAGTTAATTCGAACTAATTTTGGTTAGTTCAAATTAACTTAATTCAAACTAGCACGGTCCCACTAGAATGCTAGTTCGAACTAAGCAAGTGCCATAAATGGCACTTGCTTAGTTCGAATTAGTCAGTTGCATTAAGGTCAATGTGCCGGTTAGTTCTGTTAAGCCAGAAAGATTCTTTCCCCAAGAATCAGGCAGCATAGATAATACTGAAGAGGTTTATTCACGATACCAGGAAGACTGACAGGACAGCTTCAAATTGGTGATGTTACAGTGGTCAAATATATATGCTTCTCTGTCAGTTACACAATCCACTTGGAATTCTTTACCTGTTTACTTACAAGTACAGACTTGTTCCACCCAGAGAGCACAGAGGTGATAATGACCGATGCAGAGACACTTTAATTACATTAAAGGCCCTATGGCTACATTTAGGGTGGGGTGGGAGGATGGGATGGAGAGGAGGGTCCTTACAGCTAGTCAGAAGTGTATTGTTCCCATCTAAACCAGAATTTCTCAATAGGCAGCTGGCCACTGCCTTACTGATTGTTCACAGCATCCTTGTCTTTGGGTGGGTCTGGTATGATTGTTAACCTGAGTTTCATTTCACAACTTACTGGCAGGAAAAGTATCCAAGCTTTAACAGAGAAGATTTGACAGAGAAAAGTCTACAGAGACAGAAAAAACATTAAAGCCTAACAGTTCGAACTAAGCAGTTAGTTCGAACTAACATGGCCACATTGACTTAATTCGAATTAAGAGTTAGTTTGAAGTAAAACTAGGTTTTACTAATTCGAACTAACTTTTCCTTAATTCGACTTAAGGAACTGCATTATAGCAGCATATATATATTTTTTTTTTAAAAAGGTGAGCATGCTGAGTTAATTTCATAGCACAAACAACATCACAGTAGGTTATATATGCGTAGGTCCATTCTAGTTATATTGTAAAACAAGGTCACTTATGTGCTGTAGTGTTGACAGTCCTGAATTCTCCCTCTCCAATCTAAGTGCAATAGTAACTCATTCGTAAACTGCCATTTTGAGACAGATATATTTGTCCGTTACTGTCAGAACTAATTAACACTCTGACGTCACTTATATCACACAGAATTTATACCAGTCCTAAAACCAGACTGATAGGGATTAAGGAAATTAAAAACTGCTAAATGGCTGTCCCAGAATCACATATTATGAAAAAGAGTTGAAAGGTGCAATCCTACCAGAATCACTTGTATCCTTTTTAGATATGTTCATAGAACTCAGAATAGCAAAAGTGTATTTGTATTATGATATGCATCCAGGCAGCTTTGGCTCTGATTCTGCTCACCATGCAAATCCCATTGAAGTCCTTAACTCCTCGCTCCAGACAAAATTGCCATTGCCTTGAATGAGGAGTTTCAGATTAGCATCCAAATCGGTGAATTGAGCCTTTAGTGTATAATTTGTGTCTCCAATCAGTGTTTATCATCCATCTTTGAACCGCTAATTTTTTATAACTTTTATGTATTTCCAGAGAGTCATGAGCAGCAGAGAAAAACATTATCAATGCTGATCTGCCTTCAGTTAGAAAATTTCTAGTACAAAAACTATGTAAGTTAACCAGTCTTAAGGTACAATAAGGTCTTTTTAATAGAAAAAAAACAGCACTAGGAATTAAGTGCCAAAAAAAAAGGGCATAGACTGGAATATTTTCTTGCAGTTCTAGCTTGAGCTAGTGGAACAATGTTTGGCATAGATCATAATGTCCTCATAATAAAATATCACTGCACAAGCATTGCTTGTTACAAATTAAAAACAGTAATGGAAAAAGTTACAAATATAAAGAAAGAGGACAAAGAGAATTCTATTTCATCTAAATAGAGTAATAAAGAAGAAAGTAAAAAGTATATTTTAAATAAATTCCAAATGGATACTCTTACTTGTTACTAATATTTCAATTATTCTACAGAAAACGCATTACAATGAACTCAGATGCAGCCAGAAATAATAAACATCTTTGGGTTAAATTATGTTCTCAAAACAATATTAAAGAGGAGTAACTCCAGTCAGTAACTATCAGTTAAAATCGACTTCAATAGAATCATAGAATCATAGTATAATAGGGATGGAAGGGACCTCACAAGGTCATCTAGTCCAACCCCCTGCTAAAAAGCAGGATCACTCCCACTAAATCACCCCAGCCAAGGTTTTGTCTAAAAACTGTATCCCTAAATAACTATAAAGTTTATCTTTTAAGTGGTACTTCTTTATAAAAATCATGACAAACAGTATAATTGTGTTTTTTTTTAATTTTAAAAAAATATGTCACTACTTATAATGGGCTGAATATTTTAAAAAGCTATGTGTCAATAAAAGCATCAGATTGGCTTCCTGTGAATTTTGGGTCGTATTTGTTGTTCACAGATATTCAGACACCTGTAGGTATTTCTAAGAAAGATTTCTTGCTCCAGATATTTCAGAAATCTTTGCACAAATGATTATTTACTTGAAAATTTTAAATTAAATTTATTATTTTTAAAACAGGAAAATTATAAAGTTAGAACAACCAATTAAGGAGCAGAAAGGTCATTGAACAGTAAACACTGTTCCTTCTCTTACCTCTCAGTTGCATCCTTCTGACCTCAACATCACCTCCTTCAGCATCACCCATTTGCCCAAATCACCATTTGCCCAAACCATTCTACAGAGCTTGGCTATAAGTGCCAATGTGTCAACAGCCATGATTTTTCTATCAGTCTCAAGACTTTTTGTCTCGGGCCCTTAGTCACCTATTCTCAGATCTCTCCAACTATGCCATTCTTCAGTTCTTAATTCCCTTCATTTCATTCTCTATACCTGCACCTATATCCCTCATTGGAATGTCCATTCTGCCAGCCTCCAGCACAAACTTCTTCCAGTCCTGCTCCCCAAGCTATTGAACTGCTCTAGATAAAATTCTATGCACTTGCAGACTTCCTCCATTGCAGGTTTGCTCTCTTCTTTATTTCTGCCATATTTACCAAAACAGCCGTATTTTCTCCAGACTCATTGGTTCATATGCCCACGACCCCAGCAGCTTGTTTGCTACCTTTGATTCTCTCTGAAAACTTTCCCTTCTTCTTTCACTGCTGTTCAAAATCTCACTGACCTTTTCAAAGAGAGCAATCTCCACTACTGCAAGATCCATTTCAACTCCCGTCCCCCTCTGTTCCTCCTGCCCATCACTGATGTCAAGATTTCTCATATGTTTCTCAACCCCTCCACATTCTTTCCTCGCATCATCCCCTCCTCCCTGCTAGCCTCCTGCCCCACTGCCCTCTCCCACCTTCACTTTTTGATTTTTTTCTGGTCTGTTCTCATCAAAATACAAACAGGCCTCAAAAATCTATTCTAGAACCCACCTCTCCCTTCGACTGCCTTCTTCCTGACCCTCTACACCTATCCAGTGTGCTATTTATAATCACTACTTCTAGCTCCTCTCCCTGACTTCATTTTAGACTCTGGAGTATAGATTCCAGCTGCTCCAAACCACGGACTCCTGGTTTGTTTGGCTGACCTAGACTAACACGGCTACCCCTTTGGTACTTGTTCTCACTGAGGATTCTATTTTTTTTCCCCCTGGGCAAATCCCAGGGCACATGTGCCATCCTTGTCCTCTGCTAGTTGGATATTCATCGTGAGCATTCTTGGTAGTGTGATGTGTGACTGGCTGCTGCCTACATTGGAGGTGAGCGAGAAGAGTGATTGAACAAGAGAGACAAGGAGCACCCAATGTGGAGCTCACTGCATACTTGGGGAACAGAGGGAGGAAGGAATAATCTGTATTGGGGAAAAAGCAGATTGTGGATATGGATAAGTGAGCTGTGTGTGTAGGAAAGAATCTATCTGCCTATTTTCTGTGATCTGTGCTTTCCTCCATAGCACCATAGCCTTTGGCCCATCCCAGCCTTCTTTCCTTCTAAAAATGTACCAAGCAAAGTGTATAGATAGCTGGCATTTATGCCTGTGGACCTGTAAGAGGCTAAGAAGCCAGGTTGGGGTTTTATTAAAAGCAGAGGTACAAATAAAACAAAATTTATTCACACCTGAAGGGTAAAAAGAACCAAAATACAAGTAACAACTAAAATTACGGTGAGCAGAGTGTTTTGTCCAAAAGTGATACAAGGCTTTACTGGCCAACTCTGAACCTGACTCCCGGTCCTCCTTTCAGAGTTTCTTAGCTAGACAGACTCTGTCTTTGAAGGTCCTGTTATACCTCTGCAGTTTCCTGATGACTTGCGTTGGATTTTATTTGCTTACAGTTTGCTGCACAGAGACTTCCTAGCCCCAGCTGGGCTCCCCTGGCGCATCTTGCCTTCCGTAGCCAGGCAACAATCAGAACCCACAAAACTAGCAGAGATATTACTTACATCATTCTTTTCCTAGCCATGGGGAAGAAAAGAGAGAGACGGAAAGCTGAAGAGACTAATGCCCTGAGCCTACAGGAGCTCTGAAAGCCACACTGAAGGCAATGGGGCTATTTACAGGCCCAGGATTTTGCTGACATGGAGCTTATTGTAGTTCAGGGCCTTTGAAAGAAAACAAAGAGAGAGTTCATAACTTTTCATGGGCCATTTCTAACATATTCACTCATACATTCACACCACAAGATAGAATACCTAGAACAGGATAAAAATTGATCTCCAAAGGGGCAAGCAAGGACAACCCAAACACTCTCTTAAAACAACAAGCCAACTTATCGAAGGAGTCCCTTGGGTGCAATGCCCAAGAAGCATTACTTAGAAAACTGCAGCTCAGCTGGTAATAAACAGCTACATAGTGTAAATAATATGTATTAATTAGACCGTTATAAATATGACATTCCATTTCAGGGAAACACCTTTTAAAGTAATTGACTTCTAGTGAGGGAAAACATTTAGCCTTTCTTCACACCAGCATGGATCTGCCCTAATGAAGGAAGAAGGGCTACTTGTCTTAGAGACCACAATCTCATAGGCATGAGGATGACAAGTGATATATTTTAACAGAAAATCACAGCCAATATATTTGTCTGACCGCTGTGCACATCATATATCAAACAGTGGATTAAAAAAAATAAAATACCTATTTTTCAATAATCTACAAAGAGAAATCTAGATATTAGCCGTGTCAAACTGACAGAATTTGATAGAATTGGTTTTACTGAAATCAATCCAACATGGTCATTTCTAGGCATTTGAGATGGGATTCCACCCTGACTGGCATATGAGAGCCAAAAGCAAAATGCAAGGGGGGAGCTGAAGGGCAGTCTCCCCAGCTCAGGCACTGTGTTGAGCTTCCATATGCACCTTATTTTGTCCCCAGACACTTCCACACTGGACTAGACCCAGTGCAGGGAGCATGCCAGAGTTGGAGTCAGGAGCTCTTCCTGCAGAGCTCTGTGTTATGTGCTCAGAATACTGAGGGACTTACTTAGCTATAACCCTTCATTATGAAACAAGAACCAGCCTTTCTGCATGAGAAATTATATTTAGGATTTACTCTAGACATGCACAGCACGTTTGAAATACATCTTCAGCTTCTCTGTCTTCAAGAAGCAATATGGAAACATTTCTTGGGGATGTTTGATTACAGGGGTATATCTCAGACATCCAAGAAGTGACATTTTAAATAGCATCTTTACATCATTCCATATTTAGGGAAAGAAATGATCGTCATATACTGACACATTTAGCTTTGTGAGACCGAGCAAGTTAGCTATATGTTCTTTATAACTCCTAGAACTCGCAGAGTATCATCACATCTTCTAAAAACCATGCACGGCTTGCTATTGCTGTTATAAATGAAAAGGGAAACAAATAGTAACTGTTTCCATTTATAATAGTATCTCTTTATTGGGCTGTGGTTCACAGTCTAGTTGTTGTAAATGTTCACATATTTTTTGCTAGGACTGACAATATAAAGGCATAGGCAGAAATCGCCGGTCTCTGTGGGGCTAACATCTACATGGGGCCTACATCTGCTATATTCAGTATGGATTAGCATGAAGATTTTTAGTTTCACCTCACATTCTTATATTAATCTCACCTATCATACTATTTCCGATTGTTTTACTAGTCACTCGATCCTACACTCACTCATCTACACCCTTTCTGGAAATGCCTTCTATGACATTTAAAAAATGTGAACCTAAATATGACTTTCCAGGATGCTTTTAAAATCTAATGCAAAGAGTCTTTTTATTAGGACAAACAATCAGATTAGAGCTGGTCAGAAAATTTCTATGGAAACACGACTCACTGAAATTCTGATGGAAACCAGGCAGGTCTCCTGACAGTTCATCTGCCCAGCTCATTGACAGTCCACCTGAAAGGCTGCTGGGGGAGGCTCCACTTGGAGCCAGGCCTTCCAAATTCCCTGGCTGAGATTTCTGAGTGGGGTTTTGTCGTTGTTGTTGTTTGTTTTAATTCCACAATGGAATGAAACATTTTTCAAAACCTCTCAATTTTTTGGAGAAAGGAAAATCCCCCTGCAGGAACCATTCCTTTATATGTACTATAGGGCTGTGAAAATCCTTCTATTGATCTCAGTTGGCTTTGGTCTGACCTCAATTTTCTGGTTTATTTGGCATTTAATTCTGATGAACACACAGCAGAGAGTTATCTAAAAACCTAGAAAGAATTGTCTGTTTCTACAACATTTCAATATTTTAAAATTGGTCTTTCTGAGAGATTTAGAGATATCATCATTTAGATTCATTCTAAATAATTTTGTTCTGTTTTTTGTTTTGGTCTTGATCATTTAAATACTCCTGTAATATAAGATTAACCAGGACTTTCATCCACAAAAATCTTCAAGTTTCAGGAGAAAACAGATATTATTATTTATTATTAGAAAAAGCCTAAAAATGACTCATGTCATATAACTTTCATGTAAAATTACTTGGAAAGTAATACAAAATCATAGAATAAAATCAATGAGTGTTTCTTAGTCTTCAGTAATATCCTATGTCAAAATGTGGCAATAAAATATGTAAGCCAGAAAGGGTCTGCTATAATGTCATGGGTATAACATTATCAAATAAGCAAGGATTGTAGATTGAAAAACCTTACTTGAAATACAAATGCACAAATTAACATTGCCTGCATAGTACCCTTGTTATATGCAGCACACTTGAACATGGATTCTAAACCTTATAGAGAATGAATTCATGTATTTGGCGAAGTGGGTTGTAGCCCATGAAAACTTATGCCAGAAGAAATTAGTTAGTCTTTAAAGTGCCACAGAACTCTTGTTGGGTTTTTTATAGTAAATTTTATGTATGGAAGAACTATTCTCATGTAATTTCTTGACGGAATTAAGATCAGCCTAGCTTTCCCTCAACATCAACTATGCCTGCCTTGTTTCACCCAAAGTATTTTGCTCTTGAAAATTACTTTTTTGTGGACTAAATGGAGAAAAGTTCATTCTCCATTTACCTTTGCTTTTCCTTTTGTATTTATGGACTAAAGACTTATGTTGTTATCTTTCCCCTTGAAGACTGTGGCAATAAAGGAACTGGTACAGTTGAACAGCCTTTGGCACCAGCATGTTTCTCATTTTAGAAATGATTTGTTTTCCCTTCATCTTGCCATTTGATTTGCCATTCCATAGTATCCAGTGACATTGATAGGAACAGAGACAATGTATATTGTTTTAATGAAATAAACTCTTTAAGGTTTTGGACATTTGATTGATTTGTTGTCTGATAGGGCATTTTAATTTATTTTTTGTTAACTAATCAATGTCTGAAACACATTGGGAGTTGGGCTAAAATTACTAATTCATTCATTCAGAGAGAGAGAGAGAATGTGTCTGTGTAAAACAAGGGAGGGAAACAGAATCTGTGTGACCTTCAGCAACTCTCTTCACTATCCTGTGTCCATGTTTTCCCTCCCACCTTTTTGTCTGTGTCCTTAGTTTCAAATGCAAGCTCTCTGGGGCAAGAAATCACTCTCACAATATTTATAAAGTGTCTCACACAATGGAGCCCCAATCTTAGCTGGAGCTTCTTTGTGCAACTATAATACAAACAGCAAATATTGTTTTATTGACAAGAGTTTGGTTTAGTCACATGACTCATGAGAGGAAAAGCTACGAGTGATAACAGCTGGTAAACATTTTTTTAACCACAGCCACAGTAGCATCTCAGACTACTATATACATTGCAACATCTGTCAGCAAAGCATATTAACAAATAAAATAAATACATTTGGAATTTTTGAAATGTATCCGATAGACAACTTTGTGGCGTAGAAAAAGTATTCTGTAGAAAATCTTTATATCAGATAAAGTCCGGTCGACTATAGTAAAAGCTGTCCCAAGCTGCCTCACAAGTGATCCCCAAAGCTCACCTCTCTGGAACTACGGTACTTATTGCTGTGTTAATCTTATCCTTGTACTCCCTGCTGGGACTGCAACGGGGCCAATTAGTGCAATGTAAGATATTACAATGGTTTCTGAGATGCATACGCTTGCCTATTAGAAACATCAGTGCACTATTGACATGGAGGGAAATGTCCAACTTCCTCCAATGGCCTCATATAGCCTCACCTTTGTATAAGCAGCCATTCAGATTCCAAAATCTCTCAGGTACAGTAATGCTTGTTGTCCGAAAGGTATTCTGCATTTAGTTCCTTAGCCTTTAATAACGTTCTATTACAGATTAAAAGGATCTTCTTGCATGATAAGAATTAAGCATAAAGAAAAGAAAAAAAGAAAAGAGCTAATTTAAAGTAATATTTTTCATAGGCATACATAATTAATGTTTATAGAGAAGCTTCTAATTAGTATTCAGCTGCTGCCTCAGTTCCTCACCCAAGTTTTTGGGAGTGTCATTAACATACTATATAATTTACTTCTTTGTTCATTCAGCGCAGTCATTCAAATTACAGTCTTATGGAATCTGAAGTTTTTTACTATAAAATTTTCCTGAAACATTAAAAGCAGACATTAAAAAACTGACAACAAGTCTCCTAAAAACTTCAAATTGTGCCAGGAGTAAATAAAAGAGAAACTTGGCACCTATTATCAATTAATCAATTTAAGGGAAGTAGTCCACATTTAGGATTCAGCACAGACATATGAGCGAAGGTTATAAAAAAAATAATGACAGGAACTGATCATTCTGAATATATGAGTCTAGTTGAAGAACAATATTATTTAGGTCCAAAGGGGTAGCCGTGTTAGTCTATTTCAGAAAAACAACAGAGTCCTGTGTCACTTTTAAAGACTAACAGATTTATTTATTGCATGAGCTTTTGTGGGAGAAAATCTCACTTCGTCAGACGCTTTGAAGATAGGAAACTTACAGAATGGGAGGAAATTAAATGCAGGGGTGTGTATGACATAGGATCAGGTCAGGCTGTAACAGCAAATCAAAATAGGTGTTAGGATTCAAACACTGGGGAACAGTACATAGAGGAAGGTGAGGTCAAATCACCTGTTGTAATGAGAGAAAAATCCATAGAGATCCACTTTCTGGACACTACAGTGCAAATTAATGATGGGCACATAAAGACCACCCTATACCGAAAACCTACTGATCACTATAGTTACCTACATTCCTCAAGCTTTCATCCAAGACACACCACACAATCCATTGTCTACAGTCAAGCCCTAAGATATAACCACATTTGTTCTGATCCTTTAGACAGAGACAGACACCTTCAGGATCTCTATCAAGCATTCTTAAAACTACAGTACCCACCTGCAGAAGTGAAGAAACAGATTGACAGAGCCAGACACATACCCAGAAGTCAACTACTACAGGAGAAGCCCAAGAAAAAAAACAACAGAACACCATTGGTCACCGCCTACAACCCCCAAGTCAGACCTCTTCAACACATCATCAAAGATATACAGCCTATTCTACAAGATGATCCCTTACTCTCTCAAGCCTTGGGAAACAGACCTCTCCTTGCATACAGACAGCTCCCCAACCTTAAAGAGATACTCACCAGCAACTACAGATCAAACAACAGAAACATTAAAGCAGGAACATATCCCTGCAACAGACCATGCTGCCAACTTTGCCCTCATATCTACACAGAAGATACCATCACAGGACCAAATCAAGCTACCTACTCCATCAAGGGGTCATTCACCTGCTCATTCACCAATGTGATTTATGCCACCATGTGCCAGAAATGCCCCTCTGCCTTGAATATTGGACAAACAGGACAGTCTCAGTGCAAAAGAATAAATGGACACAAATCTGACATCAGGAATCGCAACACTACAAAGCAATAGGGGAACACTTCAATCTCTCTGCTCACTCCATTGACGACTTGCTAATAGCTGTGTTGAAACAGATGAATAACAAATCACAGCTTCAAAGAGAAACAGCAGAACTCAAATTTATATGCAAATTTGATTCAGTTGCCTTGGGGTTAAACAGGGACTATGGATTTTTCTCTCATTACAACAGGTGATTTGACCTCACCTTCTTCTATGTGCTGTTCCCCAGTGTTTGAATCCTAACACCTATTTTGATTTGCTCTTACAGCCTGACCTGATCCTATGTCATACACACCCCTGCATTTAATTTCCTCCCATTCTGTAAATTTCCCATCTTCAAAGAGTCTGACGAAGTGGGATTTTCTCCCACGAAAGCTCATGCGATAAATAAATCTGTTAATATTATTTAGCTGGTTTACTTACTGATAGTTAAACCCTGCTATTCCTTGTCCTTCTCTCTCAGCCAAAATTCCTAATTGTGTTTTAAAAACAATTCTATATATTTAGCTGAAGTGTTAGAAACCACACCAGCAATGATGGCTAGAATTTGGAGAACTGATGTGATTAAAAAATAAGCAATTATCTTCACCATTCTTACATGCACCTAAAGGGCCAGGTTATGGTCTCTCAAGTTTTACACCTGCTACATTCCATGGAGTTGCATCCAATTAAAACCAGTGTAAGTACAAGCATAATCAGGCACAATACATATTCACAATGTGCATCTATAATAGCAGTAACTGTTACTTCAATCCTCTAATCTTTGAAGTTTGGGAACTAAATTTTGCTTGCCCAGCATAAACCCACCACGAGTCCACTCCTCCCAGTGAAGTCAATATGTTTTTACCATAGGCTGCTCCACAACTTCTGTTTAAAGTCGATTTTTCTAAGTAATTTAAAACCAACATATTTAATAGGGTAGTTTTGAAATTTGGTGTCCTTTGGGAAGCTGTGTTGTAGGGTAGGGATCCAAATTGAGAGTAATTTGAACTAAGCATTTCTGAGAAATAAACTCTGAAAAAATAGCAATTTTTCAAAAGGTTTCTAGGTGTTTTGTTTTGTTTTGCACAGAGCTTGGGATCAAATTATTGATGTGATCCAGTCAAAGTGGTTTCATGCTCAATCTGTTAAATTTTACCCAAGGTCGTGCACGACACCCACTAAACATTTAGGAGAATGACACCTAAGAAAAAGTACATTTTAAAAGTGTGCATGCACAAATACAGAAAAACAGTGAGACGATTTCTATTCTTGCCTTTTCATATGCTTTAATGCACCCTGTACTTCTCAGCTTAACAGTACAAGTCAGCAGAAATAAACTGGGTTTTTGGAGGTCCTGTCATTCAGGATCTCCTGGGTCAGCTGACCCCAAATTTTTGTTTTAAATGGATGCAAGGCCTAGAGGTGAAAGACCAAAAGTTTATCAGCTTTGTGCAGAAAGTCACATACCCTTCATATCACAGCACTCATAATAAATAAACTATAATAGCTTTCACATAAAAGTACATCTATTCTGTAATTGATCTGTTATTTCAGACTGCTGACACGCTGTCACCTGCCAGTACTCCCAGTACAGACTCAGAACAAGCATAAAGTGTAACAGGATTGGAAATCAATGAAATCTACAGATGTGTGTAAAATGGGTGGGGAATATAAGTATTGTGTTTTTTCAGAATAATTGTGATCAGGATTTTTCAGATCAGCGGGTTATAACTATACATTCCCTTTACTTCATTTTTACTTTAGCTCTTAAATGGAAGGAAATACCAAATGAATTATGCTCTTGCTGATCAATAAAATGAGGATAATGGATAGAGCAGAGACAATCCATTTACTATACAGACTATCCATCTCCTGAAATATTTTGTAAGCAATGTTCTGAAAAAGAATGCAAACAACTTTTCTTGTTTTTGTTATTTTGTTGAGGTTCATCTTAATTTGCTCAACCTTATCCATCCCACTTAATTAAGAATTTGGATGCATCCGTTTTCCATGTGCAGAACTGTTCTTGACCTCAGCTGAATTACAGAAGGGATGAGGTTTGCCCAAAAGGCAGAGGGCACCCAATGCAATAACAATCCCCTGCCAATGCTCTCTCTTCCTCCCTCTCTCTCTTTTTCTCTCTTCCGCCCCCCCCCCCCGAAATATGGATCCCCTCAGCAATATAGCTTTTCTAAAAAAATCATATAGATACACATACACACAGTACAGCAAAAATAAGTAAAAATAGTCAAAGAATAATGTTAGTGAAATAAAAGAATCCTTGGAGCTTACTTTATGGACTCTGAATAATTTTTTAAAAAAATATTGCAAATGCAGCTATCAGGACTCTTATGAGTGGCCATACCTAGTGGCCTCAAACTTATATCCCACTAGGCCTCAAACTGTTACCTCATGCCCCCTCGCCCCTGTCTGTGCCCTCCTTTCTACAGAAGAGAAGACTGAGGGGAGATTTGATAGCAACCTTCAACTACTTGAAGGGGTGCTCCAAAGAGGAGGGAGCTAGGCTGTTCTCGAGGGTAACAGAGGACAGAACAAGGAGCAACAGTTTCAAATTACAGCTAGGGAGGTCGAGGTTGGATATTAGGAAAAACTTTCTCACTAGGAGGGTGGTGAAGCATTGGAATGGGCTATCTAGGGAGGTGGTGGAATCTCCATCTTTGGAGATTTTTAAGGCCCGGTTAGACAAAACCCTGGCTGGGGTGATTTAGTGGG
The DNA here is from genome assembly GCA_007922175.1 of Pelusios castaneus. NCBI lineage: Eukaryota > Metazoa > Chordata > Testudines > Pelomedusidae > Pelusios > Pelusios castaneus. The sequence continues at coordinate 2,611,566 of ML685809.1, forward strand.
AGTGGTCCTGCTTTTTAGCAGGGGGTTGGACTAGATGACCTCGTGAGGTCCCTTCCATCCCTATGATTCTATGATTCCCAGCAGTGGCCAGGAACAGGAGCAGGAGCAGAAGCGGAGCTGCAGCTGGGCTGCTGTTGGAGCCTGAAGCTGTGGGCATGGCTGGGGCCATCCCTGGGAGCAGATCCGTGGCCTGGGCTGCAGCCGTGGCTGGTGTGGAGCTGCAGCTGTGCCAGGAGCCAGGGGCTAGGCTGACATGAATCAAGTGGGCTGCTGAATGGGTGTGGAAAAAAGAAACACTCTAGGAAATCTCCACCACCTCATTCACCTCTGCAGAATGGCCAAAATAAATAAAGGAGAATTCTGCAAGTTGTGGGAAATTTTTCAGAGCTTTCCATAGGTGGAATTCTGGCCATGGAAGATTTAGTAGGGGCGGAGCTCCCAATAAGGAACAGCTAGTGGGTGTAGCCTCAGGAGACTTACTCTTCTTGTCTCTTATTAATAAGGAATCAAAGGCACAAAACCATGGATTATTATTATTGCTTTTTACTTAAGGCCTGATCCTGCAGCTATTGAAAGTCTCTCATTGATTTTACTGGGTACAAAATTGAGTCTTACAGGATTTACATTAGTATCACAACAGCAAGAAAGGACTTTGATTCATTTCAGTAATTAGTTCCACTCCGACAGAAGATTTATAATTCCTTCAATCACCCTTTCCCAATGACAAGGTGCCTTCATGTTATTTAGGAAGAGCAAATATTAGTATAGGGTGACCAAAGATCCCATAACCCGAGAAAAGATCTGAACAGTTATTCTACAAGCCAGTAATTATGTAAAGTTCAGAAAGTTAATGATGCACAGAGTGCCTAAAGAATTGCGAGATTATGGAAAACATTATTTATGCTCAGACAGTATTTTAATACTGAAAGATCTGTTTATAATCACATCATAGTCACATATTCTCCTCTGCTCATTAGTTCCAGTTGTGCATGTGGGCAGTCAGCTTGGAAACAGTAATTGTTATCTACAGGCTGATCCAGAGACATGTATTCAAATAAGGGGTATGTATGCCAAAGAAAAAAAATGTGAGCAAGTGGATATTGTCTTATGACTGACTGTTGGCTGCAGTACTGCAGAGATACCAGGGGTTAGTGGATTTTTATATCACATCCAGAGAAGTCAATGGGGATCTGTGCAGGTGCAGGAAGTTTGCCCATGCTGAGCTCTTTACAGGACCAGACCAGGGTGCTTGATGACTGTTAATTAATTCTCCTATCTCACCTGTAGAGTAGTTTGCAGAAGCTGAGATTTAAGATCTTCCTTCTCCCATTATGCCCCTGTGTAGGGAACAAGCAAAATCCTCTCCTTACACATTCGGAGCAAAAGGGTCTTGAATCCTGAACATTACCAGCAGTGCTAGAAACCCCCAACCAGGTTCAGATATGCTAGGATCCTGGCACCACCACCCTCCGCTCCCATCCTCAACTAGCAAAGTGGTCTGGTTTGGGATGAACCACATGTTGTTCCCTTTCAATAGACACCCCAGGGGTCATGTTCCTCAAGGCTTGCCTCAGAAGCAATGCTTCTGGGAGCTCGCTCGCTTTCTCTGAGAGAGTCCATCACTGTACCATCCTTCTACTGCTGGCTGTGGTTTAGAGAAACAATTTAGCTTCATCTAGGGCCATACCATGAGCATGTGGCAGAGCCAAAATTAATAGTATTTTCAGGTTCCTAGCTGCCAGTCCCATGCCGATATACTAGGCCAAGCTACCATATGTATTTGAAATGTTACACCTGATAAAGCTAATGGTCCTTTCAAACATTTTTTTTACTAATTTTGACTGTTAATTTTCATAAAAATTAATCTTTGAAATAATTACAAATTTTGGCAGTCTATAGTATTGTCTATTTATATCCTAAGTAAGTAGTAGAGTAAACTCCTGTCACCGAAGAATGGCTGGTAACATCATTTAATTTAATGGGTATGTATTACTATGAATTAAGTCTTTGCCATCTGTTTCACTCACAATTATGAATGTAAAAAGAACATATTTCACAATTACATTACTAAAACATACAATGTAAGTGACTTACATGCATATGTATATTCTCTGAACAATGAAGCATGCATCTGTGATGTTTTTCTCATGTTTCAGGGATAAATTAGGATGGATGGAAATTACTTAGTCTTTATACAGTAATTGTCCTGATATTATCAGCATTGTTCATAGAATTCTGAATTCCATAGTATGAAGGTTTCAGTGTAGTATGATTGTTTACTTGACTCAAAAGGCACATGTATACAATACGAATACCTCAGAAAACAATCATTTTAGATTTTGGGGTCTTTAAAATATAGGTTTATCAAAACATGTTCACATTTCCTTAGCCATATGTTTCCTGTTGTTTAATGGACAGCAGTGAGATTTTACTCAAATCCACTGGGATTTATCTGAATGGAGAGATTGAACTAATGACTTCTGTAGTGTTAGTTAGGATAGGTTAACCATATGTCCCAATTTTATATTCCTGATATTCAGGGTTTTGTCTTATATGGGTGACTTTTATCTCCTATTTCCTATCCTAATTTTTACACTTACTGTCTGTCACCTTACTTTAGAATAATGCATACCACACATTTTGGAGGGGAGAATGATGTGGTTCTTAATTTTAACACATTTTTTTCTTATAATATTTGCATGGATTCATAACCCTGTGCCCAGAAAAATATATATTTTCAATTCTATTTTAGCATTTGTCACTTGACAATCATTTGATCCTAGGATAGGTCATAAAGGAAAAGACTCCATAAAGGCATGCTTCCAGATTCTCTAACCAAGTACTTGTAATTACTGTTATGCTAGCATTTTATCAAGTCATTTCCTTCATGACAGCTTTATAATGCATTTGTGCACCTCTGTATATTGGAAAGTATTTATGGCTGGATTCTCCTTCCACTGATGTAGGGTTCACATTGGTGGAACATCATTTATGTCCAGTGGTTAAAGTATAATTTGACGGGCCCCGGAACCCTCTTAATCTCCGGGCCCCCTTCCCGTATTGTCTGGGCCCCCTTCATGCATGTGCGGGCCTCAGCCCAGGTAGGCATTTGCAACCACTTCTCAGTACCACATGCATCGGTTATCGCTCCATAAAAATATATATAATTTTATATGGCATTTATGTCTATAGCAATTATTGTCACAAACTAGCAAACACTGCATAACACAATAAATATTATGATTAAGAACGGTGGGACATAGGATCTGCCAGCAGCCAGGGCAGGGCAGAACATGTGTTCCACCCAATTTTTCTATTTTTATGGGCCCCAGAACTCTGGCCCCTCAAATTTGGGGGCCCCGGAACTGTGTTCCAGTGCGTTCCCCCTTACTTTAACACCTGCTTATGTCAATGGAATTAGTCCTAATCTACAGCAGAGGAGAATCAACTCTCTACATTAGAATTTCTGCATTCAGGACACCTGTGGTCAGATTCATCCCTTGTAAAACTGACCTTAGAGAAGTTACAACTTGGAAGTACTTGGCCCCCTGGGAGGGGCAGGGAATGACCAATTAGTTATGATTTTTCAGTATGAAAAGACAGCCAAAGGTCATTACAATTTTAGGCCCTACAAGGAGAGAGGCAAGCATTCCCCTTTTCAGCTCTGGCACTTTGGATCGCACATGCTGAAGTATGATAAGTTACGACAAGAGTTCCGTTCCGCAAGGCTTTGGTGAGATCTGGAGTATTGTGGTCAGCTATGAATACATCCTTGCCAGAAAGAGACTGACAAATGGATGGAACTCATTAAAAATCAGTAAAAATGTTTAAGGGGAGAGAGTAATTAAGAAGGAAAGAATCAATCTATCTTTTGCATCTTTGTATATTTTGGCCAAGGAATGTGTAGGAGGGTCATAGCTGCAGATCATAAAATCATAGAATAATAGGGATGGAAGGAACCTCACGAGGTCATCTAATCCAACCACCTGCTAAAAAGCAGGACCACTCCCACTAAATCACCCCAGCCAGGGTTTTGTCTAACCAGCCCTTAAAAATCTCCAAAGATGGAGATTCTACCACCTCCCTAGGTAGCCCATTCCAATGCTTCACCACCCTCCTAGATCCCCAACTCCTGCCTATGAAGCACGGAGAACTTGCAGTAGAAGAGTAATGGAGCCCACTCCACATTCCTTGGAACAATTCTGCCTGGTCCTTATCCAGGCTGCTCAAGAAGGCAGAAGGTGTCCCCCACCTTCTCCATACACCGTATATCTAAGTATGAGCCATATAAAGAAATGTGTCCGACTGCAAAAATGTGGGCTCTCTATGAATGACTGTGTGTAGTTAGCGTATCTCAAAATGCAATGTTATGGTTAAGTGTTACTGCTATTCTCATTATACCCCTATCTGATGCTTCTCTCTCCCAGAGTGTTCTTCTCAAAGAGGTGTTTATCTCCGTTTTGCTCCCACTGGAAAAACAAATAACCATATCACTACATATTTAATTTGCTTTGCTGCCAATGTTGCAACAAAGGGCTCCCACGAAAAGCTCCTTCTTTGCTTATGATACACCCTGTGTCCTGGAGTGGCGATGCAGTGAGAGGGCTTGGAGTGTTCCAAAGAGGAGGGCGAAAATAATCTATTCATTTGTTTTCCCCATTAAACAAAAATGCTTTATCAGCAGCAAGGAAGGAGGCAGTGTGACTTGGCAAACAAACTCATGCTAAGATGCGCTTTGCTGAAAAAGTCCATACTTCCCCTAGAGAAAAAGTGACCTTAGCATCACTCCAGCACTGTGTTCAACTGGTATAAACCAAGTGGATGGGATGGTGAAGACCTCTGAGGAGTGTTCCAGGATGTTCTCCCATGGGAGACTGTTAAAAATAATTGCCATTCGCTGAAATTGGGTTTTCTTCCCCCAAGGGAAAAAACAAACAAATATGTTCTTCAGATTTCTTCGGGCATAAGCTTTCGTGGGCTCCAACTCACTTCATCAGATGCATGAAACGGAAACAACAGTTGAGAGGTGTATACACATGCCAGGAGGAGTAACATAATAATGGCTAGTGCTGACAAAGTTAATTCAGTGAGGCAGGAGAGGCCCATTCACACCAGTTGAATAGAAGGGGAGAATGTGTGAAGACCGACAATTACTTTTTGTAGTGTGATAAGCATTCCAAGTCCCTGTTCAGACCCAGTCTGATTGCATCAAGTTTGCAAATGAGCTCCAGCTCTGCAGTTACGCTGGAGTCTGCTTTTGAAGTGTTTTTGCAGGAGTCCAGCAACTTTCCAGTCTGCTACTGAGTGTCCAGGGAGACTGAAGTGTTCTCCTACCGGTTTATGGATGTTACCATTTTTTATGTCCAATTTGTGTCCTTTTATTCTCTTGCGTAAGGAGAGCCCAGTTTGACCGATGTATATGGCAGACGGGCATCACTGGCACATAATGGCATATATAACATTAGTAGATGTGCAGGTGAATGAGTTCCTGATTGTGTAGCTGAGGTGGTTGGAACCTGTGATGGTATCACTAGAGTCAATGGGCGGGCAGAGTTGGCAATGGGGTTTGTGGCAGGGATAGATACCCAGGTTAGTAATTGTCGGTCTTCACACATTCTCACCTTCTATTCAACTGGTGTAAATGAGCCTCTCCTGTCCCATTGAATAACGCTGTCAGCACTTGCCATTATTATGCTATTCCTCCTGGCATGTGTATATACACCTCTCAACTGTTGTTTCCATTTCATGCATCTGACAAAGTGGGTGGGAGCTTATGCTTGAAGAAATGTGTTAGTTTTTAAGGTGCCACGGGAATCTCATTTTTTGCTGTATGCTGACTAACACGGCTACCCCTCTGGAACGTGTTTTTCAGAAATACTCATGTGAGCTCCAGCGAGAAAAACGAAATAAGTTAGGAGTGATTTACTAGTGTCCAGAGATGTGGTAAACTCCATCAGAGGCAGGGAACAGGGACACAGTCCTAATCTTTCCTTCAAGTCGGTGGCAAAATGTTAACACATGGCGATCAGTGGTCCCACACCAGCACATTATTGCTTCTAAATCTGGGAGGAGCCCATGCATTCTTTTGCAGGCCCACTGAAGCTCATGGGGGGATCCCGGAGGCCTAGTGCTATTCCATTCCATGTTTGCTAAAAGAGTCCCGGAAGGAGGAACTGCCAGTGAGGGTAGGAAGCTGTCTGGGGAAATGGTTAGTGTTTATATAAGGAAGCCTGTGTTTCTGCCCACAGCTTGAGCTCCCTGTGGTTTGCAGAGCAGAGAGAGGGCTCAGACGTGGTGCCAAATGGTCAATCCAAGCTGAGGACAACCACAGCCATACAGAAGCAGAGCAGAGATGGAGCTGGGGATGGAGCCCTGTGGAACTGAGCATGGTGTGCAGCTGGGGAGAGCAAGAGAGACCCTGGCAGGGCCCAGTGCAGGGAGATGCCACCAGCCAAGAGGCCTCAGAGGCCAGACTTGAAGGAGGATCATGACCCTGATAGGAACCTGATGCTGGGAAGAATGGCCCTGCCACCTAGAGCCTGAAGGCATCTAGCCCCTACCCAGGGGCATCACTGCCCCATAAATAGGTTTGGAGCCTGGGCCCGATCCAGCCCACGTCCCCACCGGGAGCCCGGATCAGGCTCCTGCCACCTCCGGCCCAGCAGCCTGGCCCGGTTCAGGGCTGGCACTGGATCAGGCCGCTGCCAGTGGCTGAGCCAAGATCAATGGCCAGGGCCGGCACCGGATTGGCCCTGGATCCCCAGCTGGGGTTGGGGCCGGTGCCGACTGGGCTGCTGACAGCAGCTGGGCCCCGGGTCCCTGAACGGGGTTGGGGCCTGCACCGGATTGCACCACTGATGGCAGGCCCCGGGTTCCCGCCCGGGGTCAGGGTTAGCACCAGATTTGGCAGCTGACAGTGGCCGGACCCTGGGTCCCCAGCTGGGGCCGATGCCAAATTGAGCTACTGGCAGCAGCCAGACCCTGGGTCCATGGCCAGGGCCGGTGTTGGTGGATTGGGCCGCCGCTGGTGGCCAGGCCCTGGGTCACTGCCGGACTCGGGGCCCATGCCCTGTGTGACCAGCACCAGCGACGCCTCTGCCCCTGCCAGAGCAAGTGTCTACCCGGCTGCATCCCTGCAGTGCAGCCAGTGCCTCTGGGTAGGAGGCCCGTGATGTTTCAGAAACAGATTGGGAATGTCCCTTACATGTCAGAGATGCTGTATATGGTTTCCCTGGACCCATGGGGCAATGTTAGGTGTTTTCCTTTATTCTTTCTCATTCTTTTTTTAATTTTTAATTGATTATTGTGTAATAAATTGTATTGTTTTGAACTATATGCAGTGATCAGTGGGTCAAGGAAGCGTCTTCTGCACAGAGAGCACCACAGAGTGGGGACACCCTAGCCTCTGCCCTAAAAGACCAAGACAAGATTGGAGGGTTAAATCTCGAGAGATCCTGGGCCCAACCTTGTAGGGATTATGAGGACTCCGCCACACAGGAGAGTGGAAGAGGGTCCTTGAGGTCAAGCAGGCCTCTGGGTAAAGGGAGTGGGAGCAAGGATTCAGATCCTTTTGCTAACCAATTCCACCAGGGTAGTGTATGAACCAGGAAATTTCCCCACAGCAGTGGGACCACTCCCATGCTTACCCTAACATAGTCCTAGAGATCAAGTCAATACAGCTGTTGAGCAGTAAATCTCTCAGATCTCAATTTCCTATCAGTGAGAGAGAGGAAAAGGAAAAACCAACCAACAACCTGAGTTTACGTATCTATAAATCCCCTGCCTCCTGAAAGTCAGAAACATCTGCTGCTGTTCTAAGTGCCATATTGGATACGTTGATCATTTGTGATTTCAGCAATCATCGTCAGTACACCCAAGAGTATTATCATCAAGTTCAGGGACATATGGGCAATTTGGCTATTTAAAACAGCATTTGGGGAGAGGGAAAAAAAGGGATTTTTGCATGAGTGCCAGATAACTAGCCTGAAGGCCTCATATTAATCTCGGGTCATTTTTCAGCCTTTTTAGATACAGTGCAGGTGTGACTCTTGTTATCTCTCCAGGTGTTGTGCTCTTGACATTTTATAAACAGATTAATTGCCTTGGTACTGAACTCTAGTTTTTTTTCTTCATCACCAAAATTATCATGGCAATCAATATTATAGTGTCTGAAAGCAGATCCACCATTAGCCAATTACTTATTACACTTGAGAAACTTTAAGCAGTCACTTCAGAAACAATTAAGAACAAAGGAAAGTGGACAGGCAGCATTGTACAATGGATAAGGCACCAGACTGGAGATTAAGAGACATGGCCTCTGATGGTTTCACTATTTAATTGCTGCATGATCTTGGCCAAGTCACTTAATGCCTCTTTGCCTCAGTTTCCCCTAACTTTGTAAAGTGCTCTGAGACCTACAGGTAAAAAGTGCTAATGGCTATTACCACATAACTTCTGGCTGTGTGAAGATTCCATTTCTGAAGATGAAAGGCCCTGAGTATGAATGGCTGCTTCTGAGTGAAGGTGCCAGCTTGATGCACGGAGCCAAGGAAAACCTGGTCTCTAATTCCCTTCTCTTCAGCATATTTCCAAAAAGGCTCTACCCCTCTCCATGAATGCCTGTAAGAAATATACAGTGCTACTCCACTCCTTCACAGGGATTTAATCTATTCAGACAGTAGTGGAGAGGGGAAAGCAAAGGCCATTATGGCCTGGGGACACTCTCAGTTCTTCTAGTGGCTCTGCTGCAAGAGCTGCTGAAGCCAAGAAGCGAGTGCAATAGCCAGGGGGATGAATGCTGAGTGGCTGCTGGCGATTACAGTCAACAAGAGCAGAAGTGTGAGCCAGGAGTTCAGCTAGCTAGCAGCTTTGTAGGGACAGGGACATGGGCAAAGCAACAGGCACACATATATGCAGTACAGACTGATTGGTGCAGACTTGTTTTCATATACTCATTCTTTAAGTCGCAAAGTGTAATCCACTTGTGTGTCAGTGGTATATTTATTTGGGTTATTTCTTCCCACTAGCTTTTAAAAAACATTTAGGCATGTGTTCAAGTGAAAGCATTAAAAGCTAAGGAGAGTTTATGCTGCTGCTAGATTAGCTGCCACGGCCTGTAGCACACAAGCTAGTGGACCAGATTCTCAGGAGCGGTTACAGCCCCTTTGGACTAGTCACACAACATAAAGGGGCTGTAATCCAGTTGCAAATGCCCAATATAAATGCAATCCACATACTTCATACTGCAGCATTTGGTTGGCCCTCTGATGGGACACATCCCCACCCCACTAATAGAAAGACTAACAAATGTTCATGCACTCAGGCAGTGCCTGTTAAATGCATGTGCAGATGACAGTTTAAAAGGGTGAAGACCCTCACTGGAGGGAGCAGTTTGCCAGGTACTGCTAGGGACTATCAGTCAGACCAGCAGCAATGGGAGCCCAGCCAGGGCAGGAGGGACATAGTTGCCTTTCCCTTTCTCCCTCTCCTTCAAACTTGACATGGGTGAGAGCTCATATAAGACTTCCCAACCAACAACTTGTGAGAGGACCTGGGAAGCACCACCAGGGACTAGAGGAGTGAACTGAACTCCTGCCAGGAAGAGTCAGACTGCCTAGGAGTGGGGGCTCCATAGGAGACCAGAGGCAAGAGACTGAAAGACCACAGCAGAGCCCAGGTTGAGAAGTAAGCCAACTACAAGGGTTGGAAAATGGAATCTGGAAGTCCTATGCTTGATACAATGCTCCAAGGCAAAAAGAGGTTCTGCATCAGCCCGTTCATGGACGGCTTCTGCCAAGATAGATCACAAGCACTGGTGGAGGTGGACAGAAGACTGGCAACAATAGTAAGCCAACAGCAACAGCAATTCCAGCGCCAAATACGATAGCAGTGAATAGCCCAACAGCAGGCCCAAGCAGTGCAGCAGCCGCTGAAGGAGATTGTGCTTCTTGCTCATGATATTCCCTGCAGGAAAGGATGCTGGAGTAGTTACTGGCTTTTTTTTTTTTTTTTTTTAAAGTGAAATAGTGCATTATGACTAGATATAGGAGTATTCCGAATTTTGCACAAAAATGTCCTGAAGGCCCCCATGATCCCAACACCATTAGTGGAAACCCCATTTGAGAGAACAGAGATGGATATGGTGGGGTCTTTAGAAAAGAGCTCTTTGGAAAATCAATGTGTACTCATAGTGATGTATTATGCCTCTCACTATCTGGGACCCATATCTTTGTGTTTGGCTAACACAACAGTAATCACTCCTGAGTTTATGAAACTCTTTGCCCAGGTATGTTTCCAGTAGGAGGCATTGACTGAGCAGAATGCCAGCAGTATATCTCAGGTGATATGGAAACTATGCTTCCTCCCTAATAATCAAGGCTCTGAGAACATCCAGGTACCATTCACAAATGGAAAGCCTCGTGGAACAATTTAACAAAATGTTGAAGGAGATGTTGCAGTGGTTTGTTGGGAACAAGCCTAGTCACCAGGACCAACTCCCTCTGCCACTATTATTTGCATGTGAAAGGTATCCCAAATCTCACCAAGGTTAAAACCCTTCAAATTGCTCTACAGACACCAGCCCTGGAGAATCTTGGACATGTTGTACGAAGGTTGAGAAAAACAAGATGCAAACACATTTGGCACAATTCAATACATTATATAGCTACTGGAGCATCTTAAGATGTTGAGCACTTTTGAAAAAGAGAACCTTGTCTAGGTTCAACAGAGGCAAGAACAAGAGTACAATCAAAAGGCATGCTTATGAATTTTCCACCCATCAACAGAGTTTTGTTGGTATTACTAACCTCAAAGCTGAAACTGATGGCTTGCTGGCAGGGCCTATTTGAGGTCCTTTGACAAATGAGCCCAGTAACTTATGAGATCCAGCTATGCAGCAGAAGGATTGCTAAGATTTACAATGTAAGTTTTTTCAAACCGCAGAAGACCCAGAAAATTCTCCTGATAGACCTGCAGCTGGTGAGCCCCAAACTACGTAACTGCTTGTGTGAAAGTTATTCCCCAGAGAAATCATATTCAGTTATTGAGAAGGAAGCTCTGGTTAACTTGTGGGCTATGGATTGTCTCAGATATTACCTACTCTCAGGATGCCCAACCAACAGCCAGTTGGCCATACACAGCCCACCAGAGCATTTCATAAGGCCCAAAGCCTGCTTCAACACAATATATGAATGGCTGATTCATTACTGTTTTGTCATCATATTTACATAATTTTGGTTTACATGAGTGTGGAAACAGACAATACTGTAAATAGAAACAACTTATCTAAATACATCTGAAACAAACTGAATTTAAAATATAAATTAATACAAGTGACTTTAAATCTTATTACAATATGAAGAATCTGATTGGCCCTAAGGTTGCGATTAGGTTGGCTGGCCCTCTTGTGTAATAAGGTTGGGCACCACTGACCTACTGGGTATTTCTTTTTCCAAGTAACAAACCATATGCCCTTGCGCGTGAAAGACTCAAACCTCTGGATTAAGCACCGATGTCTAGCACTCCTGCCCTACAGCTTCTGGGTACAGCACTGAACAGGAAAGAGCATATAAATGAGGATATTTTTTTCCCAAGGAAATTGGAACTGAGTTGATGCTTCAGCAAAAAACCTTTCTGGTCATGAGAAGTGGGGTATGTGATGGGACATGCCCACATCCCACTGATAGAAAGGCCAACCAGCATTCATGCACTCAGGCAGTGCCAATTAGTAGCATTTGCAAAATGTGCACCACCTGCAGAGGAGGGGCTTACAGAATGGAAGGAAGAGAAGTTTGTGCAGAAGGAAAGGCTGCGAGGGACTGCTGCTGTGCTCCAGCAGGAAGGGGAGCCCAGCCTGAGGTGGTGGCTAGCCTTCCCTTCCCCCAGCTTCATATGCACACACCCCTGCTTGGGGAGCTGATTGACACTGCAAACTAATATGGACAAGAGGCCATGTAGGGCTGCTCCCAGCCAACAGCTTGTGACAGGATCTGGGGAGCCACCAGGGACCTATGTTCCCTCTAAGCCGCGCAGGTACTCCAAAGGCCCGCACAGTCGCCCAGCCCCAACCCGCCTGACCTGCTGCGCTCCCCCGCAGGCCCCAGGACAGGTAAGTGGTGTGGCTCCATCTCCCCCCATAACCAGCCCCCCTGCCATCAGCCCCAGGCTGGCCCTGGCCACATCACCTACTCCCCCCATCCCCCAGCACCCTCCACCAGCCCCAGGCCTGATCCAGCCACGCTGCTGGTGCTGCCACCCCGGCCGCCACAGGCCGGCCTCGACCACACTCCAGGCAGGCCGGGTCGCACCCTGCTACAGCCACACTCCACCGCCGCCTCAGCAGGCTGGCCCGGGCCTGATCTGGACATGTTGCTGGCCAGGGAGATGGAGGTGGGATGGGGTTTCCCCAGAGAGATGGGGATGGG
>ML685809.1:2623997-2647446 GCA_007922175.1 Pelusios castaneus
GGGGTTTCCCCAGAGAGATGGGGATGGGTGTAGGTCCCCAGGGAGATAGAGGTGGGGTGGGGTGGGGTTTCCCCAAAGAGATGGGAGAGGGGTGTAAGTCTCCAGGGAGATGGGGATGGGTGTAGGTCCCCAGGGAGATAGAGGTGGGGTGGGGTGGGGTTTCCCCAGAGAGATGGGAGAGGGGTGTAAGTCTCCAGGGAGATGGGGATGGGTGTAGGTCCCCAAGGAGATAGAGGTGGGGTGGGGTTTCCCCAGAGAGATGGGAGAGGGGTGTAGGTCTCCAGGGAGATGGAGATGAAGTGAGGGGTCCCCAGGAGATGGGGGAGGGGTGAGACTTGCCAGGAGATGCCGGAGGTGGGGAGGGAGGGGTGAAAGGCAGTGCAGGGATTAGGGTGCCGGCAGGACCAGGAGACCGGGCAGAATGAAGTGTCCCCAGCTGTCGCATTCCAACCTGGCCAAGTGTTAAAAAGGATGGGACGCGGAGTAGAAAAGGCCAGGTCGGGAGGAACAGAGAGGGTTGGGTGGGTTACCTGTGGTTAGAGGGGGCAGAAAGGGGTCAGTGTTGTCTGTGATCGTTGAAAAGGAAATGGTGGGAAATCTTTCAACAAAACAAAACAAAACTAACAAATTACTGGATTTGGTGTTTCGGTCCTCAAGCACCTGCCTCCTTTTCCCCCACTCAGAAAGACAGGAGGGAGAGAATGAACACACACACACATGCTTTTGTTTGCTGCCACACCACATCTAAGATGTTTAGTTAACCAGCCTACACCCTGCACCCAGCCCTCGACATTAGTGCCAGGCATCACCACCCCAGCCAGGCCCCCACCTGAGCCAGCTCGTCAGCTCTCCCCCAAACCGGGCCCCAAGCACCACCAGCCCCTCTGTCCCTTTAGGGAAGTAGGCGGCTGCAGCCCTGCTGCAAGCTCCCAGACAGCACCAGGGCTGGTAGAGGCTAGATAGGTGTGGCAGCAAATGTCATTGTCTCACATTTGTTTAGTAAATTAATGAAACTTTAGTATTTCAATTTAACATTTTTATTAAAGTTCAAATTAAAATACATCTATGCATTTCTTTTAGTTTGAGGTACTTAGGCATGCTGATGCTTCCAGCACCAAAAAACTGTTGCCCATGCGGCGCCATGCCTCACAAATTGCCACTCAGCCAGTACCATAACTTGCTCAGCTGCACCATCGGCTTAGAGGGAACATTGCCTGAGAGGCTAAAGAGCCTGTGAAACTCACATTGAGCTGCCAGCTAATTGCTTGAAACTAGAATTCTGTCTTGGTTCAAAGAAAGTTTAGCTCTGAAGAGTCCTGAAAAGACAAAACTCTGGCCTGTGCTTCAACAAAGAGTTACGCTGAGGTGCAGGATGAAGGGTAGTGTAACAGTTCTACAGAATATTGCCTCAGCATTTCCTAACTCTGCTACATAGGGAACTCCATGCTGACCTATTCATTCTGCAGTCAAATCTTGAACCTCTAAACTACAGCATAGGGAAAGAAGAGGAGGCAGGAAGAAGCAGAGCTCTATCATGCCCATGTTCTACTAGTCTTCCACTGGCGTAGGATCCATCAAGGACCCCACTTACAGTGGCCTAGAAGCAGATGTAGGATGTAGGATTGGAGCTCACCTCCTCAGGGAGCCGTAGCCAGCTTCCTGTCACTTTGCTCCAGTTCCTTTCCTCCTCCATTCCACAAGGCTTCCCTGTTTGCACCCAGTTGTGATAGCCTTTGAGAGCTATTAAGAAAACTTAGGATAGCCAAACTGCATCTGTCATGTCCTTTCCCCTTGGACATACCTCCGACATACCACTTATACTACAAGTTGTGAAGGGGATGGCTTAAGATGGCTACCATGGCTCTACACCATCTGAAGATTCCTCCATACCAAAGAAATGAATAGGCAGCCAGTTTTACCAATCTTCCTGCTATCAGCATGGCACAAAGCCAGTAGGAGAGAGGACCAAGAATATGGTCCTATATTGTCTAGCAATGCCTTCTACAAGCCATATTATCCAATCTAAACACCTAAAATCTCATTCAGGTGCCTAAATACCTATTTGAAATACCTATCACAATTACTGATTTTGGTGTCTAAATCACACCTATATCAGCATTTATGTTTTGTAAGGGCTAATACAATCTATTAGAAAACTGTAATAACTAGTACATTTTATTTCTTTTGCCTCAAAGGCTGAAAAATTTAATTTGCTTTGGTTTGAGTCCTTTTATTCTGGTTTTCAAGACTGTGGTTCTTCTTCCTACTGTGGTGTTTTCTACAGAGTATTGTCAAAGGGGTACAATTTATAAGCAGGGGAAATATGCAGCCTTTTATCATTTTACAAAAATGTTGTAGCTAAGAACTTATTGTGTATCACAGGCAACTTGTGCACTTCTCAAAAGGTAATTCTGACAAGCTTTCAGAGTTGCTGCTGAAATGAAGACTTCTCATTAAGGCAGAGGTTGGCAACTTTAGACGACCCCTGTGCCAGCCCCTCCTTCCCAACCATCCCCCAGTGCTGGCGGCCTCTCTGCCAAGAAAACCTACAGCCGGGAGCAAATTCCGTAGCGCCTCAGTGCCGCTCTCAGGGGCAGGGGACTTAAGCCGACTTAATAATACCTCCTCTGAGGTCAACTTAAGCCTTAAGTCAACTTCTTAAGTCGATTTAAAGCAAGTATGGATGGGGATTAGTGCTAAATCGACTTTATTAATTCGACTTAAAGATGTTAAATCGACTCAACAAGGTCGACTTAAATTGACTTAAACTATTGCCACTCTGTTAGGCCGACTTAACAAGGTCAACTTTAGGTCGACTTAACGAAGTCGACTTAACTTTGCCAATGTACCTATAGCCTAAAAGCCTACTTAGCTTGTTATCTTCTCTTCATTTAAATCCTTCATTAAATTTTATCTAAAAAAATATCAAAGCTCACCTTTATTTTTATTTTAAAAGATATGCTAAAGCTCAGACAGACAATATGAGCTTGGTGCAGAAATTATTGTGTGAGGATGTGAGGCCTGTGTTCTGCAGAAGGCCAAGCTAGATGATAATAATGGTCTTGTCTGCACTTAATATCTATGAATCTGAAGACAGATATTAAAAAGAATTGCCTCACCAACATGAGCACATGCCTTTAATAAATAACTATATAATCTTGCTGCAAACCCTTTCCTTCCTGCAATGTTTTGTGGCATCCCCACCCCTTTTGTTGTGTCATACTTGAGACTGGATTATTAAATCATCATGGCATGAATCTCATTATATCTACCCTGGGAGATTTTCAACACATTTTTGAGTATTATAACATAAAACCTAATAATTGAAAAATCAGGCAACTAATTCTGTGCCCAATTTCAGGCACCAAGCTTGAAAATGTAGTCTAACCCTTTAACCTATTTTTAAAATTGGAGGCTAGAATCAACTCAGGGAATATCTGTCAGATAATTCAAATTATGACATACTATAAGAAAGAGACAAGAGAGGATATCTTCTTCCCCAGGTACACCTGGGGAACCTCACAGACGGCAAGAGTTAAAATGAATTTTTTGCACATTACTTCTTTGACCTCCATGGGCTGGTTTCAGTTCAAACTAGCACAGATTCTGGTGGAAACCCATGGCAACAAAAAATCCTCCAGAATGAAATGTTAATGGTGCAAAGAGCAGTGGCATACTGAGGCTATCTGGCACCTGGAGGCCGTTACATTTGCCTGCCCACCTCCCCCCGCCTCATGAGAGCCCGCAGATGCCAGACAGCCTCTGTCAAGCTGTGGGGGGCGCCGGGCCAGCCCTGCACCAGGGCCAATTAGGGGGGTCCCAGCCCAGACTGCCCTTTTTCGGTGCCAGCTACGCCCTCCCACCACAAGGACCAGAGGCGGCAGGTCAGCTGCTCTGCTACAGAGCAGTGTTCCTGGATGCCCTGGCCCTGGCTAGCTGCCCCTCCCCAGGAGGTGGAGAGCAGGCCCAGCATCTGACTGCTCCTTTTGGGGGCAGGGCCCTGGAGAAGGCTCATTCGGCAGAGTTCGGGCCACTTTGCTTCCTCCCACCCCGAGTGCTGAACAGAAACCGCTCGCCCCCAAGCCCTAGAGAGGGCCCATTCAGACCTGGGTGGGGGTGAAGAAGAAGCGGCCCAGACTCTGCTGAATGGTTCCCCTCCAGGGCCCCATCCTTGAAAGCAGCAGCCACAAAGCATCTGACGAAGTGGGATTTTCTCCCACGAAAGCTCATGCAATAAATAAATCTGTTAGCCTTTAAAAGTGGCACAAGACTCTGTTTGTTTTCAAAGTAAAGAGAATCCACTAGCAAGTGAGCCATGCTCCATGCTGCAAAGGAAGGCAAAGAACCCTGAAAGCCCTTGCCAAGTGTAGAGCTGGAAGGCACCTCAAGAGGTCTTCTAGTTCAGGTCCCTCCACTCAAGGCAGGACTAAGTATTATCTAGACCATCCCTGACAGGCATTTGTCCAACTTACTCTGAAAAAAAACTGCAATGATGGAGATTCCACAACCCCTGTAGGCAATTTATTCCAGTGCTTAATGACCTTGACAGTTAGGAAGTTTTTCCTAATGTTCAACCTAAACTCCCTAGGCTGCAATTTAAGCTCATTGCTTATTGTCCTGTCAGAGGTTAACATGAAATTTTTTTCTCTTCCTTGTAATAACTTTTTATGTACTTGAAAATTATCATGTCCCCACTCAATTTTCTCTTCTCCAGACTAAACAAACCCCCCTTTTTTTTTCAATTTCCCCTCATAGGTCATGTTTTCTAGACTTTAGTCATTTTTATTTCTTTTTTCTGGATTGTCTCCAATTTGTCCACATCTTTCCTGCAACGGGCACCTAGAATGGGACACAATACTCCAGTTAAGGTTAATCAGCGCTGAGTAGACTGGAACAATTACTTCACATGTCTCGCTACTTGCTTATAACACTCCTGCCAATACATCCCAGAATGTTTGGGGTTTTTTGTAACAGCGTGACATTGTTGACTCATATTTAGCCTGTGATCTACTATGATGCCAAGATACCTTTCTGCAGTACACTTTCCTAGGCAGTTATTTCCCATTTTGTATGTGTGAAATTGATTATTCCTTCCTATGTGTAGCACTTTGCACTTGTCCGTATTGAATTTCATCCTGTTAAGTTCAGACGATTTCTTAAGTTTGTCCAGATCATTTTGAATTTTAATCGTACCCACAGAAGCACTCACTATTATACCCAGCTTGGTATTGTCTACAAACTTTATAAGTTGAGGCATTCACTGACAAACCTTTGTCCTGAGGGTTGACAGTGTGACCAACAGTGGACCAGATTCTAGAATTATTCCATTATGAAACTCACTTTTCAACCTAACAAACAGTAGTTTGGGGTTTTTTTTTAATTCTAAGTCTGAAGTCTAAAGCAATAATAGATATTAACTTCAAAGTCCTCAGGAAATAATGGCCATTATTTTGGAGCAGTAACAAAATACCTCAATCAATAATACTGTTATAATTCCACAGTTACCCAAGCCAATATGACCTGGTGCTGTATTATGAATTTGTTACCTCTGTGTATTGAATAGGCCAGGTTCTGCTTTATTTATATATGTACAACCTCACTGATTTCAGAGATATAAAGGAAAACATGATTTGTGCCAGTATTTTTATTAGATCCACTTATTAGCTACTCAATATGCCATCTTTTTATTTGTCACTCCTCCTATTATACTCTGTATTCCTGTAAAAAGTGACCAAGGATGTTGAGTGCCTCCGTTTTTCGGAGTCCAAATTGAAATGTCTGATTTTCGGACAGCACTTTCACAAATCAGGATCTTTAAAAGATGACTTAAGTTGGGCATCGAAAAAACTGAGGCACTCCAAAATCACTACACAGTTTTGAAAATGTAGGCCTCAGAGTTTAAAAAAGTTAGTGCTAGTGTAAGTGTAATTCAAATCAAGATGAAAGAAAAACATTCTACAGCTTCAGTAAAGTCAAATGAAAGCCACACATTGCATTGCTTTTACCCTGTCTATCCCTCCAGTCTCATGTCAAACATAGAAAAGTCTGAACAGTGTGTCCTCCAAAAGAGAAAAATACGACAAATGGGAGGATTTAAAGTTTTATGATGTGGCCAAAATTCCAGACTAATGCCACATGTCTCGTCATAAAATCCTTGAGACTTAGCAGACAAACATCAAAAGGTTACAGTGTTTTCTTCTTGCATAGCACTTCACCCTGTTTAGTTTGTGTAACTAAAAGCGGAAGATAAAAGTGGTCAGGCAATTAATAAACACAGTTATCACACTGACTATGCTAAGTCATTCTGTTATACCTTGACATTGCAGCATGGCATTGTATATGATCTTCGAGCAGGGAGACTTAAAATAGTCATTAATCCTGTGCCCAGTGGAAAGCTGAAAGAATAGTTTATAAGAAATATTCTGTTCAATGATGTCAGCCATAGTTTTCTGCCCTCAAGAAAAGCCACAAGTAGGTCACAACTTCATATTCTCTATTCAAATTTATTCCAAAAATACCTTTCAAAATATTTTAGATTACAGAGTGTTCCCAAATATTCAAAATTTGAGTCATGTCACTTAACTGTGATTTGTCAAATAAATCTCATGGTATTGGTTCACTGTTTGGAGGCGCTTTCAAGTATTTTTGGTACATGAGGATTTAAAGCTTAGTTTCTAATAATATTCACACATGCATCTGTGCAAGTTCCTTCCCATGAACATTTTTGCCAGTAAAGCTCAATCACTCAAATGTTCATAAACAGAAAAGACTTGAGCAGATTCATTTAAAAAATCTAAAGAATATTCACAGGAAACTTTTTTTTGCATTATCCAGCTAATTCACTTGTGGCTGTTCTCATGATAGCACTAATGAGCCAGGTGCCACTGAGATAGTGCTCAGCATGAAGTACAAATTATGGCAGATACAACTGTGTTTGAAGATGATGCTTAAGTATGGCCAGGGATATTTTTCCTTCCACTAAATTAGCCCAATTGTACCAGGGGCTGCGTCATGCAAATAGAGTGACTACCTGCCTTTCAGGGTGTAGAGTCTAAAAGCTGAACTATAGATTGTCCCTGGCCACATGGGGCAGGTCGCAGCAGCCCGGCCCAAAGGCAGGCCCCAGTCACCTGCTCCGCCCTGGGGGCAGGGAGGGCTAGCCCAGAGGCCGGGCTTAGTACTCCTGGCCTGCGGAGCAGGGAAGAGTGTGGCCGTGGGGGGGCCACGGGGTCTGCATAACCGCGGGGCCCAGGGCGATCGCCCCCCCCCCCCAGGGACAGCTCTGTAGGCTGTGATACAATGGCACTTGTGCATGAAAATCATTTTCTAACATGTTGACCAGATCGAGTATAGAAGGATCTCTGAGCTGCAGTATCCAAGCCTGTGCAAAGCTTACTGAAGTAAATATGCTTTGGGTTGGACTATTTATGAACCATGGAGTTTGTTAAGAACAAATTGTCAGTATTCTCTGAATGTCCTTGCACTTGTGGCTTTTTGTCACACCTTCAAATTTAACTGATAGGGCTTTTGTATCGAATATATTGCACCAAATTCTGCCTTGAGCTACACCATGGTTTTAAACTTCCATCTGGTCTCAGAACCACTTTTACTAGGCAAAATCATTTGGAAAGATTCAAACTTCACTATCACTCTACTAATACATAGGATTCTTCAAAATTGGACTTTAGGACAATAGCGAAGCAATAAGTTCTGACATGATTGTTCAAACATAAAGAATTCCCTTCTTGATTTTAATGTCAAAATGTGAAAAGGGATATTTGCAAGGTCAGATGACACAGTGGTTTTAATGTCAAAATGTTAACAGAGATATTTGTAGAGTTAAAGACACCTGTGCTCAGTATACACCAGTGTTTATATCCCATTGGCATTTATGGGTGCAGTTGAATCAGTGCTGAAATAAAAAGGCAGCTGTATTTCCTAGTATTGATAAGGTCTTAATATCTTTGCTTCTTGTTTGTTTTCACCACCAAGCCTCAAAACATTCTTTCTTCATAAATCATAAAATAATTCTTAGGGTTTTCCAATAGTTTTCAATGTTTTTATCATACAGTTAAACTATTGAAACATAGTCCCAGTATCTTAGAGTGGAATAGCGCATATATTAATGACTTTGCTCATCTCTGGAATAAAACAGTAGTTCAACATTGCACAACATTAGACAGTGTTGTAGGATAAGAGAAGCATTATAACAGAGCAAAATTTAAACAGAACATACTTATATTAGCTGGAATATTGCTAAGGCACTGGGGTTTGCTCCATTATGCTTGAAAAACAACCATCTGTTTAACAATTGTTCAGGACCACTCGTTTTATATCTGTACCACCACAGCACCACACCGGGACATGGATTCACTCCTAAAATAACTAATTGCACTGTTCATTGATTTTTTTGGAGGGAGGGGGATTTTGAAGTTTTCTTTCCATTATATATTTTTCTGCATCGATGCAACTCCACCTGTGCTACCAGTGGTGGAGCTCCAACATAGATGGGGTACACAATTTTTTTGAGGGGGGGGCTAAAAAGGGTCATCTTCTTTCATCTTGCGGGGACGGGTCAGAGCTGTGGGTGGAAGGGGCAGGGCAGGACTGTTCTGCTCTGGGGCCCAGAATTCCTGCTGGTGGGCCTGAGGACTACATTTATATAGGCTTCTGTAATTTAGTAAGAATGGTCTTTACTTGTAAAGATAAATTATACTTCTTTTATACCTAGCTTTATACCAGAGTAATCAATCATTTCTTCCAGTTGCATTGAGGAGGCATGAACTTTTTCTTTCTTGCTCACAGGCCTAATGTTGTTTTCTCTTTATCACTAGTTTCCATACTGGATAAGAAACTGTACTAGATTCTGACTGAAATAACACTGACATCAATTAGGAATAACTTTGGTAGAAGCCATGAAGATGCACCAGTATAAATCCAGAGTAACTCAGATCATAATCTGGCTCCAGTTGTTGAGTAACTCCCATATTTTCAATATAAAATAGTTTGCAAACCACTGAAACTGCGAGCCAAAACTTGTCATATTGGCTTGTCAGCAGAAGAGCTGTTGTGGGAGACTACGTGGGGAATTGAAAACTGTCAATCCATCCTTTACCTGTAGTAAACAACATCTCTGCCAGTAGCCTAATATTAAATTTTGTTACTATAATGCAAATGAAAAGGGTATTATTGCATAAAAGGACTGAATTCATATAAAAATGAACATCCTTACAAATGACATACTCAAAGCACGTTTCCATTACAAATCTCAATGTCTTGTAAAAGTCATTCACTCCATTGAGAAATCCTTTCATGGCAGAATAGTAAACAGAGCAGAAATTCCACTTAGCATATTTTACATACTTAATTTATTATAATTGCACCAAGGGCTTTTAGAGAATTCTTCTTCAACATCTTGTCAGTGTACAAACTGCACTGTATTACTTTAACATTCCAGTTTAGTAAAATTCCACTCTTCTTTGGTTTATACCCCAGAGTCATCTTAAGACTGTGAAGAAGCTTTTACCAGAGCTGGCTTCAAGGATTGTTTTAAATTCTATTTTAAAGAAAAGCTTCAGTCCCACCCATATTATTTTTATATTTTACACACACGTAAACCCCTATACCTCTGCCTAAGGGGATTCTCTGTAAGAACTCATATTAATGATTAACCCGAGTAATTAAAAATATGCCTTCATCTTTGACAATTTTCACAATTCCCCTCTACTCCTCCTTCAGAAGTTTAACTGTTTTGAAATTGAATAGTAGTATTTACTAGGACAATTAAATTGCACATGGTAATCCCAATTAATGCATTTTAAAGTGAGAAAATAGCTTTTATTTTCTTATTGATCATCCTCCTACATTTGATTAACACAATGGACATAAGATAAAGGCAAAATTCGAACACCGCAATGATCTGTTTAAGCGTTATCCAAAAACCAACACAAATTTTTTTGGTTCCGTTTATAAGACAAAGATATTCAGACTGGTTCATTACGAAAGGTTTCTTATAGACTATTAGCTAGAAGGTAATTGCCATGCATTGAATAAAAATTTTCCTGTGCCTACAAGTCAACATTACATTTTAAATATATATACAATGTAGTAGTATCATGTAGGATAAGTTAACCTGTTTTAAATGTGGAATTGTCATGCATGGTACAAAAACCTTTTATAATGTGAAACCAGTAACATAATATAAGTTTTTAAATTGTTTCATGCAAGCCTTAGGACTTTTATTTATACACATACTACAGCATTATTAGTAGGGATGGAGGACAATATTTTGCTTAATTTCAAACCCACAAGAATGTCATAGGTTTCAAAGTACACTGCTGAGGACAATGGGGCCCTAATTTTTATTTACACCTTTATCTCCTTAGAAAATGTGAGAAAAGGAGAAGAGAGAAAAAATACACTTCCAAAATACTATAGCTATGTAGAACAATGAAAAGAACATACATAAAATATGCAGATGCTGAGAAAAGAAGTTGACAGGAACAGAAATTGTATGCAGGCCATCAACTTGTGCCAGCCTAACTTTTGGAGACTGTTCTAACTATAACACAGTGAGAAACAGAAACTTCCCTTCAGCTGGAGAAAATATCTATGAAAATAATATTACAGGGGAGAAAACCATTTGCAGCTGCAAACCAGTTTTGCAAATCCTATGAAACAAAACCTACAGTTCACAAGGTTCACAAGACCTCAAACAACAGAAGGTTTGCCCATCCCTAACTATATTAGTCATCTAAAAGAAATGTTCCACTCTGGCCTTTCTGACAAATCCTCTCCCCTTTGTAATTATTTCTTTTGCTTTCAGGTGATACTATGCTCACCACAAAGGTACTGCAAAAACTTATTTGAGGGATCTTGTTTCTGTGGTCTATTAAATGAAACTGGAAATAATAGTTTGCTGAAGGAACCCTGGAAAACTGTCATCTCAGAAAACAGAAAGATGGCTGGAGCTATCAACACCTTGACAAAGCAGAGGATGATAGTTATAGTAAGAGGAACTGAAAAATTCCTAAGAGAAGTCACAAAAAGAAGCTTATCAAGATACAGTAACAGAGCCAGCCAGCCCCCTCTCAGGACTCCAGCTCTTCTGCTCTCTGTTACTCTCAAATGGCCTTGCTGAAATAGGAATTACCCAAGTAATTTAAAAACTCTTTTCCATGGAATTTTTGTGTCTATAAATATGAGAAAGAAATATGATTGGCTTGAGGCAGACATTTGAGCAGATGCTGTGCAAGCTTGTCCACAGTGTTCTGCCAATTTGCCTCAATCCTCCCCAGCAACACCCCTACTATTCTATGGCTAACCCAAAAGGTGCCTCCCAGGGACCTGCGTGAAACCATCCAATTCATCTGAACTTGTGGCCCAGCAATTTCATATAAATGCACCTGAACAGATTTCTTTTTTAATGTAAAGCTACTGAAGAGGGATGGCATTAATTTTTCATATACAATATAAGAAAATTGCCAAGGGCTAGACTGTGGCTTTCAGTCACAACCCTGCAATAGAGGCAGCATGGAGCTGTACTACCCTGTACCACCCTGGGGAGATTCCAAAAGATTCTGCCCCAATGAAGTGCAATGTCTCCCGGAGCTTCTTGCTTGTACCGGAGGGGTGGGTGTAGTTTGCAACACCCTTTTACAGGATGCAACGTCCTCCTGCTTCCTCCCATGTGGCCAGCAAGCTATGCTAGCCAGTACATGAAGTGGGCAGAGCCATGGTTCTGCATAGTCCTTGCTCCCTTGTCTATGAAATAATCCTGGGAGACCATCTGGGTAACAAAACCCTGAGCTCCCACAAACACAGGGACTGTAGTTCTGGTCTCCCTGTATGCAGACCACACAAAGAGGTGGGGGAGGCTCCTTACTCCTTCTTTTATGAGGCAGGGGCACAATTTTGCCCTAAAGAGATAATGGACATTTCAGTGTATAAATTTCCCTTAATCTTTCTTTCTTTCTTTCTTTCTTTCTTTCTTTCTTTCTTTCTTTCAACTTCAGATAAATCTACCCTCTCCAATGCTCCTCTACAAAACTTTGCTCATAAAAGCATTGTGAAATGATCTGATACTAGGCTTCATTAGCCCTGCCCTAGAAACTCTTTTGAACTGCTTGATGCCCTTGCTTAGTAATAAATGAAAGAGGGTGGAGTCGTACAGTATTTGAACAACAAAGCAAACTGTAAGCCTTGATAAATAGATGCCTGGAAGAAAACACCCTGACTCCACCTTTACCTGATTCAAGTGAAAAAAATGCCAGTTTCAAGCCAACCATGGGAGTGTTTATACACACACATACAAACAAACTCACACACACATATTTTATTTGACTCTGCAAAGAGCAACATAAATAATTTATAAACCATATGACTCAATGATTGGAGCATCTTGAACAGGAAAATCAAATACAAAAAAAAAAAAAAAAAGCAACTCTCCATGCCTAAGAAAAAATTCCAGATTGCATTGTTTCAATATTAATTAACTAACATGATCATATTTCCAGACCTCCAAATCAGAACATCCTACTGTTTCCTCTTATCTCTCCTCCAAAACCCCACCTTTTATTTAGTGTGTGTCTCTTTCATCCACTATAATTTCTCTGCCACCCAGACTATTTTGAGTATTTTTACCATACCCCCATACTCTTCTTTTTGCTGTACATAATATTCCTCATCCCACTTTGCTACATGTCCATCTTTATTTAAGGCTTTTTTCCTCCTCTTACATTTTCATTTTTATGTTTTCTCTTTCACCATCAAGATTTACTCTTTTCCTACACTACTTCCTGTTCTACTGTGCCGCTCTTCTTTCCTTCCTGGCCTATTCTACCTCTGTTCCCCTTTACTTCCACTATTTTTCAGGTCTTCTCTGTTCTCTCCTCTTCATTTTTCCACACTTGCTGAATCTTGGAGTAGAAACCACTGAGCGGGTCAAATCCTTCCTGGGGATAGCAGCATATTATCTATGAAAATTACTACCTTGCCTGACCTTTCCCACAATAAAACACCCTGGAAGATACAATGGCTCCTGACTTGTGCAGAAGCTTTCAAGAAGAGCAGTGAACCGGTGCTCCGTAGTGTGACTTGCATGAAGTAGTCCATCCTGCAGACAACTCCCCTGAGCAGGGCCCTTGGGCGATGTCTATACTAGAAAAGTTAAGTCGACTTTGTTAAGTGGACTTAAAAAGGTCAACTTTAAGTCGACCTTATTAAGTGGACTTAAAGTCTACTTAACTTTTCTAGTGTAAACATAGCCCCTTGTCAACCTTATTAAGTCGACTTAATGCTTTAAGTCGACTTAATAAGGTCGACTTAGGTGCTAATCTCCGTCCACACTGGCTTTAAGTTTTTTAAGGAGTCAATTTAAGGCTTACGTTGACCTAAAACGAGGTGTTATTAAGTCAACTTAAGCTTTCCTTAAGTCGACTTAATAAAAACCCAGTGTGGATGTGGCTTTGTTTAGGTCGACTTAAGCCTCCTTAAGTCTACCTAAGTTGCCAGTGTAGACACACCCTTGAAGCTGTTTTCTAATAGAAGCCAAAGGATGGGGAGTACATAGTGTTAGGTGAGGCATTTCCAATAGAGATAGTAAGACCACATTTGGAATTCTGGATACAAGTCTGGTCACCCATGCTTAAGAAAGATAAACTGGAACAGGTACAGAGAAGAGCTACTGGGATGATCAGAGGAATGGAGGGCGTATCTCATGCAAGAGCTTGGCTTTAGTTTCACAAAAAGAAGGCTGAGAACATATATGATTGCTTTTTATAAATACCAGGGAGAGTGAAGTGCTACTTAAGCAAAAGAGCAATGTTGCCACAAGAACAAATGGATATAAACTGGCCATGAACAAATTCAGGCTGGAAATTAAAAGGTTACTAACCGTCAGGGGGTGAGCTTTGGAACAGTCTCCTAAGAGAAGTTATAGGAGCAAACAACTCATTAGTTTTAAGAGAATGCTAGACAAATTAAATGAGTGCAATTGTGTGATAGAGCTGCTTGTAATAGGTGGGAGACTAGGGCTCATTTTCAGTTTATGTCTTATGTTCCTAAAAGCCAATGCTTGAGGATTTCAGTGTGCTACCTGTGGCAATCAGGAAGAGATTTTTCCCCACCCAATGTATTCTGGGAGGGTGGGTTTTTTTAATCTCCTTCCACTGAAGCATCAGAAATTACCTCGTCTTACAGATACGACATTGGATGTAATGGACCGATGCCCGAGGCAGCACTGAGCATTCTCTTTCCCAGGGGCTTGGTTGCCTGGTTCTTGCTCACATGCTTGGGATCTAACTGATTGCCATTGAAGGAATTTCCCCCCAGGCCACACTGGGCAGTAACCTTGGGGTTTTGCATCTTCCTCTGAAGCTTGGGGGGGAGAGGGCGTGGGGGGCGGAGGTCACTTGCCAGGATTATCTGGGTATATTTCACTTCACTGCCATTGAGCACTGGTCCCTTCTATTCTCTGTCTGTGGCACACAACAGTTTAGTCTCTTGTGAGCTGTAATACTTTAGTTTAATTTTCGTTGATGGGTTTAACGTGTGCATGGTGGGTGGTGTTAGTTGCCTAGAATATACAGGAGTTCAGACTGATCCAGTGGTTAATTCTGCAACTTCAGTAGCAAACTCATTCCTAGAGACAGAAGTTCTTCAGTAATCAAGAAGAGCTTAGTAATAAAATAGGCCATCAAGGCCTTGAGATGCTACCTACTTGGGATCATCTTTTATTGTGGCTGCTGACCATAATCCTCTGAAATGGCTGCAATCTCCGGAGATTAGCACATGATTGATGTGATGGATTATGGCTCTGCAACCCTACACTTCCACTGTACACCAAAGACCTGGTGTGACTCAGGTTAATGCAGATTTATTTTCCCAGGAAAGGGGCAGCCTTGTTGGATGAAAACTGTTCTTGACCCCACCCCTGGTAAGGGATAGAATGTGAGAGAGTGAAAGAGACAGGAAGGGGTTAAGGGCTCTCATATGATTCAGCAGGCACTTTAAGGAAGAGTTGTGCCCTCTTTTCAGGATGGAGAACTGTGATAGGCAAGGGAAAAGCTCTCTGTGAAATACAGCCTGATTTGGTCAGAGGAAATCACTTTTTGTATTACTTCTTGAGGTGCATGTTTGAATAACAAAACTGTGCCCTTAGATAAGAGCCTGAAACAGAATTAGATGGAAACTGATTCTTTCCTGTGCTGTTAAAAGAGCCCACCATCTTTCGGGGAGGTTATACCTAAACCCAGGCAAACACACAGATTCTAATCAGCCACCATGACACTACAATCATTCCTCAAAACTGGAAATCTCTCAGTAAACCAAGACATTGAGTCATCCTCCTTGATATAACTTGTATTTAAGATTTTGATCTTGTGATTGGAATGGCAGTTGAGTTGATTTACAAATGAGTGTAAGACTAACCATTTTTCTTTTTTAAGAAGGAGTAGTGAACAACCAAAGGCCTAGAATCTGATTTTCAGAGTTGCTGAACATCTTCAGTTCCTGTGGATTCCAAGCAGTTGTGGGATCTGAAAATTGGGTTCCTTTTTATTTTGTGTGCGTTTCAGCCCCAAAAGGAACATTGTGAGGTCTCAGTTGGCTAGCCCTCTTTTCAGCTGTGTTACAAGTATGAATGTGTTTAAATCTTTAAATGGTAATCACCTGCTTAAATGTTTTAAATAGCTGATTACCATTTAAATTGGGAAGGAGAGGAGTGGCAGCTGGGCTAGTTCCCTGCCAGTGAAAGCAACTGGGAAGCTCTTGCTGGTAGCAGGGCCATCTCTAGGGAGGGGGCAGCCGGGTAACTTCCCCGAGCCCCGCACTTTGGTGGGCTCCCCGGGGCTGACTGGTGGATGGTGCAACTTCAGGTGCAGTCCTCAAGGGTCACGGGCTCTGGAAGGCCACACTGGAGGTCATAGCATGCCAGCCAGCCCCAGCCTGCCTCGCCCATGGGGGGACCAACCAGTCCAGGGGTGGGGCGGGATCATGGAGCCCAGTCTCTGCCCCACTTCCCTCAGGGCCGGGAAGGCCCAGGGGCCCCCACAGGCCAATTGGCCCTGGGCCCTGCCCACCCCTAGGGACAGCCCTGGCTGGTGGGGAGGTTTGGAGCCCAGCACTGGGATAGCCACAGGTAGACTCAGCTGCCTGCAAGTTGCAAGGAAACTTGGAGCCCAGTGGGGGAAAAGAGAAGTTGCTGCAACTGGGCTTGGCTCCCCATGAATGGTGGGAAGGCTTGGAGCCCAGTACAGGTAGTGGAGGTAGCCTCCCTGCCACTTGTGGGGAGCCAAACCCAGCTGTGGGCCATCTCCCTCCTGGGAGGCTTGGAGCCCAAGGCAGGGGTAGCCTAAAGCTCAGCTCAGCTCCCCACAAGCAACAGCAAGGGGGTAGCCAGAGCTGTACTGGATGAATGGGGGGGACACACAGAGCCCAGCACAGGGTGGTGAATGGCTGTAGCTGACCTGGCTGAGTGAGGGCAGTGAGGCGTGGAATTTAGCGCTGAGATGGGGGAGGCATGAAGAGTCCAGAGCCGGGGACAGGACAGTAGCCACAGCTTGGCAGGCTGGGAAGGAGGGTCGTGGGAGAGTCGTGGAGAACCCAGTGCCAGGGTAGACTCAGCTCTCCACAAGTGAGAGCAGCTGGCAACTGGGGAGCACTCTCTGGCTGGAAAGCACGGAGCCCAGTGCAGGAGCAAGCTGCAGCTGTACTCGGGTCCCCGCGAATGGGGGAGGCATGGAGCCCAGTGCGGAGAACTGGGTGAAAACTGCAGGTGCATCTGGGATTGCGCACCGCCAGCAAGAGCACCTGGTTACTGCAGCTCTTGCTGGCTGGGAACCAAGGAGCCCAGCAGGAGGCGGGAATAGTCACAGCTGGCCTTGCCTCCCATCGAAGGGGAGAGGCACAGAGCCCAGTGCTGGGGGTGGGGCGGGCGCTGCAGCTGGGCTCACTCCCTGCCAGGCTCCACACCTCCCCATCACTTGCAGGGAGCTGAACCCAGGTGCGACTATCCCCTCTACCCTCTTGGCTGGCCTCCACCCTTCCTGCCAGAAAGAGCTGCACTCCCCCAGCATTTAACTGTTTAAACATTCTACTTTTAGAACGTTTAAACAGATTTTAAATTAAAGTAATTTTTACATCCCTAGGTACAACTACTGATGTTTCATCTGAATGAGCAATGGCATCCTATATGTATCCTCTGTGCTGGAGTCCGGAACATCACTGAAAAGAGTCAAAACCCCCAAAGCAGGATTAGTGGCTAGATTGCTGTCCTGGAGGTGTGTCTGTTACACCTGTATGTGAACATGTACACTGAAAGGAGAATATACTACTTCAGTCTTCGTGAAACACAGAACAACGAGTACTTTACTTTCAAAGGGACACTGACAGGGCTGCCAAACCTAAAACTAGATCTACCAGCTGTGTTTTGGTTTGCAGGCACCCAAGTGGATTCTTGTACATTTCAGTAATTTGTCTGTTTCAGGAACAGAATTGGGGGAAAG
Source organism: Pelusios castaneus (assembly GCA_007922175.1). Classification (NCBI taxonomy): domain Eukaryota; kingdom Metazoa; phylum Chordata; order Testudines; family Pelomedusidae; genus Pelusios; species Pelusios castaneus. Next base: position 2,641,502 of record ML685809.1, read on the forward strand.
AATGTGGTGCATGAGGCTGATCCCACAGGTCTTGTATGTGCAAGACACTCAATGTCTCCAACTCCCAATCATAGAATAATAGGGATGGAAGGGACCTCACGAGGTCATCTAGTCCAACCCCCTGCTAAAAAGCAGGACCACTCCCACTAAATCACCCCAGCCAGGGTTTTGTCTAACCGGGCCTTAAAAATCTCCAAAGATGGAGATTCAACTACCTCCCTAGGTAGCCCATTCCAATGCTTCACCACCCTCCTAGTGAGAAAGTTTTTCCTAATATCTAACCTCGACCTCCCTAGCTGTAATTTGAAACCATTGCTCCTTGTTCTGTCCTCTGCTACCATCGAGAACAGCCTAGCTCCCTCCTCTTTGGAGCACCCCTTTAAGTAGTTGAAAGTTGCTATCAAATCTCCCTTCAGTCTTCTCTTCTGTAGACTAAATAAGCCTAGTTCCGTCAGTCTCTCCTCATAAGTCATGTGCCCCAGCCCTCTAATCATTTTTGTTGCCCTCCGCTGGACTCTTTCTAATTTGTCCACATCCTTTCTGTAGCGGGGAGCCCAAAACTGGACACAGTATTCCAGATGTGGCCTGACCAGTGTCGAATAGAGGGGAATTATCACATCCCTTGATCTGCTGGCAATACTCCTATTCATGCAGCCTAATATGCCATTGGCCTTTTTGGCAACAAGGGCACACTGTTGGCTCATATTCATCTTCCCGTCCACCATAACCTCAGGTCCTTTTCTACAGCGGTCCCCAGCCTGTAGCAGTGCATGGGATGTTTCCGTCCTAAGTGTAGGACTTTGCATTTGTCTTTGTTGAACCTCATGAGGTTTCTTTTGGCCCAGTGTTCCAATTTGTCCAAGTCTCCCTGGATCCTGTCTCTGCCCTCCAGAGTATCTACCATTCCCGCCAGCTTAGTGTCATCCGCGAACTTACTAAGCACGCAATCTATCCCATCATTAAGATCATTAATGAAGATGTTGAATAGAACCGGCCCCAGGACCGACCCCTGGGGCACTCCACTCGTTACCGGTTGCCAACTAGACATCGAGCCATTGATTCCTACCTGCTGAGCCTGTTGATCTAGCCAGTTTTCTATCCACCATACGGTCCACTCGTCCAACCCATACTTCCTTAACTTGCCGACGAGAATGCTGTGGAAAATTGTATCAAAAGCCTTGCTAAAGTCGAGGTATACCACGTCAATGGCACTTCCCGCATCCACAAATCCAGTCATCTCATCATAGAAGGAAATCAGGCTGCTCAGGCACAATTTGCCCTTGGTGAATCCATGTTGACTGTTCCTGATCACTCTATTTTCCTCCAAGTGTTTCAGGATGGATTCTTTGAGGACCTGCTCCATGATTTTCCCAGGGATTGAGGTGAGGCTGACCGGTCTGTAGTTCCCCGGATTCTCCTTTTTCCCTTTCTTGAAGATAGGTACTATATTTGCCTTTTTCCAATCCTCCGGGACCTCCCCCGTTCGCCACGAGTTCTCAAAGATAATGGCCAGCGGCTCCGCAATCACTTCAGCCAACTCCCTCAGCACCCTCGGATGCAGTTCATCCGGCCCCATTGACTTGTGCACATCCAATTTCTTTAAGTAGTCCCTAACCTGACTTTCCATCACCGAGGGCTGCTCTTCTCTTCATTCCGCGTTACCCCGTGTAGTAGCCTGGGAGGTGGCCCTCCCTGTGAAGACTGAAGTAAAATGAAATTAATGGGAAATTCATATTCCTTGACTGTCGTAGAACCTCCATTTCACACATTTCCCAATTCTACTTCCTACAGACAGGGACACTGAGCAGATCTCTCCATTCAGAATGTGTCTACACAGCAGCTGGGAGGTGTGATTTCCAGCATACGTAGATACTCTAGATCTGTTTAAGCTAGGGCCTAAAAACTGCAGTGGGGCTATGGTGGCACAGGCAGTGGCTCATGCTAGCCTCCCAAGTTTGTAACCAGGGGATCAGGTGGGATTAAACTCAAGGTCACGGGGCTCAGGAGACGTGGCTGTTTCATTGTTCTGTAGATTTCTGGGCATGGTGGGACCTCCCCACCCCCAGTGTCCCAGAGCCTGAGCTCCAGCCTGATCTTAGACGACTATACAGTCTAAAGAGTCTATACTGAAACAGCCCTTTAAGCTGATGTCCATGACCCTGAGTTGGCTGGCATACATACTGGCCACAGATTTTTGTCTTATGTGTAAACATACCCTGTGTATTTACATCAGTGTAACTCTATTGATTCCAAATTAACTTATTCCTGTTCTAACTGTTATAAGGATAATTAAAAGCAGGCCCTTTGAGACTTGTGTATGCTAAATCTATTCATCCATTATCACTGAGTCGGTGCCTAAAAACTGGCATCATTTATTCTACATAGTAAGTTCCACAAAACTTGGCAAGGAGGCAAATGTGTATGCATATAAAAATGATGTCTGTCTATGTTAAATAAAAATGTAGTAGAAATGTGCTGAAAAGTAAGTAGAAAACAGGGTTTGGGGCCTAAATTTAGGCTTGATAATAATGATGCCTGGTACATTGTGGATGAAATAAATTAAGATAGCTCAGAGGCAAGTTTAAGATAAGTTAGGACATAACCCCAGGTCACATTGTAAATAGGTTTGGTTTTAACAAGAGTTTTGGATGTATAGTGAATGTTCTGGAAGAATGCTACCTATACTGATATTTACTGAAATGGCATTTAGACAGATATTAAAAAGGTGGTGTTTTATATTAAATAGACAATGATGGAGTAGAAGGTATTTTAATTATGGTAGCAGAAATAGAGGTATGGTTAGAGGCAGAATTAATGCTGATTAATGAATGGGTGTTATTGTAAATTACTATAAAAATAATTTACAATATAATTTATATATACAATTTTTAGATTAGCATACTCATTCATCATTAAGGTATTGTTAGAGAAAGGATTATATATGCATTCTGTTCATCCAGGAACTAATTGCCCTTGTTTGTAACTTTCATATATTCTAAGGTCAGAGGGGACCACTATAATTGTATAGTGTGACCTCCAATATAACACAGGCCATAAAACTTCCCCAAAATAATTTCTAGGGCATATCTTTTAGAAAAACATCCATTCATAATTTTAAAATTGTCAGTGAGAATCCATGGAGAATCCATTATGATCTTTTGTAAGTTCTCCCAATAGTTTATTCCTCTATTAAAAATGTAGGCCTTCTTGTCAGAATTTAAAATGTAGTGTATGATTATACTGTAATCCTGTTTGCTTTAACTATTTTTCATTTATTTTAAATAGAGACTAATTCTATCACTCATTATATCATTCATAGTCCTCCATCAAAATTTATCTGTAATCAGCCTGGAGGCTTGAACCTCAAGACTTTAAATTGATTATTGGTATTATTATTTACATTTAAAATACCAAGTGAAAATATTGAAAGTAAAGGTTAAAGAAACACAACAATTCCTTATTATCTGGTAGATGTCTCCCTCCACGCAGTATATGCTTTGCTTCATTTTTAATTGCATTCTTTGAATTCCATTGTAATTCTCATGCACACTTTTTTTTACCTTGGTTTATAATTATTCACATTTCTGAGCTCCGCATTTTAAGAGGATAAAATAAACTAGTGAAAGAGTTAATTTAGGAATAAAATCTTGCATGAATTAACTTTGCTTGCCTTTTCTGATTTTAGGATTACACATTATAGACAACAGTGTACCAGGCCACTGTGGTCTGCTGCAGAACATTATATAAACAGGCATAATATGATTGAAGAGTGTGATAAGAAATCACTGAATGCACTGGAAGTGAATGAAAAAGCTTTTTCCTCAGATAAGTTGTCAATGTAATGAAAGTATGTGATTTGAATTTCAATGTACTAAATGTTATAATAGTAACTGCACTAACAATGGGTGCGTCTACACTTACAAGTTAGGTCGACTTAAGGAGGCTTCAATCGACCTAAACTACTCCGCATCTACACTGGGCTTTCCTTAAGTCGACTTGAGCAGTTTCTTAAGTCGACTTAAGTCAACTTAATAACACCTTGTTTTAGGTCAACTTAATGCTTAAGTCGACCTTATTAGTGTTAAGTTGACTTAATAAGGTTGAAAAGGGGCTATGTCTACACTAGAAAAGTTAAGTCAACTTTTGTTAAGTCGACTTAATAAGGTCGACTTTAAGTTGACTTTAAGTCGATCTTATTAAGTCGACTTAATAAAGTTGACTTAACTTTTCTAGTGTAGACATAGCCAATGGGTGCAGACCTGAATGCAGAATCAAAACAACTTCACAGACACCATGATAGAGGAAGAACGGGATCCTTACCTGAGAAGAAATGTCTCAGATGCACTTGTGTAGCAAATATTGAGTACGGGGAGTAGAAGTAAAGCACATGCACATCCTCCTATGCAGATTTGAGTCCCAGTGGATCTGTACTGCACCCATATTCTTCACATGTTCACATTCTTCAACATCACCCACAAACAGTGAGCTACCACGAACAGTAGCATTCTCTGATGAACATTGATTTGCAGAGTCCTCCTGCAGATGGTATTCTGTACTTTCAGCCCTTTGTGCAGGCCACATACAGCTGTCAAACTACTTTTGACCCCTAAGTATCAGCATCAGGGTGAGATTCTTCTCTGTAACTCTACGAGGTGCAGCACAGAACTCGCAAGAGGAGAAGGACTAAGGTGACTTTAAATCACCTGCCCTCCCAATTCCAGCCTGCTCCAGGGCCAGAGCAGCATCCAGCATGATTTAAACAAACCCAGAAGTCTGCCTACTTCATGGAAGTCTGTCCTAGTTGCTTATGGGCACCCAGCACTGCCTAGAATATTAGCAGTAGTACATGTCACACCTGCAATATGTTCCTCCTGGCCCAGCAGGACCCCATATGCCAGAATTTGTGAGGAAGCCTTCAGGAGACAACCCTGTGGCTGTCTTCCTCACATCCTGCAATAAGGAAGTTCTCCTCTTGCCAGATTTGGAGCTTTTACACCCTCTTTATGCTGTTCTGGCCTTCTGCCCCAGCATACAGAGGCTATAGCGACAGTCAGAATTTCATTCAAAGTACTGAAGAATTGTGCCCAAATATCTGGATCATGATCATGAGATTTATTCTTCTATGAACATGGATTCAAGACCAGAGTTTTAAAGTAGTCATTTTAATGAATTTAATAAGTTAATAAATTCCAGAGTTAAATACGCAAATACTTAAAATTGGCATTTTGGTACCTAACTGCTAATTTGAGCATCCACATGCATGATCTAGATATTCTGTTTACATCCTCACCCTTAAAAATTGTGTTCACAAATGTATTTAGTACGCCACTGAATCTGCCTCTACAGTTTTGACTCCAGAACTGAACAAACAATTCCCTGCAATTTCCAAAGTACAAGATAGAGATAAGAATTCTACCTTCAGCTCATCTACTGCCCACAATTCTAAAATGTAGGAACTTTATACTAAGGTTCACATTTATTTTTCTGAAATATTAGTAACATTAATTATGAATACATCCAACTTTCCTTTAGCTAGATGGCAAATAGATAATTTCAATAAATATAAATTAGAAGGTGAAAAATACAGGAAATTAATCCAAAAAACTAAATATATCAATGAAAAAAAATACTGTCAGCAGGGCTAAGGAGGTTTTATAATATATCAAAAACAAACAAAAAAATCCTAAAACCATTATAGACATTACTGGATGGAGATGGTAAAGTTGTCAATTACACAGAAAAGATAGTATTCAATATTTCTGTTCAGTATTTAGAACAAAGCTAGATGATGATCTGTATCATAATGTCAAATTCCAAAGGGGTAGCCGTGTTAGTCTATTGTAGAAAGACAACAGAGTCCTGTGGTACTATTAAAGACTAACAGATTTATTTATCGCATGAGCTTTCGTGGGAGAAAATCCCACTTCGTCAGACGCTTTGAAGAA
>ML685809.1:2652446-2688966 GCA_007922175.1 Pelusios castaneus
GATTTTCTCCCACGAAAGCTCATGCGATAAATAAATCTGTTAGTCTTTAATAGTGCCACAGGACTCTGTATCATAATGATTACTGTCACCAACAGTCAGGATGCTAAACAACATCAGCTAAAGAAAAACATTTTGGAACAACTTCACCCCCAAAGGTTTTAAAAGAGTTGGCCAAAGAAGTAACTAGCTCACTGATGTTAGGTTTAAAAAAATTTTGGAAACTGGAGACAATCCAAAGAGCTGAAAGAAAAGCCAATGCTGTGCTAACATTTAACAAGGAAAAATGGGATGATTTAGGTTACTCTAGTCTGTCAGCATCCCAAGTACCATGAAAGGTAAGATGACAGAGTGTGCCTGTAGCAGGGTGAAGCAGTGGGCCTTATAGCAGGGTTCAGGAGTACTCCTACCCTCCCCCTGCTGGCCAGAGGACAACCCCGCATGGGAGCAAACTAGGAACTCAAAGGGCAGAGTCAAGGGGAGAGGGGACCTCATAAAAGATCGGACCAAAACCCCACAGGGGGAAACTCTCAGGAAGTGGAGGGAGTGGCCACTAGAGCCTCTCCAGAGGTGGACGGACCAGCTCCAAGATCAACTACCTCCCCTCCAGGGGTAATAACGGAACCCTGGGGCAACCAGGGAGAAGGCCCTCTCTGTATTATCCCCCAGGGGAGGACATGGAGGAACTACCCTCAGCAGAGCAGCTGGAGGACCGGGGAGAGGAGCCTGCTCCGAATTACATCTGTGATTTGGAGGAGCTGCCCTCTGCTGAAGACCCTGAAGGTCTGAGAGAGGGTCCCGCTGTGAACGGCCCCTGAGACCTTGAGGAGCTACCCTTAGCGGAGGGATTGCCAGACCTGCCGCCAACAGACTCTGAAGGCCTGACTGGACTCCCTCTGGCTATATAACCTGATGTGTATGGTGAGGACCAGGAGACTCAGGTACCTGGGCAGAGGCAAGGGAGGAAGCAGCCCAGGGATAGCAGGTAACTGCCCGGCTGAGCAGTAGGCAGCGTGTTTTGGCTGGAGCCGCGCTGACTCCAGTGGCAGATCGCCCTGCTGCTGGATAGGACCCTGGGCTGGGACACAGTGGTGTTGCGTGGGCCTGCATCCCCTTCCTTTTCCCACCCCCTCTGGATTCCTGAGTCTGGATCCTTCCCACCTTAAGCTGATACTGGCTTTGAGAGTCGCCTCGCCCTGCCTGAAGGGTCGCAGGCTCTAGACTTTGAGAGTCACCTAGCCCTGCCTGAAGGGCTGGGAGGCCACCGACCTTGGGAATCACCACGCCCTGCCTGAAGGGCTGGGAGCTACAGAACTTGAGTGCTTTCTCGTCCGGCTAGAGAGCCGGAGCCAAATAGTGGGTGCAACACCACTACAGTGCCCTATAGACCCAGGAACAGTGACTAGACTCTATTCAGATCCAGTGAACTATTGGGTCTAGTGACTGGATCCACTCACAACAAACTGGTGCCTGTACAGAGTGGCACTGGGCCAGTCTGTAGGACCTATCAAGACTGGTTTGCCGATGAGACTTGAGGGTGCTTATTATCTCTTCAGAAGTGCTCAGCGCCTCACATCCTAGCTGCTGGGAGACTCCCACTATAGAAGGAGAGAGCAAAGGGGGATTTCCCACAAGCTCTGGCTTTCTTTAAATAGGGCTGCTCCTGTGCTATGGTCTGTTTCCAACAGAATTAGCAAAGTGACTCCATCCCTGTCTCCTATAAAGAGGAGGCAGCAGGGGAGGTTTGGGCAAATATGATCCCAAATTTAAACTTTAAAAGAAAATAGGCACAAAGGAAAAAACAATTCATGAAAATGTGAGTACTTAGTACTACTTTCTAGAAGGTCTGAAAGACAAGGTGAGTGAGGTAATACCTTTTATTAGACCGACTTCTGTTGGTAAGAGAGGCGAGCTTTTGAGCTTACAAAGAAGAGCTCTTTTCTAAGTTCAGAAGTTTCTCTCACCAACAGAGATATTACTTCCCCCACCTGTCTCTCTAATATCCTGGGACCAACATAGTACAGCAACACCACATAGAAAGATCAAAGTTTAGAAAGTGGTTTAATATCATTGCTGATCTGACTTAAGTACATTAGGGCATATGGAAGTCCCTCTGGGTTCCTCAAATATGTAGAAAAGAAAGTACTGGACACAACTAGCTGCACTCAAAGAAATTTCAACAGGGAGAGGCAATAAGCTGCTTTCTACTCCGTTCTAAAAGACATTTTTAGGACTGAGTAAAGTCATTTTTAGGACTGACTAGTCTGCTGGGAAAGAATTCCATTGTCATGCCCACGAAGACTCAGAAGGGCAGAAGAATAGGAGGAAAGGGATAGGCCCTTTAATCTCATGAAGACACAGATAAGGAGAAGAGATGTTGTTTGTTGGAGGAAGAGTACCATGACTAGAGTAAGAAAAGGAAGCTGGTTCTCTGAAGCAGGAAACTGCAAAACTGAGTATGCGCCTTGGCTTAACATATTTAAAGTGTGGTCCAGAGATACTGAACTGCCCCTCCCCCTTCTCAAAACCATGCCCCTTTGAAGTGTCTCATGTTGACCTCAAAACCAGAGGTACATAAAATGACTGGTCTCTTTTGAATATCCTGGCCGTCATCATCTTATTAGTTTGCTGTGTAGACTAGATTGTGGAATGGGAAAGTAAGACTTATTAGTTATGAATATAAACATCATTGCCGGGGCCAGCCACTGCCAGCCCTGACCCAGGGCTGGGACCAGCCATTGACCCCCTCCCCTCCGACCGCCTATCTGAGAGAAGAGATTTAAATTTCCCTCCTCTTCTCCTGCTCTCCACCACATGCCTCAACTATGTGCTGCAGAACAGGAGACTTAAAAGAGCAAGCCCCTGCCAACCCTATCTGACCACCTCCCAGGCAGGTGTGGGGGAAACTCAGGGCAGGAGCAGGCTCTCTGCATCTGTGTTGTTGGGACTCTATATCTGGGGCACTGGCTGGGACACTCTGGGTTCATGCCACCTGTTCCCAGCATCATTGACACCCACACATCTAATTATCACTGAGAATGCAACAAAAAGCATATTTAGGGGGAGTATAGTGCTTGCAGTACTGTTCCTGGTTTTGAATATTTAGGACATAATTGGAAAAGTCCTACAGATATACACAGTCACATAACCCAAGGACAACCCTAACAAAGTTTGTAGAAAAATGCAGAAGTTATGACCATAAAGTGAATATAAGCTCCAAGAAATTGCTGATAAGATAGGCAAGAACATTTTCCTTTGATTGTATAGTCACGTGCAGTTGAGGGCACATACCTTAGTTATCTGTGAATGAAACATTGAGCAAAGACAGTTACATACTTTCTAATTGTTGCATAAAATTACAAAAGTACAATTGGCTGAACCTTGGTCAGAGATTACTAAGCACTATTATCGAGCAATTCTTACCCATGCTTTTAAAATTTTATAAATATGTTAAACAAACACGTTCTCATTTCTCCTTATACAAAATTGAACTGTTTTTAAAACAGACTTGATCTTTAAATTACATGCCTATCTAAAAGAAGGACCATAAAAAAGAGCTATATAAAATGTTTGTCCTCATGATGCCAGCCTTACAGAATAGCATACACAGGTAGAAACTCTCTGCCTTTGGAGAAAAATGCAACTTCTGTTGTAAGCTATACACTTTAGTATATTTTAGAAGGCCTTTCATATGCCAAGATGATATTAAAATATATAGCATACATGACAAGCTAGTTAGCTAATGATGTGGACTAAGATCCAAACCTGCAATGGACGCTACGCAGACAGTAAAGTCTCCTGCAGGTTTGGGGCCTTAGCCAGTTAATAATTATATTCAAACATTTGCAAAGGCTGGCCTCTGTTTATTGGTTGGCAGCACCCCAAATCAGACAAGAGGTCTGTGAGCTGGAGTGTGCCCTTTAGACCCAAAGCCCTGGGCCTATTAGTAGTCGGTCATGGGAACCCTGGTTCATAGTTCAAAGGAAATGTGGTGGCTCCTTCCTCCAATTAGTTCAAAGGGATACATTTTTATTCAGCCATATACTGAAAACCTGGAAATAGTGTGAAACTCTTAACTTCATTGTCATTATGTGAATACATGTTGAGGGGCTGAGATATGGTTCAGAAATAGAATTGGAGTCTGGCACATATAATAGGAATTGGGGATGTAGGGAAAATATGAACCCACTTATGTCAATTATTTTGGATTGTTTCAACCCAGCTCTAATTATGAACTCCTATACCAGTAAAAGTGCTTAGAAAATCCTAACCAACGTCCTGAAAATGTATCACACCTACAATTGTGAATTGTTTCACAATGTCTGTATGACAACAAATGCATTCTTTTAACAGTTGCTGATAAAAAGAATTCTCATCATACATAAGGTGACCCACTGTGCCATTAAATTTAGGAATGCCTCAACGTGAAGGCCAATGAAGGCCTATGAAGGCCAAAATGGAAATTAACAGCATAATATTAAGGTACTAGCTACACCAGCAGTCACTATGGCTACATCTAAACTTGTAAAGTTAAGTCAACTTAACAAGGTCGACTTTAAGTCGACTTAAAGTCGACCTTGTTAAGTCAACTTAACAGGGTGACTACACTGTAAGTCAACTTAAGTCGACCTTGTTAAGTCGACTTTACAGTAGACATAGCCGTCCACACTGGCTTTAAGTCGACTTAAGAAGTCAACCTAACGCTTAAGTTGATCTTCAGAGGGGGTGTTATTAAGTCATCTTAACCTGTTAATAAGTCAACTTAAGGAAGCATTTAAGTCAACTTAATAAAAGCCCAGTGTGGACGGGGCTTTGTGTAGGTCGACTTAAACGTCCTTAAGTTGACCTAAGTTGCCAGTGTAGACGCACCCTATGTTCTGCAACTGGGATATTGTAAAGTTGACTAAATTGCAGTCTCAAGTTTCATTTTGGAATTGGCACACGTCTTCATAGTGCAGGCCCTAATCTGTGGAATTCTCTCCCAATTTCTGTGAAAGCTTTCATTGTTTGGTTTTTACAACCTATTAATTTCTCTTTCCATCTATCCTTCGCTAACACATACTGGTGCTGCGGGTCTGTAGCAGGACTTTAGGAACCATTTTATGACTAGCAAATTACTGAATTATTCAATGGAGAGCATGTCCATTAGAGGGTGGGAAGAGAGGAACAGTGAGCTCCTGCCAGTTTGAGGAGAGCAAACTCCTCCAGGAGGTGAGTGGGCATTGAACATGCCCCTCCAAGAGGCATCACATTTAAATTCCTGCCCATGCCTCTAATAGTTAGAGTTTGGCTTAAATCCTGAAGAGTGGGGTTTAATAGATCTTCCAAAAAATTGCCATTAGAACTCTGGAAATATCATATTTTATGATGAATCTTGCTAAGCTCTTAGCCTCAATGACTTCCTACGGCAATGAGCTCCACCATGTAATTACATATTGTGTGCAAAAGTATTTCCCTTTACTAGTTTCAAATCTGCCATCTTTTAACTTTACTCACTGCTTCCTTGCCCTTCTGTTATGAGACAAAGAATGGAAGTTTCTGATTTACCTTCTCTAGACCATTTATTCTATATAATTTTCTATTTCCCCTCTTATTAGTCTCCTTCTTAAGGTAAAGCAATCCCAGTCTGTGCAATCTCTTTTCATATGAGATTTTTCCATGTCCCATCACACTTTTCTGAGCCCCCCGTAGTTCTGCATTAATCTTTTTGATATGGGGTGATGAATACTACACACATTTTTCCAATATTGATATTACAGTAATGCAGATGTAAAACACTGGAGAATTAGACCATCTATCTAGATCAGTTTTATAAAGGGCTATGCTCACAGATAGTAATGCCAAAAGGGAGCATTATGTTAATCCAGCCTGATGTCCTATATGCCATTAAATCTCACCCAGTAAATGTTTGCATCACCCCCCATATCTTCCATTTGAGCTATAGCTCTGATTTTTCTTTTTAGAAAGACATCCGGTCTTAATTTAAGAATTCAAGTGATAGAGAATCCATTGCAGCCCTAGGTAAATTGTTCCAATGATCTATTACTCACATCATTAAAAAATGCACCTTACTTCTAGTCTGAGTTTGTCTGGTTTCAGCTTCCTTGGTGAATCTTCTTGTGCCATGTTCTGCTAGACTAAAGTGCTGCCTAATATCAGAAAACTCTTCCCCATACACGTACCTGCAGACATCAGTTAAATCAAGTCTTAACCTTCCCGTGGATTAACTAAACAGACTAATCTTCTTCAGGTTCTCACTATAAGGCATGATTTCCAGACCTTGTATCTTTAGATCATTTATGAACATTTTTACATTTTTCAGCATCCTTTTTGGACACAGTATCTCAGCAATGGTTTAACTAATGCTATATACAGAGGTAATACCACTTCCCTACTCCGACTTGATATCCCCCCACCTGTACATCCAAGGATCATGTTCTCCCTCTTAGCTATATCATCACACTAGGAACTTATGTTCAATTGGCTATCTTCTATGATCCTCCCCCCTCCCCAGCCCTTTTCATTGTTACTGCATTTCAGGATAGTAACTCCCATATTTTAAGACTAATCTACATTTATTGGTCCTAGATAAATGACCTTGAATTTGGCAGGGTTAAAGGGCATATTGTTCAGATAAGACCACCTTATCAAGAGATCTTGATGGGTTCAGATAACTCACCCAACCCCAACATTATTTACCTCTCCACTGATTTTTGCATCATCTGCAAATTTTAGCAGCAAGGATGGATTTTATATTGTCTTCCAGACCATTGGTAAAAACATTGAATATCATTGGGCTAAGAACAGATACTCACGGAACCCTGCTAGAAACACTCCCCCAGGATAATTACAATTTCTTTTATTACCTGTCACTATGCATATGACAATTAAAAGCAATTGTCTGACCATTAAGAAAATCATCTTAAAAGCCTGATTGTTGACTTCACAAGTTACACTATGGGCTTTAATTCTTGTAGGGACAGAGGCTATATAAGATGAAGATAATGTATTGAGGTTATCTGTCACCTCTGCCCACCCATCTCTGGTCCTGCACTGAGCATATAGCTCTGCTGAGAGACTCTAGACTAATAGGTACATCTTGATATTAAACATTTACATGTAAAAGTGTATTTGTGCTCTCACTGTATGTGATAACATTTGTATATAACAGCTGGGTTTGTAGAATCAGTGATTTGTATCCTAAGATAACTACCAAGTTCCAGCATTTGCTAAAACATACATCGTTTGCAATCAAGTCATGTAATTCTGGAAACTTTATTTGCTGATTCTACAAAGTATGAGCTGCTGTCAGTCTCAAAGGAGAGTTGCTTCTATAGCATTCAAATTATGATTCTATTCATGAAGCCCTTGTCTCAAACCACTAATTTGATTACTGACATTAACATGTCTCTGTATATTGTGTACATAACATCTTAAAAGCAACAATTGGAATTACATTAAATAAAGTAAGTGAAACACTGTCATATTAATAATTGCATATGGTGAATCAAATAACATGCACATATGTACAAACATGGATATACCACCAATGATCTATAAATATAATCACCATGAGCTTTGTTTTGTTTTGTTTTCCAAGCAGGGATATTCTACCTGTATAAAGGTACCCCAGGAAAAGAGTGTTCATCAATATATAATTCAAAGAAGAGGTTGAGACTCATTTTGTGGAAGAGGTGCCTTCTTCACTAGTAATTTCAGCTGTTTTATTCACAGAGGCTCTAGATGAACAAATAAGAAAGGGTTACAACTTGCAAGGTTCTCTCATAGTTGGGAAAAACCAATATGGAGGTTTTAGGTTCCTTATGGATGGGGTTATTATGATGTCTCCATCTGATCAGACAAAATTCCAAAACCCTTTTAAAATTAAGCTAGGCCCTTCAGGGGCTTTCAAACTTTTTTTTCCATGGGACCATCTTTGAAAATATTTTGGGCTATGATGACCCTTGCCCTGCAAAAAGTGACCCCCGCCCCCACCAATCCCATGCCACCTTTACTTACTACTGCTGTGAACAGTGCTACTTTCTGAACTCAGCACCTGGGTAGCAGCCGTTGCTCTCCAGCCACCCAAACTCTGAGGGGCTTTAGCTGTCAGTTATGCATGGGGCTGATAGCCCCAGAGTACATGAGGGCTGACAGCTCATGATTCCCACATCATAACCTTCCAACCCTCTGAGGGGTCACGATCCTCAGTTTGAGAACCCTGGCACTCAGGACTCATAAAGGAAATACGGAACTTACTGAAGAACAGCTTCATCTACCTCTGCCAGATCTTGCAAATACATCAGCCACATCTGTTAACAGGAGCTAATAAGGTTAATAAAAGTGGCATGGACCTCTGACCTTTGTCCATTGCCAAAAGACAACCAACCAAGATAGCTAATGCAGTGGCAGTACTATATCCAGACCTAAAAGTAGACTGAGAGGAAGCCAAAGGAATCTGATGCTGCCCCACTACATTCTTCTTAATAAGCTCAAGGTTGTTAAACCTCACTACAACCTCCCAAAAGGTCAAGGCTGTTAAAACCAAACGATGCCTTTTTAAATCAGTAACTGACAAGGCCATTCAGGTGGAAAAAGTTATTTCCTTGTCAATCACTGAGCTCTCTCAAACTTATCGTTTTAAGAATGGATTATTGAGAAGAATGTAGTGTGGCAATCCTGATGTCTTCTACCTTCCCGGATTCCTATAAAAGTATTCATGGTGACGTTGTTAATTCTATCAGCAGTCCCTGACATCATTACCTACAAAGTGTTGATAACCTGCCAGTTCTCAGAGACAAAGGTGGAAGGTCTGTTATTCTCCCATTAGATCATGTTTTCCCTTCCTCAGAAATCTCAAATGGCAAGTTTGAGAGGTTGTACATCCACCATAAGGGCCCCCTCCTGAAGGATTCTGCAAGTTTTCATTGACACTTTTCTTACTAAATGTGTATGAGGTCACATGAGGAGGCTGTGAGGCATCACTGCCTTATTGACATCAGTCTACTGCTAATGATACTCAGTTCCACATGTCCTTTTGACCAGAAAGATGAAGGATTTTATTTTATTTTGCCATGTACATGATGAGGATAGGGGCCTGGACAACAATTAATTGATTGAAGCTCAAACTAAATAAGATGGGAGCAATGCCTGTCAAGAAAAGAAAGAAACTGGGGGAATTATCATAGGTTATGACTGCGTCACCAGTGGAACTACATACACTATGTGACTGCCAAAAAGGTTTGTAACCCAGAGTACTTTGGCCTCCCTACTGTTGTTGGAGTCCCACCGACAGCTATTATGGCACTTCTGATGAAGATTTCATTTAAAGACAAAATTAAATTGTATTTTCATTTTCAGCTCCAATAATTATATGAGGTGGGAGTAACCATAAAGAACAAAGTAATCTGCACTGATCACCTATCACAATAACATTGTGGCAATTCAAAGACCATCTTCTTGGGGAGTAAGCTTGAGCAAAAAGAGGCTTATACAAGCTACACTGAATATTTCTGTATTTTTCCTGTTATGTTCTTATTTTCTAAGTAAGCGTTCATTTTTATGTGGTTTCTTGTCCTTTCTAGAAAACACATAGAAATTCTATATGGTCTGGCAGTCTGAACCACACAGAGTTAACAGCAAGGGCCGGGAACAGGTAAAGTGCTAGAGGAATTACAACTGCAAAGGACAGGAGCAGACATAATGCCTATAAAGGGTAGTACACAAAGATCAAACTGGGCATCTAGCTCTCTGCACAGTGCTTAGGGAGAGATAGGTAACTGGGAATAAGTTCCACAAAAGCCAGGATGCTAGGTGGGAAGCTTCCTAAGCTTCCCCATGGGAGATGCTGATAAGAGTGGGTGTGTCCTAAACTGTGTCTAGCAGGGGCATAACAACAGGTGGGCCTGGGTGGGCCAGGGCTCACCCACTTTGCCATAAGGCCCACCCTTAGCACCCAGCAACGGTGTGAATTTCTCCACTGCAGCCATTGGGCCACCCAGCAGCCAGTGGCTGCTGCCGCGACTGGAGCAAGGGTGCGGGCACTGATGCCTCTACTCTGCTTGTGGCCACATTCGCTGGGTCCCACAGCTGTGGCTGAGACCGGAGTTGAGGCGCCAGCACTGGTGCTTCTGCCCCACTCACAGCTGTGGCTGCTGACTACTGGCTGGCTCCACAGTCATGGCAGCAAAGTTTGCATCACTGCTGGGCGCAATGCCTCTCCTCCTCCCTTGAGAGAGGCAGCTTCCGGTCTTGTGACTAAAAACTGCCCCTGGCTGGGCACGCCCTCCACTTTCAGAGGCCCAGCCAGAAATCAGGGGCTGGCTATGCCCCTGGTGCCTAGCTCATAAAATTCAGCACCTAAGTCCAACCTGTAGAGGCATCTTTCTCTATTAGTGATCAACAGCCAGAAATTCCTCTCATGGAGTCAGGCAGTTTGGAAACCTAAGCCGTTCTTGCAAAAAACACTGCTGGTTGTACCTCCCTTATAACTCTAGTTTACCCAGTGCGCAGAATACTCACTTGCAATGTGGGAAATTTCGGTTCAAATCCCCCCCTTTGCCTGACAGGGAGAAAGCGTTTGAATAGGGGCCTCCCATCCCTCAAATAAGCATCCTACAACCGGGCTATAGGATAGTCTAATGTCAGTCTCCCTCAGTATCTCTTCTTGAAGCCATTCCATTGGATATAAATACATAAATGGTAATTTGAGGAGAAGGGGGAAGAGCGAGGGAGAACGGCTACATAATATGTTGGTTAGGTAACTCACCTGCCAGGTAGCAGGTCTACTCCCTCTGCTCCAATGACTCTTTAATTACCCAAAGGGAACACTTTCAATAGGAGAGAGTGAATGAGACAAACATAAATATTACATTGCTGTGAAAATCAGCAACAATTTAAGAGTCCTATAAGAATGGCCACACAGACAAACAATTGGTCCTTCTAGTCCAATATTCCTGTCCTTCAATATTGACTAGTGCCAGGTGCTTCAGAGGGAATGAACAGAACAGAATGATTCTCAAATTATCTATCCCCTGTTGTCCACTCTGAACTTCTGGAAGTCAGGGAGTTAGGAACATACAGAACATGGGGTTGCTTCCTTTACCATCTTGCTTAACAACTGCTGATGGACATGTCCTCTAATTCTTTTTTGAACCCATTTACACTTTAGGTCTTTAGGCAGTGACTTCCACAGGTAGACTGTATGTTGTGTGAAGAAGCATTTCCTTATGTTTGTTTTAATTGAGTGTTATGTGAAGGCATAAATAATACTTCCTTGTTCACATTCTCCACATCATACATGATGGGTTAGCCCTTTATCATATTCCACTTAGCGGATGGGAATTTAGCACACACCCCTGTGATTGGCATCTCCCATTGGCTAGCTTAGGTGGCTCTCTGTTTAGCATGCTGGCTTTGCAGACCATGGTCTTTAGCTATATATATTTATTGGATAGAACTCTTGTGACCTAACTCAGGCTTTTTATTGCAGTGCTGTTTCCAGTATTTTGTTGACATCTAACTGTTAGATGCAGCAACGCTGAGCATCAAAATGCCTAAGGCCTGGTCAACACTTAAATATTAGATCAATTTAGCTATGTCAGTTAGGGATGTGAAAAACCTTGCAGGCCTATGGGACATAGTTAGGACAGCCTAACTCCTGCTGTACACATAGCTAGGTTGGTCAACAGAAGAATTCTGCCATTGACCTAGCAATCACCTCTCAGTGAAATGGATTAACTACATCAATGGAAAAAGTCCTTCCATTTTTCTAGTAGTGCATCTACACTATAATACTGCAGTGTGATAGCTAGACTACAGTAGAGGACATTGTGCATAAATATCCAGAGTTCCTTTCTGAATCCCACCCTAGGAGCCCATAGAGGGCATGAGCTAGTGTCCTATTAAATTAAACCCCACAGGGTGTGTCTTCATAGCAGTTAACTCGAGTTACAATCCAAGTGCTACTCCTCACTTGACTTCTGTCCATCTACAAAATCTCTAGCTCAAGTTAAGTAGAACTTGAAGGTCCAGCTAGCTAGGGCTAGCCCCCTGAGGTGGGAGACTGGGTGGTTTGTAAATTGAGTGATGCTAATGCTTGGATTAGGGCTTGTCTACACTTGAAACTCTACAGCAGCATCAGTATAGCATTACATTGTAGCACTTCAGCATGACACTACCTACACTGAAAGTGTGCTTAATCCACCTCCCAAGAGGTGGTAGCTAGATCAATAGAAGAATTCCTCAGTTGAACAAGTACTAATTTACAACAGGAGTTAGACCAGTTTAAGGGTGACTCCTTGGGTTTCACACTGAGAGAGGCAGCTGGGTCAATATAGCTTTTTAGTAGATGAGGCCCTGCCCTACTAATGGTGGTGGGGGGAGCAGCAGCAGCTTGGGTTAAAGCTGCTCCTCCAACTAATCCAATCACTCTGCTAATCCAATCATCCTATGTTGCTAATCAAATCATTCTGTGTGGAACTCCAGTGTTGTTTTGAAGTGTGTTGTTGCTCTCACTTCAACAGGCTAACCCAGTACAGTAACTCAGTTGTAGCCAACCTTGCAGTGATGACAGAGAAGACAGGCAAGCTATACAGTAGCAATACCTCTATCCCAAATGATTACCAGCATAGTTTAAGTAGTCCCTAAAACCAGTGTTTTTTGTTTAAAAAAAAAGCTAGTACTCATATCTTAATGAATTTGAAAAATGTCTTTTCCATGCCTCTGCTTCCTGTACCACCCATCTTTTAGCAGCAGGCTCCTTTCCCCTGCTCACCCCCCCCCCCCCCCAGCTAGGCAGAGGGGCTGGCAAAAAGGCACAGGTATCCCTGCATACCATCACAAAAAAGCACTGCCTAAAACTATTACCAGAATGGCTCTGCTCCATCCACCAAACACAACACCGAGGGTTCTCTAGTTAGGAGGGTGAAGAAATCCTGAGCAAATCTGAGCATATAGGCAGAGCTAATTCAAGCTGTTTCTGTTTCCATGGGAATGATAAAAAAAGAAAAAGAAAAAACCGGGGTGATGTTAGTTCTCACTGAAACAAATGTAAACTCCTTCACAAGAAGGAGGTGTTTCTGAATACTGCCTCAAAAATTAATGAAGAATTGCCAGACTTGGCCGCAGCTCTGCGCGCCCACCCCGCCTGGGTGAGGACGCCATGCGGCTTTTCCTCGGCTGCTGCAGCAGAGTGTGATTTCTTGTTGCCTCAGCGCCCTCTATGGACTACGTGGGGAGGGATTAAGAGCCACATCTCTGTCTCAATCTCAGCAGCGCCAGACGCCCAGACCTCAAGACGAAGTGCCAATGAGAACCGCACACGAGCTCCGGCGTGCGACACTGCGGCGTCTGGGTGCGGATTCCCACTGCCCTGCGAACCCGAACGGAATCGCCAGCGGGAGGAGAAAACAAAAGGGCTCTTTGCAATTCTGCACTGACGGCTAAGACGGAAGGGGCCGTTCTCCTTGGCAGGTTTAATATAGTGCAGTCTCCCTGCGTGTATCAGGGAATTCCGTTTGCTCTTCCTGACGCACGTGCGCTTTATAGTTATAGAGCAGCAGATGCGGCCACACAAAGACACAGGGCTCGTGCCCTGGGATCCTGCAGAGCCTCTCTGCATGCAAACTCTCCTGCCAAAGGGTTCAGCTCAGCCAGCCGCTGAGGGAGAAATCACAGCAGAGGGAGGGCACAAATGAAGCTGTAAGAGGTAAGGAAGCAGGCTGGGTTATTCCAGTGACTGCGAGGCTATAAATAAGCAGATTTATACACGGCTTCCTCAAAGGAGCAGCGCGTATACAGATCCCCCTCCCCCCCAGCTTCACAACGGTGATCATGGCGGCTGCTGCTCTTTCCCCTTAATTACCTCCCCCCGCCCCAGACGCAGTGTCTTAGTTGGTCGGCGCACAGTGACCTTTCCCCAGCGCAGCCGCCGCCGGGAGAAGGGAACTACTAAGGCGAAAGTGGGCTGGGGTTGGGCGCGCCCAGGAATTCCCGCCCAGCGCGCCTGGCCTCTCTTAAGCAATATGCAAATAGCCCCATCTTCCTGATTGGCTATCACGCGGCATCTCCCCACCCTTTGAAAAGATGGCCCTTCATTGGCTGACAACATAAAAATCAATGCGAATTATAGATTCTTCCTCTCGCTTTTTTTTTTTTTTGGTGGCTCGCGTGTGATGAGAATATCAGACAGTGTGTAACTCTGCGCGTCTACTACAAACAAATAAGTAGTTCCAGCCCCTTGTATATACTGCGGGCTGGGAGCCCAGAACGCTGCAGTCCGCGCCTGAGTCGGAGACCGCACGAAGAGGTTCTGGCGCTGCTTGCTCTAGCGGAGGGAACGAAAACCGACCGCACGGCGAGGTGTTTTCCCACTCCCCCGCGGAGGGATATCTTGTCTCTCTTTCCCGCACCAAAACATTGAGAGCTAAGAGGCAGCTCCTCGCTGTAATTGAGCTCAGAAGCGAGCAGGCACTAGGGGAGACTGTGTTGCTGCTGCTACTGCTACTGCATCGCGGGGGGGACGGCTTCACTGCGGCGTTGGACTGAATTCGCAATCAGCCGGCCAGCCGCAGCCCCAAGCCGGGGCGGATTTTACCCACTTCGTCTGCAGCCCGGGGCTTGTGTTGAGCGGCGGGAGAAAGCCAAGCATCGACCTGCTCATCGATCGCATTGGTGCTGAACCGGCTCCGCGCCGCTTGGATTCTTTGTGGCTCTTTATTCCTGCAGGAGTCTGTCTGTGCCACCCTCGGCTACGCCATCAGCCGCTGCCCGGGGAACTAGGCAGCCGCTGATCAGCTCCCCTCCCGGTTCGGGAAGGCGAGCGCGCTGCGCCTCCAGTCCTCAGCAGCTGGTTCATTGAATCATTAGCCCGGAGGACACTCGCGCTACCTTTGGCTTATCGGATCTTCCCCCCGTCTCCTCTGGAAGATGTTACTCTCCAAGTTCGGCTCCCTCGCTCACATTTGCAACCCCTCAAGCATGGATCACTTGCCGGTTAAAATCCTCCAGCCAGGTACGCGGGGAGCCAGGCTCTGCTTCCCTGCCAGCCGCGGCGCCCGCCGCCCTTTTATTTAATGGGGCGTTTGCAAACGCCGAGGAGTTCCCTGGCTGTCACGTTCCCCGCTAGCTTCGCGCTCAGGGAGGGGGCCAGCTCCCCGGTTAACCGGCCTGTGACAGGAGGGTGCGTGGCGCCCACCCCAACCAGGGGCCTGTTGGATATTTTGGCCCGGATCGCTGCTGGCTGGTGGGTAGGACGCGACCGCCGCGCTGGGCTTAGGATGAAGAGCCGCATGTGCCGCTGATACCAGCCGGGCAGCTCCCTGCTGGGGCTGCCTCGTGTCCTGCCTACTTATTCGAGCCCCCCCAACCCTCTTATTCTGTCTCCCCGTTTCTAGTGAAAGTGGAGAAGGAGCCTTTCGATAAAGTCTACCAGGTGGGCTCCGTGCTGGGCAGCGGCGGCTTCGGCACCGTATACGCAGGGAGCAGGATCGCGGACGGCTTGCCGGTAAGGAGGGAGGGGGCGAACTCGTGGCTCCAGTTTGCGCGGTGCTGCCCGCTGGGGGCGGTAGGGGAAGGGGGGCCCAGCCCGCTCTGACGCCGCCTGTCTTCGTTTCTCCCCCAGGTGGCGGTGAAGCATGTGGTGAAGGAGCGGGTGACCGAATGGGGCACGGTGGTAAGTGCTCGCTGTGGGGCGGGTGGAACCGAGCGAGGGAGGCGCGGAGCCGCTTTTGTTCGGGTGTGAGAGGAAGGCCCTGTAGTGGTGCTTAGACGGGGTAGGGAGGATGGATTTTGAGGGTTTTTTCTCCCTCTGCCCGGACCTCTCTCTGACTACGGCAGCCACGGAGCCCCCAGCGCTGCTGCGGGAGACTCCGAGCGCAGCGCGTGGGATCTGTTTGCCTCCGCGCCCCGGGGTGCGCGTGTGGGGCGGACAGGCGGACAGGCTGGTTTCCCGTTTGCTGGGCTGCGCTGTGAGTGACCGCAGCCCTTGCTTCCCTGCCCTGCAGAGCGGAGCGATGGTGCCCTTGGAGATCGTACTGCTGAAGAAGGTGGGCTCCGGCTTCAGGGGGGTCATCAAGCTGCTGGACTGGTACGAACGGCCCGACGGATACCTCATCATCATGGAGCGGCCCGAGCTCGTGAAGGATCTTTTCGATTTCATCACGGAGAAAGGGGCCCTGGACGAGGAGACGGCCCGCGGCTTCTTCCGGCAGGTCCTGGAGGCAGTGCGCCACTGCTACACCTGCGGCGTGGTGCACAGGGACATCAAGGACGAGAACCTGCTGGTGGATCTCAGGTCGGGCGAGCTCAAGCTGATCGACTTCGGGTCGGGAGCCCTCCTCAAGGACACCGTCTACACCGATTTTGATGGTATGTGCCCCTCCCTAACGTCCCCAATATACCCCTGTGCGGGTGAGACAGCAAAGCCGGGATTTACCCGATGCACCCTCCCTCCGGGGTTATTAGTCACATTCTTAGCTCCTGAGAACATAACAAAAGGTGGCTGAGCTGCAAGAACTGGTCATTAAAACTTGTGCATGGGAGGAGGCGGTTGGGGGTGTTTAGCTGCGTAGATAAAAAGCGATTCCAGGCTGTGACGCAGCAGTTTATATTTCCCTGCTTTGGAAAAGGCGTTTTCCTAGAGGGCGATCTGTTTACAGCCAGGCTTCCCGCCGCTTGGCGTTTCCATCGATGTTGTTATGTGCAATGTATACATTTTGACTTCTAATTTGAATGACTAAGTTCCCCTCAGCGGACGCCTGTATTCCATACTTAAAGTGCTGGGATAAATACTAAGTAATTTAAGAGGCGTAAGCCTGGGATGGTTTAATAGGAAAGCTGAAATGGTTTTTGTACAAGAATGGAAGAACACATTTTTTTCTCTTGCTGTGAGTGTGGATGAGGGACTTCACCCCTCCTCCTCTGTAGTCAGCTGCGGCAGTTAACATCTGTTTGTTGTGAAACCCGAACCTCCTGGCCATGTGACCTTCAGCATCACAGATTCCAGTTTTTGTTTGGTATCCAAGGAACAGCTTAGTGCCAAGGGAGTGCAGTTTCCAAAAGCCTTTTCAAAGAGGCAGAGTAACCTTTTTTATTATTCTGAAAAATTGAGAACAAGTCTATATCTTGTTTACACACACTCTTGGAATTGGCTAAAGCCAATTAGTTGTATGTAATAAGGTAGACCTGAGGGTTCACCTTATGTTTCTCTTCTCCTCATCCCTGTCCACCCCCCCACATACTATTCCCTTTGTCCTTTTGTGTCTATTTTTGGTGTGATGGTGTAGACACCACGTGGTCGGTGAAAGGGAGCCTAGCCTTAGCAAACAGTCAGCTGATGGAAGCAGTCTTAGTCATTGCCACAGAACAGCACAAACTAATGGCCTAAATGTGTTCATGGTGTAACTGAAGTCAATGTCTCTGGACTTCCACCAGGGATGAATTTGGCCTACTAAAAAATTCTAAACACCCAGAAACCTCAGTCTTTTGTAGTTTGATATGGATGTGCAGTCCAACTAAAATGTTAGAGGAGAAAAAAAATAAAAATTAGTTTGCTGATGTTGGGGGTGGGTATTTTTTTTTTTTTTTTCATTTGTAGGAACAAGAGTGTACAGTCCTCCAGAGTGGATCCGATACCACAGATACCATGGGAGGTCAGCAACAGTGTGGTCCTTGGGAGTGCTCCTATATGACATGGTTTGTGGAGACATCCCTTTTGAACAAGATGAAGAGATCTTGAGGGGACGGTTATACTTTAGGAGAAGAATATCTCCTGGTGAGTTCAAATGCAAAAAATAACATTTAATTTGTGATAATGGGTTATTTTCTGTTGGAGGCTCTTTGCTTTCCAGGCTAATGTCTCTTTACCTCATCTGTTGCAGAATGTCAGCACCTGATCAAATGGTGCCTTTCACTGAGGCCTTCAGACAGACCAACACTTGAACAAATTTTTGACCATGCATGGATGCACAAATCTGAAGTAGTCAAGTCTGAGGACTGTGACATAAGGCTACGGACCCTTGATACTGATGTATCTAGCACAAGTTCAAGCAACGAGAGTCTGTGATAAACTAAGGACTTTGCAATGGGAGGGGAACTACAAGCAGAAAGACCACAGTGCTGCTGCCAATGTGTAGGAGGGTCTAGAAAAATGCATTCATTATTCTGTAGTTGAATCCTTGAGGGACTTGATTTTATTTTCCCCTTTTGCTGGTTTCTGCTTTGGGATGAGAGATTTCCTTTGGAAACGCTAATATTTGGGAGTTGCAGGCCAGTACTTAGTCAAAAGACTGACCTTATTAAGAAAGCAGTGACCTCTTGAATACATGGTAAAATTTTTTGCTCTCATAGAGCCTGGACTAGATTTTTATTTGCTTTTGAGTGCCTTTTTGAAAGCTGCTTCAGTGGGACTTTCTTTTTTGAGCTGTGTATGTCCAAAGAAGATCCAGTTCATTATAGGTTTTTGCTCTCTTTAGACAGAGTGCTGGGGAAGCAGCCCCTATGATGCAATGGAAAATACGTTCGGTGATTGAATGAAGTAGTCCCATCCAGTGGTGATGGAATACTTGAACACAGACATTTCGCTCCTTCCAGTCCCCAGTACACCCAAACCCATCTCTGTTGCTCCAAAATATTTCCTGTAGTCTGCATAAAGATATGAACAGGTACATCAGCTTTTTTATCAGGAGCATTCACTCTTTTTTTTTTTTTTTCTTTTATCATCTCTCACTGGGCATGAGAAGTTCCTTTCTCAGCCCCCCATCCCCTCAACCTGCAAGTCTTAAAGTATGTATGGGCATGTTAAATGCACAACCAATGCAATATTCAAGGACTTTACTTTTTTCCATACCTGTATAAAGGGTTTATGTAAATTTAGTTTTCCCATGTATCATACCATTTTATTTATTGTTTGAAGTTTTAGAAGACCTCTCACAGTGTCAACTGTGGCTATTTATTTGCTTAATTTATTTGGTTAGAGTTATATTCAACACTGCTTTCACCTGTTCCACCCTCCCCTCCTCCCCCATGGGAATTCTAGTGGTTTGCCCATGACACTCTTTTTCTGCATTCCTGTCAACTTAAGTTAAAAAAAAAAAAAAAAATCAAAAAAAAAAAAATCTGACCTTACCAGTTTTTGTTGGAAGATGGAAAATTGTTGTACAAAGTCTAATTTAAGGGAAATAGTGACTTTTAAAAGTTAGTCAGTATGCCTTTGTCTGGTATTTACCAGAAATGTAAAGTAATGCTATTTGGAAGGGTTTTAAATTATTGACATTGTACAGTCTCCGTGTATTGGCTCTGGAAGGTAGGGTGGCAGAGTCATAAATCTTAATTTATTTTAATAGCTGTGTTTCTGTGACCTGGTTGCATTTATGCAGCTTGGATTTGGATTTTTTTTCTTCTGTTTAACAGTGTGAAATGTATGGAGATCATATTTTTTATACAGGTATTTCAATTAAACTTTTTTTGTATATAAGTATATTGTGTATTCACTTGTACTCAACATTACATTACAGGGATCTTCTAAGTATTTGAAGAATATAACTTGAAGGGGCTCCAGGAGCTGAACCAGAAAATTAATTGGAAAGGCATATATTATAAACTGACTGTTCCTATTTGCTTAAACAGTCACTTGCTTTCACTACATCCACATGAACTTTCTCCATTTTTGATGTTGAACTTTTCTCTGTGTGTGTGTGTGTGAGAGAGAGAGAGAGAGAGAGAAATGCTACTATATAAAGGGTGGCTTTTTGAGTAGGCTGATACTTGAAGTACTGTTAACACTCTCCTAAACCATAACAAAGAAGCCTTTTCCTACTTAATTATGGATATCTATTTCATAATTGGGTCTAGTAGAAAGTAAACTTACGCCTATTTTAGAGGAGGAAAAATTAGATGTGCATCAGTCTCTACTATGAGTCCAAGGGAGCTAGGCATTCAACACTGGCAGTTTGAACTAATAAACTTTGAAGAAACATGAACACTTTTCAATCAAAGAAGTTGGCCAGGAAACTATTCACAATATGCTCTCTACTATTTCATATTTTCTATTTGGAATTAAATGTGAGCCCAGTTTTACATGTGGGCCTACAGTGAAGCCAAATCTAGGGTTGTGAGTGGCAGACAATTAGGGATGAAGAGATGCAGAAATGCCCCCCAATTTTTGAAGCTTGCAAAGTTTGATTACACCATGGTTCCACCATTATGAAAGTCAGGTTATAGGTTACTATATTGAAGAGCTAGTCTAAAACACCTGTGAAAATCAGGACTTAACTTTTCTTTTTCTTCTCTCAAAAGCTTTATTTTCCCTTCATGGGAGCCTTATCTTCTGTCAGCTCATCCATTGATATTTAGGTTGCCTGGGGACAATCGTACTTGGTGACATAAGATCAAATTCTTGAGAGTAGTAAGTTTAGACTTAAAGTGCCACTGAATAGCAGGAGATAAAGGAGAAGTAGGAAGGGCAAATCTATTTTCTTGCCATTCTGTGGTGAAAGTGTGGTCCATCGAAGTTTAAGTAGTTATTAACTGTAAAAGGACAAAAATATTTCAGTTGGTCCAAGTAAGAAAAGTACTAAGGCAGGTGTATCCCTCTACAGCATTTCTTCTGATAATCTGCGTCCCTTTGCCTTTCAATGTAGATTTTCCTAAAGAGTCTTGTTAGATGAAAATTCAGGCCGTTATGTCAGCACTAGTCACTAGGCAACTGAGTTTGTATGTACACAAAGTGCATGCCATTATTTAGATGATTTACATACATGAAAACTGAGACTTTACAAATCATACACTATAAAAATAACATTAAGGATAGAATGTGAGAGTTTTCTCTTTTGCAGTAGTTCAGATAACTCTTTTTAGTTGCAAGACAGCTGTTCCGAAAGGCTAGTGAAGTTCTTTAGGAAAGCACATGTCCTGTCACAAGTCCCTAGAGAGATTCCAGTAGCTGATGAAAATTAACATTTCCACTCCAGTAGCTTCACACGGCAGCTGAGTGGTGTCAGTGAGGCCCACCACTATGAGTAAGTTTCAAAGGGACACCAAAAAAGCAACAGTAAAAGCATAGCTGTAAATGTATGAAGTGTCAAATGACTTACAGGTCATGCCTTCCATTCATAGAAAACCACTGATAAAATGGTCTGTTTTGCAACTGAAATCACTTCCTTACCTTTTGCTATTGAGGCAAAATGTATTAAAAGGGAAAAGGTCAAAATGCCACCAGCGTTAGTGCTGACTCCCCACTGGGATTAGTTCAACATAAAAGGTATATTCTCAAAATGATGCACAAGGCTTTAGCTGTGCAGCTCCACTATGCTCTAATGGGAGCTGAATGGCTAGAGTACCATATCCTGAATGAACAGTAATTATTTGCAAAACAGGTTTACACTATAGCTGTAGGTTTGAAAATGACGTTTGTTAGTACAATTCTATTAGTGGGTTTTGTGTGCTAAGCCCTCTGACAGCTCTTGGTTTTATCATGATTCCATTGATTTTTTAAAAAATTTAATTGCTTCAGGACTCTTATCTCCTCATCTCTGGACACTAGGTTGGATTCTGACATGGCAAAATATGGAAAGTAGCATTAATTAGATTATGGGAGATGCTAGTTAAGTATGAGAACCCTGTTTAAGTTTTACACTGATTTAGCTGACAGCTAAGTCCATTTATGTACACCATTGTTTAGTGCTGATTCCAAACGTTTTTCATATACTAAGTGTACTTTCTAAATCTACCTCATCTTTTCTGCAGTACAGCTGATAGTCATCTCCTAATAATCCTTTGCATTCTATATACATAATCATGATATGGTATTTCTTCCAGTTACTTAACCAAAATGATTTTTATGAAAGTGTGCAAATGACAGGGCTTTTAAAAATTGTCATCAGAAAACTTGTTCAGGGTGTGGGTTCTCCCAAAATATTTAATAGTTTTCTTTCAGCATGTGGTGGTTTAGCGACCTCTGTTGGTGAAACTAAAGTATATCTTCTGAAAAATATGATGCCTGAGTCTTGCAAAGAGGTTTTTAACATACTGTCTCTCTTGACCAGTAGCTTTAGGAGCAGAAAGAGCAGTGTAGGATTGGACTTAAATGTTTCAAAAGGTTTGAAAGGCTTCATTATAAATGGGCATGTGGAGGAAGAAAGGGGGGTGGGGGCACAACAAGCAGGGGCGTGTGTCCCGGGGCATACAACTCCTCTGCGGCCAGGGCAGGGAGATCAGACACATCCTACCCTGGACCAGGATGGGAGGTAATAGTTCCACTGGCCCCCTCAGCTGCAGGGGAGAGCTGGCTCCACGGCACCAGGGAGGAGGGAAGGGAGAGCCAGCTCCATCAGCCAGGTGGAGGCATAGAAAGTGTCCCTCCAAAAGTGGCCAAAATTTTATTCCTATGCATGCCCCTGATGATAAAAGTATTCATAGTAGACCAATTAAGACATTAAGCATATACAAAATCAGACTGTCACCTCGAGAACCTCTTAAGGCAATGCAGGATAGAAGCTGGTTGTGAAATACAAGTTTAAGTATTGCAGTGCAGTCTTCGGAGGAAAAATACAGCTTACCTTTTACCCCATTTTGGAAGTTAAGATTCTGATTAAAAGCTGAAAAAGAGACAGGGTATGAAGCACAGATTTTAAAAATGGTCAGCTCTGCATTCCTGTGTCTATGCTGTTTATATATGTTTAGGACAAGTGATTGGTGCTCCCATATTTGCACCAGGTTAGTCTGGGTGTGATTAGCCTCACTGCAAAGCCATTCCCATGTTACTGTGAGTTCACTGTTTCTTCACTTGCCAATGTATGTTTGGTGGCACATCCATGTTGTTGGCTTTTTTTGTGTGTGTTGAGACTCTCTCGGGGTATGTCTACACTGGAGGCTCTAAGTCAACGTAACAAGGTTGACCTTAATTCAACTTAAAGTCGACTTTGTTAAGTTGACTTAGAGATCCACACTGAAAACTCCAGTCGACTGCCAGCGTCCGCACTGGGTAGCTGTTCCACATTGCACCGGGGCCTGGAGGCCAATTAGGTCAACTTAACGGCATTCCTCACCTACACTGGCTTAAGTTGACTTAATGACATCAATTTGAGCATTAAGTCGACCTTCAGAGGTGGTGGTGTTAATTCAACTTAAGGAAGCACTTAAGTCGACTTAATAAGCACCCAGTACGGACTCAGCGGTCTGTAGGTCAATTTAACTCCTTAAACTGACCTAAGGCTCCGGTGTGGACGTACCCTAGGATTCTTTCCCAGGCAGTTGTGTTAACTGCTGGAGAACTTGTTTGTCTTCAAGGGGAATTGTGCAAAGGACAGAACGCAAGTCTTATAGCCTATGTCCTGGCTGTAAAGTGGGTAGTTCTAGCCTGAATTAAACCAGAGCCTGCACTCTAATCCATGCCCACATTCTGGTAAACTAGCATAGGTATAAAGCACCTACAAAACTGGGTAAGAGATTATTGTGTGTGGATGATGGTGGGAGGAATTGGTATAAAACTTAGGTACATGCTCGAGTTAATTGTGAAACTTACCCATACTATATAATAAGTTTAAGATTATTGCTGGACTAATGTATCCATCCCCCAGGTACTTGGATGGCCCTCATCATCACAGTTTCTGGGCACCTGTTTCACAGTCTGTACTGGCCTTTGCTCCAAGAAGACTTCAGCTTCAACCATCATGAGAGAAACATGACTTCTAGCACAGAAATGTACAAATAATGATAGTATTTTAAATGGGACAACTGTGTACCCAAGTATCATGGCCATTTCACCCTATTATTAGTATCATTTCCCATGAATGGGATGGCAAAACTACTACAGAAATATGCACTCCTGGCCACCAATTGTCTAGAAGACAGCCAGAGATTGCTTAATTTTCTCAAAATTGACCTCACCATCTCTGTACAAGTAAAAAGAAGTTCCTTTAATGTTACTGTATCCAAGCAGAGATGTAGCAAACTGTGGTTCTAAATTACTAACTGCTTAGTTGCAAGGTTAGTGCTTTAAACCACTAATATACTTACCTGATTCTTTCCCCTTAGGTAACGGTGGCTTACCAAATACACACTGACCTTCGGTCATACTCCTTTATTAGTGCTGCAGAACAGTTGAACTAAGTGAAAAGAGAGACCCAAAGTCATGTAATTAAAACTAAGAGCTAAAGATACTCTGGGGCTATACTGGCAACTTATCAGGAGCAGAGGGCTGCATCCAATTTGCATATATCTGCTTGTACTGTCTTTCTTGACATGAGAGTAAAATTCACACCTTGTTTGAATTCAATACAGAAAAAATCTAGGACTACATTTTAAAGCAGAAAACAACCAAAAAGATACCCAAACAGTTTGTGCCCCCAAAAATGTACACTTGCCAGAGCCTCTTGGAGGTTCAACTAGAACATTCATCCTGATTTAACATGGAAGGCATTCAGGCTAGATCTACAAGTGGATCTAGGCACAGCAATGCTCAGTATTTCCCCACTCAACATTTAGGTGCCTTGCTGCCCAATGGAATCCTCAGTCCCTCTCAGGCAGCCAGCTTCCCTATGTAATGCTTGGGAGGATTAGGTGCCCAAGAAAGGGATTCATAGAAACCAGCAAGCTGAGGAGGAAGTTGTCTAAACCAGTCAGTAGGATATATAAAAAAGAGAGGAAGGGGTTAGGCCCCACCCCTCCAAGGCAGTAGGGCACCTAATTGAAGGCTGGAGGACAGGGCTACCTCCACTTGGAATTCATAGGAATGAAGCCTCTTCTGGAATTAGGCACCTGTTAAGGAATGTCAGCCCTTCCTTACAAAAAACCAGTGATAAAAAGTGAGTGAGCACTCACTGCATTATAGCAATTAACTGAATGGCTAAGACAGTCAGCAGGGATGTAAAAGACTTGTTTTCAGATCCATGCTCTGCCAGGCTGTGTGGTGTCTGGCCCAATCATACTGGCTGCACCAATAACAGTGACAGAAACAAAGCCAGCTTAGCTATTATGGAGGGAAAAATGCTTGAGTCTTGTCTCCTTTATACTCTACCTCTGACAAATCTGCATTGGCAGCAAATTGTGGGCCTCAGTTTTCCTAATGTAGAAAAAGCTGATATGGCTCTTATAGATCAGCAGATTTATGCATACACTGAAGTTCCAAGGAGCAACATTTGTCAAAAACAGAACTCTTAATTAATTTCAAGATAGACTTGGTTTAAAACTGATGGAGTCCGATGATCTAGGGGGAAAGGTGAGCATAAAGGAGCACTCTGCTGCATGTGACCCATGGGTTTTGCTTTGAGGAAGGTAAGTGGCCCAGGAGAGTACCAGAACTAGGATAACAGGTGCTGTGTGTGGAAGGAGTAAGATGCAATAGCAGAGCCAGATGATGATCAGTGCATAGCTTTTCTTAGCTACCAGTCCCTCCCTATTAATGCATGCAATACTTTTGGATCCATTGTCATTATGTACTTATGTATTTGTACTGCAGGCTGGCATCATTGCACTTAAATGTTCAAACAAATTTAAGTGACTTCCAGGTATTTGTTAAAACTATTGCACACTTTATAGCTCAGAGTTATGGAATTCACTTTTTTCCTAAAATACATTGTAAAGGTTATCAAAGTTGGCCTACAGAGATATAATGCCTTCATAATAATATAAATTCAATATTGGGGTCAGATAAGTTGTGATTAAGCTCCATTAATAGGGACTTAAATAAAAATTCTATCAGTTATAGCTAATACTCTGCTAATTGACTGCAGAAACTATTTAAGAAGCTGCTTATATCATAGCAATAGAGGAATTAGTGGGACATGTTCTTATCTTGCACTTCTTTCTAAGGTGAGTCAGTGCTAAACCTTCAAACTGAGATTAAGCCATAAGCAAAACCTATGGTATTGTGGGTCAGTATACTTCTTGGTTCACTGTAAATTATTTGCAGCAGCAGTTTATTTTTGCTCTGTGATTAGGGACAGAGCTAAATTGCAGAAAATGCTACTAAAAACTGAAGGGGGGTTTGCCTATTTTTGTAAACAATTCTGGGGAATTTTGCATCATTGTATGAAACATTATTTGGGTACTAGAGCTGGCACAACACTCACTGATGACCAGGACTAGAGCTTAAGCCTTGGGCTTTGCGTGGGGTTGGTGCTACGGTGAAAGAATGCAGCGACGACGCTACTATTGAGGTTCCACACTACCCAGTGAAATCACTAATGCTATGTCTACACTTGTTAATTTAAGTCTACTTAGCTAAGTCGACTTAACAAAGTTGACTTAGCATGTCTACACTTAAATTTTAAGTCGACTTTGGGAGGACCCTACAAAGTCGACCTAGAGCGTCCACACTGGACACCTCGGTTGACTTGTAGGGGCTAGGGGGACCATGGACCGGTCTACGGTGGCAGGGGGGGCACCCCTTGCCAAGTGCCAGGGGGCTCAGCCTTTGCTGAGTACAATGGGGCAAAGGGGGAGAGGGACCCTAGCAGGGCATAGGGGCAGGGTGGGCAGGGCTTTGCCCTGCCCTGTGGTGGGGCATGCCAGGCTCTCCCTGTGCCAGCCACCCTGGCAGAGAGGGCAGTGGGGGAGTCCTGGAGAGCCCTAAGTCGATTTAGAGTAGACTTAGGGCTACTCCAGGTCTACACTGGCTTAAGTCGGCTTTAGAAAGTCGACTTAAGCCAAAAGTCGACTTAAAACAAGGTTTTATAAAGTCGACTTAATTTTCCTTAAGTCGACTTAAGCAGCTTGCTTAAGTCGACTTAAGGAAAGTGTAGTGTAGATGCAGAGTAAATTAAGTCAATTTAAAAAAGCTTAAATCAACTTAATTTAGAAGTGTAGACACACCCATAGAGCTGAAATCACCGACTACTGGGTTAAGTGGCAGAATCTCAGAATACTGCAGCGTAGAGGTGGCAGTAGGCAGAATCAGTGGCAGAACTGAGTTGTGGCAGTGGGCGGCAGGGACAGAGTTAGCCGCAGCACCGGTAAATCATCAGCTGCAGAAAGTGGTGGTGGAAATAGCAGCAAGAGTGAACCAATTGCAGAGGCATATGCAACAGCGGAGGTATTACTTGCCCCACTCCCTCCCATCCCTTTCAGTCAAGGTAGGTGAATACATGTGAATATCCTCTGAACTCTGAGAATATGGCTACACTGCAAAGTGAAGTCAATTTAATTTCAGTTGCCATCCAGCTGCCACACTAATGAAATCGGTCAGGCATGATCACATCACACTCAATGGCTATGTCTACACTTGCTAAAGTTAGTTCGAACTAGTTAGTTCATTCATTTCAATGGCTGGTTAGTTCGAATTAAGAAATTAGTTTGAATTAACATGGCCACATTGGCTAAATCGAATTAGTTAGTCCGAATTAAAGCCTTACTTCTGAAGCCCTATTCGAACTTATTAGTTCGAATTAAGGGAGCCCTTAATTCGAACTAACTAAAGCCTAGTGTAGCCATGGCTTAAGTTAGTTTGAATTAAGCCTCCTTAATTAAGCCTCCAGCTGCGCTTTTATGAACAGAACAATTCATCGTGGGTAGCTATCCCACAGTGCAAATAGCCACAGGGGCTTTTGGGAAGATCTTCAGCCTCCAGTGACTGATCCAGTTTCCTCCCTCCCTCCCCTGATATCAATAGCAACCCAACCAATAATTTTTTGTACCTGTTTTCAAAACCCTGCCTGCCACACATATGCCATTGCCAGAGAAGCATGGAACCTGCTCAGTGCTTCACTCTCAAGCATTACAAACACCTCATGACTTGTCCTGCATTATTTCCAGGGCTGAGAGAGGAGCCGCAGCATGGAAAATTGTGATGTTACTCAAGCAGTCCTGCTACAAACCATAGGGTGGAACAATTGCTGGTTGCTGCTAACTGTCGTGCAGCATCTGAACACGGTGGAATGCTGTTTCTGGTCTCAGGAAAGACGCACTGGCTGAGATCGCATCATTATGAAGGTAAGAGATGATGAGTAATGGCTGCAAAACTTTCAGATGTGTAAGGCCTCTTTCCAGGAACTTTGCACAGAGCTTTCTCCAGCCCTGAAATGCAGAAATACTAATCTGAGACCTGCTCTGAAAGTGGAGGAGTGAGTGGCCATCACTCTGTGGGAGCTATCAACTCCAGACTGCTAATGGTCCATCTAGAATCAATTCAGAGTAGGTAAATCCACCATGGGAGCTGCTGTGATACAAGTGTGCAGAGCCATTAATAGACTTCTGCTAAGAAAGGTCACGGATGTAACTGATCGCCATATTTGGGGTCGGGAAGGAATTTTCCCCCAGGGCTTATTGGCCTGGGCTCTGGGGGGTTTTCGGCTTCCTCTGTAGCACAGGGCATGGCTCACCTACCGGTGAATTCTCTGTAACTTAAAGTCCTTAAATCATGATTTAAGGAGGTAAATAACTCAGTCATAGCTTGGTGGCCTATTGCTGGAGTGGGTGGGTGAGGTCTTGAGGTCTGCGTTTTGCAGGAGGTCAGACTAGATGATCATACTGGTCCCTTCTGACCTTAAAGTCTATGGCTATGTCTACACTGGCAAGTTAGTTCGAATTAAGGAAGCTTAATTTGAACTAACTAAAGCCATGGCTACACTAGGCTTTAATTAGTTCGAATTAAGGGCTTCCTTAATTCGAACAAATAACTTCAAATAGGCTATTAGAACTAAGGGTTAATTCGAAAAAGTAACCGTTGATGATTTTGAAATGCCACTAGTGATCCTGGGAGACTCAGCCTAGCCCTTGTTCCCCTGGCTCATGAAGCCATACACTTGACATCTGGACAGCAATAAGGTACAGTTCAATAATAGGGTGAGCAAGTGCAAAATGGTGGTGGAATGTGCCTTTGGATTTTTAAAGGCTCACTGGCACACTTCTCTCACTAGGTTAGACCTCAGTGAAAACAATATCCCTGCCTGCTGTGTGCTCCATAATGTCAGGGAGAGACAAAGAAGGAGAAGTTTCCACTGGGCTGGATCATGGAGTTAGATAGGCTGGCTGCAAACTTTGAGCAGCCAGATACCAGTGCAACACTAAAGGCCCACTGAGGAGCTCTGTGCCTTAGGGAGGCATTGAAAACCCGTTTCTGTAATGAGCCAAGTGACATGCACCATTAATCTGTGCTGTATCTTCCATACCATCCTCTCCATTGTATCATTATCCATGCACCTCGCCTTCCCCACAAAGTCCCCATGATTGTAATAAATAAAGAGTACTTCAATACAGAAACGTTGACTTTTATTGCACAACTGTAACAGTGAAGGGGAAGAAAAATAATTTATCTTTGAGCAACTGTTGTACTAAAAGGCAGCTTGTCTGTGCAAGCGCTGAAACCTGCACATTGAAAGGTTTTAGAATAGCCTTCTCTTCCTACTACCCTCCACTGGTGTTGAGTGGAGCACAACCTGTATCCTGTCCGCTCCTCTCTTAGAATCCTTGGGAATGGAGGCTTGGAAACATGGCAATGGTTCCTGGCAGTTCTGCAGGGCTGAAATGGGAGTCTATCCTTCCGTTGCTGTTCTTGAAGCTCAGCCAGACATTTTAATATGGTTGATCCCTCATTATCTGCAGAATCTCTTCCTGCATAGCATGCTCATGGTCCTGGGCTGCTCCCCATGTGCATATCCAGTTTTTCGGACATGGTGAGTAAGGGATCAGTGTTTCCAGTTTGGGGAACTCATTGTCAGGATGGCAGAATGTCGTCTTGACAAGGTCTCCCTTCCCCCAGCAACATGACTAGGGACCAGCCGTAAGCCTCCTAAAATGTGTTTTTTCCCTGAGACAGCTCTGTGGGTGGGGCAGGGGAAAAGTCGGCCAGGAGAAAACACATTAGCACTCATACCGAGATCCATGCCAACCAAAACAATCACAACACTTTGATATCTCTCTGCCTAGCTGGAGCATCTACAGGGAAGCCAATACCACTCCATCTAATGTTTTATGTCATATAAACAGAACCCATTGGATTAGAGACGTAACCCCCATACTCTGACTAAAATTTCATACTCTTCTGGCATCACGGTCAGATGTGATGCTATCCTGTGCCCAATTGGACAGCTCTGGAGTTAGAAACAGAACAACTGCATCTCACCCTTATTGTTGGTATACCTGCCTAAGTTCTTTGATTTCCACCAGCTACTACTATGTGTCTCTATTGCACCCCTTCTCTACCATACCCTGTGAGATCTTTTCTTAGATATCTATGTTTCTTCTGCTGGATTGGAGCTGTCTCTGAACAGACTCTTCTCCCCACTGACCAATAAGATCTAACACCTCAGGTCTACTCTAGACTGGAGTGCGTTTGGGGCATTCAGTCACGACAACCAGCTGTGCTGGCTAGCTTTCAATGCTGAACTAGCAGAAATGGGCATTCAAAATTTCCGAGGGCTTGACCAGGGGAAGAGCTGTGGCTGTGGTGCAGTAAAGTTGAAAATGATCTCCAAAGTGGTCAGAGCAAAGCACTGTGGGACACCTTCTGGAAGCCAACTATGTTGATTTACAATGCTCTGCCTACACTGCCACCAGTCAATCCAACCATGTTGATTTTAACACTGCCTTTTGTGGAAGTGCATAAATTAAGTCGCTGTTTCTGTCAAACTAGGTTGGTAGAAAGGACTTGGGAGTGGAGACGCACATATTATGTGGCTGATGAAGGGAAACTGAGGCAAAGGACACTGCCCAATGTACTACAGGATCAGTTTTTGCTTATGGTTACATGCTTTTGAATGGTCAGTGTGGTATTTTCACAAGTTAATGCTGTTCCCTTTCCCTTTTAATGAAAGTATTTTTTTGTTATACACAGATGTGGTGCTTGCAAGTGGGAAAGCAGTCCTCCTAGAAGAGCACACAGGTGATGTTTAATTTTCCCGGATTACTGTGTAGGGGTGTGAGATTGTTCCGTTTTGTATTATCAAACAAAACCCCTGGAGAGTGAAACTGGCACTTGTTGCTACCAGCACGACCTTGCAGAAGGGTTACACTAGCAGGGCCGTCCTTAGGGAGGAGCGGGGCCTGGGGCCAATTGGCCTGGGTGGGGGCCCCACCCCATGCTGGAAGGGGGCTCCCCACTCAACGCTGGAGGGGGGATGGGAGGCCCGGGTTGACCCACCCCGCCCTCGGGAGCCCGGCAAGCCTCGGTTCCCAGCAGCGGCACGGCCACCGGCGCCCCGGCCAGGGAGTGGGACCTGAGGCCACCATGGGGGACCGGCTTCAGGTGAATGCCACTGGCTGAGGCTGACCCTGCGCCCAGCCAGGGCCAACCATGTGGATCAGGCTGGGCCGGCCCAGCCCAGAGAGTCCGGGCCCCATGAACTGCCCCGCCCCTGGGCCTGCCTGCTCTGCCCTGGGGGTGGGAAGGGCCGGCCCAGGGCCAGAGGCTGGGCAAAGCCTCTCACCCCCCTGCCTTTGTCTTGCCGCCAAAGGCAGGGGGGGCAGGGCAAAGCGCGGCCATGGGGGAGTCGCAGCATGGGTCCCGCACTGCCCCCAACTGGGAGCGGGGCAGCGCAGGGCCCACATTATTATGGGGCCCGGGGCAATCGCCCCATTCGCCCCCCCCCCCAAGGATGGCCCTGTACACTAGTTTATCACTTCTGTGACCAAGACATTTCCAGAGACCATTGGCAAATTCTACCAAGATTTTTCACTCCTTGTTTATCTTATTCTTGGTGGGGTTTTTTCCATCAGAGATGCGGAGCACCTCCCTGGCAGGTACTATAGATCCTAAGATCCTGTCTTCCATTAACTGGTGTAAGAATTGGGTTACTCAGCATCTCCCAAAAATCAGACTCCAAATCATTCATATTATCACAAGTTTGAAAGGATGTCCTACTTCTTAATCAACCTCACAGGTACACTTGCAAATGCGAGAATGTATGAAGCACTGTAGAACTGCTAATAAATAATGTCACTTTTCCAACTATGTGCACAAAAGAAATGTTATAGTGATATAACATCTTTATGCAGAAAATTAGGAGATTCAAGATCAAATTTACATTTAAGATTCATTTCTAAAGGCCTGTGATTTCCCAAGTTCCTATATCACTGAGTGTCCAGGAAATACAGGCCACCCACTCCACAACGTCCTCCAAGCACCTTCTACAGTAAGTGCAGCCACTAAAAAAAAAAAAAAAAAACTGCAGGAATTAATCTTGAGAGTGGGTTTATTATACATTCACTAACTAGGAACTTCTAAATAAAAAAACCCAATGCTGAGACCATCTTAAAGAATTGTATTTCACCGATTTACTATTTCCATTGTTGGGAACCATTTGAATCTCTCTAAATGAATGTGATCATTTTCATAGCAATTCCTGGTCAAAGTGCTTATGCCAACATAGGGGCTGATTCTGCAGCTCTTAGGTAAAACTCCCAATAACTACAAAGGAAGTTTTGCCTGAGTAAAAGACTGCAGGATTTAGTACTGAATATGCATATAGAGGGCCAAATTACGAACCCTTTGCTCAAACTTGTGAGCAATTACTCATGCTAGGAGCCCCACTGAAGTCAATAGGGGTACATCTACATTGGCAAGTTAGGTCGATTTAAGGAGGCTTAAGTCAACCTAAACAAAGCTCCGTCCACACTGGGCTTTTATTAAGTCGACTTAAGCCCTTCCTTAAATCAACTTAATAAGAGCTCAAGTCAACTTAATAACACCTCCGCTGAGGTCGACTTAAAGCCAGTGTGGATGGGGATTAGTGCTAAATTGACCTTATTAAGTCGACTTAAAGCCATTGTAAAGTTAAGTCGACTCTGTTAAGTCAACTTAACAAAGTCAACTTTAATTCGACTTAAAGTCGACCCTGTTAAGTTGACTTAACAGAATGGCTACACTTTAAGTCGACTTAAGTCAACCTTGTTAAGTTGAGTTAACAGTAGACATAGCTGTCCACACAACTCCCTCTTGGTTGCTGCTGAACTCTATAAGTGCCTAAAATTACTTAATGACTACATTTTTGCAGTAAAAGTTCTCTTGGAACTTATGTTTCTAACCCTGATGTGCACACTGCTACCTTGTCTTTGGCATCTGGGCACCGGTCTCTCTCCTAAGCCCCAGAGTGATCTACAAACCAGAGGAGGACAGCTATTCCTCTGCCTAACTCATGTGTATCATTCAACCAGGTTGGCATGCTCAGAAGTTATCTAACACAACAGCGTGAAGCATACAGGCAGAAGAATTCCTTTATAAGATGTATGCCCAGTGGTTAGTGTACTCACCTGGGAAATCCCAGTTCAAT
The DNA here is from genome assembly GCA_007922175.1 of Pelusios castaneus. Taxonomy (NCBI): domain Eukaryota; kingdom Metazoa; phylum Chordata; order Testudines; family Pelomedusidae; genus Pelusios; species Pelusios castaneus. The sequence continues at coordinate 2,685,647 of ML685809.1, forward strand.
TCCCTCCCTATTTGATGAGGAGAAGGGATCTCCCTACAGCTTAGGTGAATGCTTTAGCCAGAGCATTATGGGTAGTCCGATACGGGTCTTCTTTAATATTTTCCACTGAAGATGGTCCACTTCAATTAAATATTAACTGAGATAGAGAAAAAATGAGGATCGTGCTTTATCCCAATGGTTAGAGACCTTACCTAAACTGTGGCAGACCCCATTTGAACCCCTTTTCATCATCAGGGGGATATGACTCAGGGGCCTCCCAGAGAAGAGAGGAACATGACCCAGGGGTTTCCCACATCCCAGGTGAGTACCCCAACCTGGGCTAAAGTTATGAAAGTTATCCTGCTTTTCACCCCCAATTGATATATGTTGAGTTGAAAAGTGTCTGAGCACACCTATCAGATTGGGCCCAACACACAAGATAGGTGGAAGACCACGTATCTTCTTCCTGTCTGTGGATCTCGAGCTGTGATAGGCACCTTCATGCATCTTAGATTTAGTCTTTGTGAATTGGGATCCTTGGCTTTGTGTACACTTGTGTATTTAAGTCGACTTACTGTGTCCACACTGAAAATTAAAGTCGACTTAAAGGGAAACTTACAAAGTCAACCTAGAGCGTCCACACTGGATGCTCTAGGTCGACTTTGTGGGGCTAGGGGAACCTCGGGCATGTCCACGGGAGTAGAGGGGGCACCCCTTGCCCAATGCAAAGGGGGACAGGGACCCTGGTAGCTATTTTGTTCAGCACAGTGATTTTTCCACCCCAGTCAATGTGGCTAGGCCAAGATAACTTGGATCAATGGTATAATTATGCTAACAAATGCTAACAAATTTCGCCATGTAGACAAGGCCTTAACGGAATATTTTATTTACTTGAAAAGCTATTTACAGCACAAAGAGTTTATTTTAAGTGACTGATTCAAGCATACACTATTCCACTAGCCTCTGTAATAATCACATTCAGCCAGAATTATGGAAAAATGAAAAAAAAAATCAGATTGGCCGATGACCACTGGCTACTTTTAATCACAGTGCAGGGGAGTTTAAGATAGATTTTTTTTCTCCATTGCAATATAAACAGTTTCAAAGATAACCATAGCCTGTTGTGCATATTATGACCATAGCTAAAGCTGCACATGCCAATGTAATTTATACAGTTGATTACCTTCCACTTTCTCAAGTATATTAACTGGAATGAACCTTCCCCTCCTTTTCATACCCAGTAATTAACTCCCTGTAATAGTGATTGAAAACACAAAACAAAAACATTTAAACAGAAATTGTTAGAGTTGGCTTGTTGATAGTCTGTTAATCACAATTAATTTTTGTACAAGGAGTGAGAAATTTATTAAAACCTTATTTTTAATTAAAACATTATTTGAATGGAAGATTGGAAAGTACTGTCATCTATTTATACTTCATTATACTCTATATAGTAATTAAGAATTCATGTTTCCTGCAACATACAGATGTTTAGAAATTCATTCTATTGAGATTTGTATTAAGGTATAAAGGATGGCAGTTGTAACAGTTAAATATTCTTTTAATAAGGGTCTTTCAAAACCATCATGCATATTGATAAAAACGAAATGAAATAACAATGAAACTGAATGAGTTTAAAACCAGTGTAGTGGAAAAGGAAGAGAAAAAAAAATCTCAGTCACAGATTTTAAGGAAAGAGGGCTCTATTATGATCATCTAATCTGACAAGGGGAGTTGTGGGGGCAAAAACCATAACTGCTTTCAAATCTGAGCTTGATAAATTTATGGAGGGGATGGTATGATTAGCCTATTTTGGAAATTGAGTGATATTTGGCTACGTGTGGTGGATTTACAAGTGGCCTAAGAGGGGAGAGTAAGTGGGGTGGGTTCTGAGTTATTACAGAGAATTGTTTCTTGGCTGTTGAGACTTGCCCACATGCTCAGGGTTTAACTGATCACCATATTTGGGGTCGGGAAGGAATTTTCCCCCAGGGCTGATTGGCCTGGGCTCTGGGGGTTTTTTGCCTTCCTCTGTAGCACAGGGCATGGTTCACCTACCCGTGAATTCTCTGTATCTTAAAGTCCTTAAATCATGATTTAAGGAGGTAAATAACTCAGTCATAGGTTGGTGGCCTATTGCAGGAGTGGGTGGGAGAGGTCTTGAGGCCTGCATTTTGCAGGAGGTCAGACTAGATGATCGTACTGGTCCCTTCTGACCTTAAAGTCTATGAGTCTATGAGACCTGCCTTATACAGGTTACAGAGTTTCACACAATAATTTTTGCATGAAGTCCATTGTCAGGAAATTTCCTGTATAGATATTTTTATGAGTTTTATGGAAGTGTTGATAGCAACTTATTCAGAGTTAATTTAACCAGGTTGCTGTGTTGTAGCACTATTGTAAAGAGACAATAAAAAAAAAAATATCAGGAAAACTACAATGAAGAATCCCGCTGTTGTTGCAGCCAGGTGCAAAGACCTATAATGCACTTACTATTTTGTATGGCTCTGTTTATATGCAAAATTTCCCGCTGTATCACTGTTAGCAAAGGTGGGAAATTTAAGGGCATGTATGTTTCATGACTGCCTTTTGGATGGACCTTCTCAAGTATTCATGATGTTGTCTCTCTAGAGATTGACTTACAGAGGCACTTAGACACAATTACGATGGATGTGGTATTTCAGTGGTAGAAAGATGTAGCTATAAAGAATAATAAAAGCTTTATCATTTTTAAACAACTAACAAAATGACCCAAAGCATAGGTTTTGGTGGTGATGGGGCACTACCACTATACAGATCTGTAGGGAAATAATACAGCAGGGCACATATTATCCACCAAATTCACTGGAGATATTTTCTTTTAGAAGGTGGAAAAAGCAACTAGGGGAAAGGCTGTTTTAGATTAAATTTGGACAACTAAGGAGGAGCTGGCTGAGAATTTGAAAGTGGAAGGCAGCTTGGGTGAATGTGATCATGAAATGATGAGTTCATGATTCTAAGGAATAGTAGGAAGGAAAAGAGCAGAAAAAATATAATGGATTTCAAAAAGACAGATTTTAGCAAACTCAGGGAGTAGATAGATAAGATCATATGGAAAGCAAATCTAAGGGGAAAGATAGTTTGAAAGAGCTGTCAGTTTTCAAAGAAATGTTATTAAGGGCACAAGAGAAATTTACCCTACTGCATAGGAAAGACAGGGAGTATAGCAAGAGATCACCATAATCTGAAATACAAAAAAGAATTACAAAAAGTGGAAACTAGACTAGATTACAAAGGATGAATATCTATCTATCTATCTATCTATCTATCTATCTATCTATCTATCTATCTATCTATCTATC
>ML685809.1:2688976-2717844 GCA_007922175.1 Pelusios castaneus
ATCTATCTATCTATCTATCTATCTATCTATCTATCTATCTATCTATCCTACACACAAGCATGGGGCGATAAAATTAGAAAGGCCAAGGCACAAAATGAGATTAAACTAGCTAGAGACATACAGAGTAACAAGTAAACTAATAAAGTAAAATAAACAAGTAAACAAATAAACTAGAAGCAAGAGGAAGACTAACGACAGGGTAGGCCCATTACTCAATAAAGTGGGAGAGATAATAACAGAAAACGTGGAAATGGTAGACGTGATAAATGCTTTTTTTGGTTTCAGTTTTCAACAAAAAGATTAGTAGTGATTAGACATCTAACATAAGGAACGCCAGGGAAAATAAGGTAGGACCTGAGGCTAACATAGGAAAAAGAATAAGTTAAAAATTACTTAGACAAGTTAGATGTCTTTAAGTCAGCAAGGCCTGATGAAATATATCTTAGAATACTCAAGGAGCTGATTGAGGAGATATGTGAGCCAGTAGCAATTATCTATGAAAGCTCATGGAAGACAGAAGAGATTTCAGAGAACTCAAAAAGGGCAAATATAGTGGTAATCTATAAAAAAGGAAATAAGGCCAACCCTGAGAATTATAAACCAGTCAGTTTGACTTCAGCACCCAGAAGAATAATGGCTTCCAGGGAAGGGCTTAAAAAATAAGAGTTCCACCCAGGCCATGTCCGTACAATAAACCACAGCTGATGAAAATTACTTTGATGTACAGCCATTACAATTGGTATCTCACTCAGATGTGTGTATATATGGCTACTTGCATTGGCACCACGTGGTCACCAAGAATGCTTGAATCAGTGTAAAGGGTGGTGTACCACAGGTAGGAATCTTGGCAAATACAGGACAAATTGCAAATACATGACACAACTATTCTATATTTGCACACCCCTCAGGAAGTATCTTCAAGGATACTTTACTAAAGGACATAGCGGAAAACAATTCAGGGTTATTGGTAGTGTTCACAGAGCAACTGCAGAAAGTGGAGTGCTACTTCTAAGCCAAAGAAAAATTCTTACATCAACATAGCTAATGTTGTTTGTGGAGGAAGCATTCCTACACCAAGAGAGAAACCTCTTCTGCCATTGTGGGCTGCATCTACACTATGGCTATGTCTACACTTGAAAATTTAGGTCGACTTTAACTAAGTCAACTTAGTGAGTCTACACCTAAATTTTAAGTCAACTTTGGGGGGAACTTACAAAGTCGACCTAGAGTGTCCACACTGGACGCCTAGGTCGACTTCTAAGAGCTAGGGGGACCTAGGGCAGGTCCACGGGGGTAGTGGGGGCACCTCTTGCCCAGTGCCAGGGGGCTCAGCCTTTACCCCATTGTACATAAATACAATGGGGCAAAGGGGGTCAGGGACCCTGGCAGGGCATGGGGCAGGGTGGGCAAGGCTCTGCCCTGCCCTGTGGGGGGACATGCCAGGCTCCCCCTTTGCCCCCCCGGCAGGGAGGGCATTGGTGTAGTCCTGGGGTAGCCCTAAGTCGACTTAGGGCTACCCCACGGGTACACTGGCTTAAGTAAAATTAATTTGAGGTTTAATAAAGTCAATTTAATTTTCATTAAGTCGACTTTATTTTCATTAAGTCGACTTAAGCAAGCTGCTTAAGTCGACTTAAGGAAACTGTAGTGTAGAGGCGGGGTAAATTAAGTCAACTTAAGCAAGCTTAAGTCGACTTAATTTTCAAGTGTAGACGCACCCTATGGCACTATGTCAGTGCTATGTGCCTCATGAGGGGCAGAACTCTAAGGCTATGTCTAGAAACGCTAAGTCAACTTAGTTAAGTCGACTTAACAAAGTCCAGTCGACTGAGGAGTGGTGTATTGTGGAAAGTGTGCCATGTGGCACCAGAGAAGTGTCCCCTCCTCCCCATAAAACAGGAAGTGAGCTCAGCACCTTCCCCATTGTGCCTGGCAAGATGGAGTCTGAGGAGGTCATGTACCACACCCTGTTGCTGCGAGTTGTCAGGTGGGTGTTCAGCACCTGCTATGCGTTGCCAAGTGCTCTCTTCACTTGGATCACGCTTCTTTGGGACCCCGACAGCGCGGGGCAGACAGCAGCACACCCACCATCATGCTGGCTCTGCGAGCTGCCGCACTGACGGTGCCCTCTGTGCCCCGTCGCTTCTGGGCACACTCTCACCATCTGGGACGATGAACAGTGGTTGAAGAACTTTCAGATGAGCAAGCAGACCTTCCTCGACCTGATCCATGAGCTCACCCTGGTTCTACAGTGCATGGACACCCGATTCCAACTCGCCCTGCCTGTGGACAAGCAAGTGGCCATTGTGGTCAGGAAGCTGGCAACCCCGGACTCCTACTGCTACATAACCCACCAGTTTGGCATCGGCAAGGTCACTGTGGGGGCTGCCCTCCTGTAGGTTAGCAGGGCCATCAACAAGGTCCTGATAGCCCGCCTCGTCACCCTGGGCAACCTGCAGGACACCCTAGATGGCCTCACAGGACTCGGCTTCCCCAACTGTGGGGGCATCGTGGAAGGGACCCACATCCCCATCTGAGCCCCGGAACACCAAGCCACTGACTACAAGAACCACAAGGGGTACTACTCCATGGTCCTGCAGGCCCTTGTGGACCACTGAGGGATCTTCCAGGACATCTACGTCGGCTGGCCAGGGAAGGCACACAACGTCTGCATCCTCAGGAACTCTGGGCTGTACTGGTTCATGCAGGCGGGCACCTTCTTCCCCAACCACACCATCACACTTGGGGACATGCAGGTGCCTGTCCTGATCTTGGGGGATGCCACCTACCCCTTGGTGCCCTGGTTGATGAAGCCATACACAGCCAACATGGATGCCAGCAGGGAGCTGTTCAACCACTGGCTCAACAGGTCTTGCCTGGTTGCCGAGCGTGCCTTTGGCCATCTCAAAGCCCATTGGAGGGCCCTCCTGATCCACCTGCACCTTGCCGAGAGGAACATCCCGGAGGTCGTCAGCACCTGCTGTGTCCTCCATAACGTCTGTGAGCTGTGGAGAGAAAGGCTCCCCCCATCTGGGAGGCTGAAGGCGAACGCCTCGCTGCTGCGTATGAACAGCTGGATGCCGTGCCCCAGACACAGTGGGCCCAGCAGTGAGCGATCATCATCCGCAATGCGCTGAAGGCCCACTTTGTCAGCCAAAAGCGCTGAGGGGTGGGCCAACCATCACCTCCCCCACCTACCCATTTCCCCCCTGTCCCCAAACCAATAAAAAGCAAAAGACACGATATAACAGTCTACGGGGCTTTTATTCAAAGGGGGAACTGGGGGGTTGGGAGCTGAGTGGGGGAGGGGTGGGGGTTGTGGGGTTTGGGGACTTTGGGGGGAGTGCAGGGGTTTGGGGGGAGGAGGTTTGGGGTGGGGGGCTGGTGCTAGTGGCCTGGGGCAGGTGGGTTCTGGGCCTGCACGCGTCCACACCATGTCCTGAGCCGCCGGTGACGAGGGATGCTGGGGTCCTGGGCAGGGGCACCCTCAGCAGGCCAAGGGTACCAGTGCTCCACCAGCTGCTGCAGGCATGCCGTCTGCTTCTCGAGGGCTACAGTCTGGCACTCAGTGAGGTCAATCAGGTGCTGGAGCATCCCTTGCCTGGCTCTCTGCTGGGCATCCACCCACTCCCACCAGGCCATCAGAAGTTCCTTGTACTCCTCACTGATACACACCAGCTCCCCAAGGTTCTCGTCCCTGGACCAATGTGCCCCCCCCCTCCTGGTTGGGGCTGGCGGGTCCCGGGAGTGCCGTGTCTCAAGGGCACAGGGGCTGCTAGAGAGAGGCAAAGAAGAGAGTTTCTCCCATTAGCTGGTGCGGTGTGCAGCCTGACAGCAGCTGCTGTCCCCTGCCCATCCCCCTGCTTCCCAGTACCTGTCCTTTGGGGTCTCTCTTGAGGCCACGTGCCACAAGTGTCGGACACCCCATGCTGTCTGGCCTTGGCATTCCCACCTACGGTCCCCCCACTCCATCTCCTGACACACCACCACCCTGCTTGGCTCCAGCTCCCCTCCCCCGCCACATGGCTCTCTGCCCCTCTGCCCCTGTGGGAGGTCCTCTGCCCCCCCTGACCCTACCTGTCCCTGGTCCATGTACCCCCTGCAGTCCCTGTCCCACAGGCATGCACAGCCCTGCCCGCAGGGAGGGAGGGAAGGAGATAGGGAGCGAGCACTCACCATCAGGTGCAGCAGGTGTCTGGCACTCTGTCCCCTCACCTGGGTTGTCTTCAGTGGGGGGAACCTGCTCATCCTCCTCCGGGGCTGGCTTCGCCATCTGGGCAGGGATCAGCTCCAGGCTGGCAGCAGGGTCCAGGGCTGGTGGGTGCCCTGCTGCTGGGTGCTGGTCTCCCCATCTTCCAACACCACATTCTCATCCACCAAGCCCTCCTCCGGGTCATCATTGAGGGAGAGGGACTTGGTGGAGTCAATGGCGGGCAGCTACCCTCCTGCCCCAAGAAGGCATCCAGCTGCCAGTAGTGGTGGGGGCTGCCCCCACCCAGAGCCTGTCCTCCCGGGCCTTCTGGTAGCCCTGGCAGAGGTCCTCTATTTTCACCCGCACCTGCTGGGTGTCACGGGTGTGCCCCTTCTCCACCAGGGCCCGGGAGATGGAGGCATACACGTCCCGGTTGCAGTGACTACCTTGCAACCAAGAGTGTACTATGTCAATCCCCCCGATCTCCAGGAAGTCCAGGATCTCCTGGTGGCTCCCCTCTGCCATGGCTCCTGTGGCCAGCTCTGCGAGACAGGGTGGGCAGGGCTTTGTCCTGCCCTGTGGTTGCCCAGGGCAGGCTCTTCCTTCTTGGTGTCAAGAATTCTGGGAGGAAGATCTGGAGGCCACTGAGGTCAACTTAGCTAATTAAGTCGACCTAGCGCGTCCACACCGGATTTAGGTTGACTTAACAAATCGACTTAAGCGTTAAGTCGACCTAAAGACCGGTAGTTATTAAGTCGACTTAAGGAACTGCTTAAGTCGACTTAATGAAAGCCAGGTGTGGACGCGGCTTTGTTTAAGTCGACTTAAGCCTCCTTAAATTAACTTAATTTGCAAGTGTAGACATAGCCTAAGTAACCTAGCAGGAGGACTAAGTCTCTAAAATACAGAAAACATAGAAAGGTGGGTGGAGTAGTATAAGACCACCTGGGAAACTGAAGCTAAGTAGCTACTATAACACATAATGCCCCTAGGGGCTGCTCTGGTAAGGACATGCTGTAATGGAGTAGCTCTAGATTATACAACGGTTAAAATTCCATTGGCTGTTGGTAGCTTGTTCACAGAAACACTACCACCACCAGTGGAGCTCCAGAAGCTACAGTTTCTTAAACAGTGATAGACAGTTTGTTCAGGTGTATATTTGCAGCTAAACTATGTTCAGTTGTACCCCGTGATGGACACTTGTTATTGGCAATAGGTAGAGCCCTGCGCGGATACAAATATGTGGATCTACATCCTATCTGCATCTGCAAGAAATGGTCCATGGATATCCGTGTTGTATCCGTGGATAGCCGCGTATTTGCAGGGCTCTATCCATGCACAGATAAAAATATGTGGATCTCTATTCGATCTGCATCTGCAAGAAATGGTCTGAAGATATCTGCATTGTATCTGCGGATGCGGATATCCACGGATTTGCAGGGCTCTAGCAATAGGTAAATTTGAATAATCCCTATGCCTGCAGAATATAATATTTACATCTGTGAACCTTCACCTGTACAAGTTAAGAATATAGGGTTGCTTTGTTGTACAGAACATGAACACTAAATTAGTGTTTGTTTTAATAGTGATGGTGGTGATTCAAATACTGATATTTCAAAGCCATGTTGATTTTCATTAAATTAAGATCTTAAATTTACACAATTAGTTTAATCCAGATTTTTCCTACTGAAAACCATTCATTCTGTGGTAGAGAAAGTTTTATTGCCCCATCATACTACTTATTTTAATTTGCATGTTATCCTTGTTTGATCTGTAATAAGGTCCTCTGTCTCATGCATAAAAGACTCATTTTAAGACAGTTTCCTTTCTCTAGTTACTTGTAATGTTTCTTGGCCTCTAGCCCCCTCCCTCACAAAAGAGTTGTGCCACTTTCAGCTAAGCTGTAGTAGAACGTTTATGTCTCATTAGTGCCTTTGTTTAATTAAGCTTGGTGTGGAGAGCCTGCCGTGTGCCTTGGACTTACTCGGTATTATTTTAATATTTTCAAATTAAGGGGATAGGGATGCTTCCCAGCTCTTTGGGTGCATCTGCACTTGAAAATTAAGTCAATTTAAAGAGGCTTAAGATGACTTAATTTAATCCGTGTCTACACTTGTCTGTCCTTAAGTCGACTTAAGCTGCTCCTTAAGTCGACTTAAGAAAAAATTAAGTCGACTTAATAAGACCTCATTTAAGTCGACTTACTGCTTAAGTTTTTGTTATTTTGTTTTTGTTATTTTATAAAAACAGGGTTTTTCTCTGATATTAATTTATCGTTTTTTAGAGGTAGGTTTACATTAAATAATCCATAATTCTGCCCCAAAGCTAACTGAGGTTTGTACCTAGACCAACAAACAATATTTAAAAGAATAATTAAATCACATGCAATTCTTCTGGCTTATTTAAAAATACAACCTGCTCAGTTTAACTCTTTGGAAGTGGACCATAATAAAGTCCATATATTTCTCCTGCTTTTCTGTAAGAGCAACATTATTGTAAACAGACTGAAACAAAATTCAAATAAGACATTTAAAGAAAAATGAAGAGAGGTCTGAATATAGCCAGCCAACTGACCTATACAATAGTTGTCCCTGCAATGTTAAAACCAAAAACAAATATTGGACTTCATTTAAGATGGTCAAGTTAAACATTTTAGATTATTATAGTTGATTTTTCTAGAACAATGCAAGTATGAAAAGGAAATCTGGAAATCCAGAAATTGGTAAATCTTTTTTTCCTGGTTGCTGGAGGAGATGGAGAGACAACAACTTTATGGCAACATTTTATCAACCAAGGACACAAAATAAAATTTTGTTTGTTTTACCTTTAAAAAAGAGTATTATGACAAAAATTCCAAGAATGCTATTAGCACTTCCACTGAAATAAGGGACACAGAAAGCAGTTTGGGTGTATCTACACTTACACATTAAGTCGACTTAAGGAGGCTTAAATTGACGTAAACTACTCCACGTCTACACTGGGCTTTCCTTAAGTCGACTTAAGGAAAAGTTAAGTTGACTTAATAACACCTTGATTTAGGTCGACTTAACACTTAAATCGACCTTATTAGGTCAATTTAAGACAGTGTAGATGGGGATTAGCACCTAAATCCACCTTATTAAGTTTATTTAAAGCGTTAAGTTGACTTAATAAGGTCGAAAAGGGGCTATGTCTACACTAGAAAAGTTAATTTGACTTTTGTTAAGTCGACTTAATAAGGTCCACTTTAAGTCAATTTAAAGTCGACCTTATTAAGTCAATTTAATAAAGTCGACTTAATTTTCTAAGTGTCGACATAGCCTTTGACATTAAAAAGAAGTGCCTTAAAGACAACCTGCAAAGGTTTTTGGGGGTTGTGGCTTTTTTTCTTCCTTATTTAATTTGTGTAAAAAAGTTCTGAGAAGATTTTTATAAGTTTTCTGGCCTGCTTTTATACACTTTTTTTTTTTAAACATCCAATTTAAGGTAAATCCAAATAGATCATTCTTAATCTGAAATAAAAGTATTCACACACAGGTTTTGACCAAATCAACAGATGTATGCATTCAAACTGATTTTATTTTGGTCCAATTTTGTATGTAGACCAGTCCCAACAGCACAGATTCTTTCTACTTTATGACCCCTGAATATAAGTCTTATTCTTTGGCAAAGCTGCTGAGTGTAACATAGGCACAAGATTGTGATGACTGAAGTACCTACAACATTCCAGTCTGCTGTACGATTGCAGTAACAAATATTGTCAAATTCTCATGCACCAATTGAGTTGCCCATTAGGGAAAAAAAAAAAAAATCTAACTCCTATGATTCTTTTGAAATTTGGTAAGCAGAGAAAATATAGTATTTTGAAATGTGAACTGATAGTTTTAAATAGTTCAGAGGGTTATTTTGTCCTTGGAGTAATTGAGTTAGGAAAAATACTGTGACTGTTTCGCCCCCCTTCTCCCTTCCCCACCCCATAGAATCAGTGTAGTTTATTGTTTGATTTTTCCATATCTTATAAGGCACAGAATCTAGCAATGATCCCCATACAAAATCTACTACAGCCATTTTCAGCTCCTTGTATTCTGAAGATCGGTTTATCATAGGAGAGAGGATATTCCTACTTAATTCTCCCAGAAGAAGACATTAATCCTATTTTTTCAAACAATCGCCTTAAATGTCTTCTTTTCCAGAGCCATTCCTAAACTTATCTTCAGTCATGGAGATTGTTTGGACCCTTCCCAGTCCTTTCAGTTCTTATTTTGCTGAGAAGAGTAGAAGTCCAGAGTCCAGCAGCAGGCAATACAACAGTTTATTCGGATCTTTTTCATGCAAGCATCCATTAGGACCCCCTAGTCCTTTGCATCAATATATTCTCCCTCCTCCCCAATAAATTCCCCCCTCACTTCCTGGTTTACCTTAGTTTTTATAATGTATTTTAATCAATCATTTATTTAATAATATTACAAGATGATTCTTTAACCAATCTTAAGATATTGTAACCTAAGTCTTTAACTGATCATATCCACCCACCTTAACTGATTACAATTAACTATGAGACAGACAGAAATAATCAAAGAACCAGACAGAAGTTATCAGAAGAGAGGGTATCATAAGGACCAAACAATACGAAGTGCAGATTCTATAAGCACAACTATTGACGTGTAATTCTTTTACTAGACCAAATGCTTATTAAATCAAGTTTCCTTTAAACATCCTAGGATCTTTCCTTTACTGGGAGGTGATAGGTTGGATGGATCACCGTCTTAATAGCCTGGGATTAAATTTTATGCTGGTATGTGCATATGTGACCTCATGCTTCCCAGTTTATGGCTGCCAGTCCTGCCTCTGAGTACAAAGCCCCAGACTGTCAAAGTGAGAGAAAGCCTATGGTTTTGATTCTTTGTTTTGATACCCCTGTAACTAACTGAGTAATAAGAACATATTTAAAAATCATAGGATCATAGGCCTTTACAGGCAGGCCTAAATATCTCTAGTCTTACAGGCTATGTCTACACTGGCAAGTTATTTCGAATTAAGGAAGCTTAATTTGAACTAATTTAAGTGTTGGCCACACTAGGCTTTCATTAGTTCGAATTACGGGCTTCCTTAAATTCGAACTAATAAATTCTATTATACTTTTCGAACTAACGGTTAATTCGAACTAGTTAGTTCGAATTAACCCAATGTGGCCATGTTAGTTCGAACTAAGCGGTTAGTTCGAACTAACTGGCACAGTGAGCTCAATGCAATTGACTAATTCGAACTAAAATTTGCTAGTTCGAATTAAGTTAATTCGAATTAACTAAAATTAGTTTGAATTAGTTAGTTCAAATTAACTAATTCGAACTAACTTTGGTAAGTGTAGACATAACCACAGAGATTCTCTGAATTCTCACTGTGGCTGCCCATTTAAATGAAAAACAGAAAGCAACCATTTTGAGCCAAGATCAACTGGACAATAATAATGCTGAACATCTGTTACTTGCCTGCACTATGCAGACTGTTTCCTAAAAGGAAGGGAGAAACAGCCACTTGGACATTTATGCCCTACCCTGGATCCCCTGGAACCTCCTTGGGCAGTTAGGGATTTGTGACTGGGAGGCAGGAAGGGGAAGGCCAAGTGGAAAAACTGGTGGTTCTCTACTCAAACTACCTAGTTGGATCAGATTGGCAAAGACCCTGGGGAGTTTTTGCTCTCCCCTGAAGCATGGGGCAAGGATCCTTTGGAGGTTTAAACAGTGTAAATAATGGATTTTCTGTAACTTGAAGTCTTTAAACCATGATTTGAAGACTTCAGTAACTCAGCCGGAGGTTGGGGTCTATTACAGGAGTGTGTGGATGAAGTTCTGTGACCTGCAATGTGCAGAAGGTCAGACTAGATGACCACGATGGTCCCTTCTGACACTAAAGTCTATAAGATGTTTCAGCTAAAGAGATAATGCTGAGTAATATCAATCTCTGTGGACTTCTGTGCTGTGGAGCCCCTCTGAGATATTAAGGGACACTAGTATATTTCTGAATCTAGAAAGATTAAATAATGATTAATAAACAGCACTACTTTTCTGAAAGGATCTCAACCTAACCTTTCTTCATGCACATACATCTTTATTGGGGTAAATAGAACCTGGTTAATATTATGACAGGTGCATTATAAACAGAGCTAGAAAGCATTTGTTTGCTCAATTTTCATGTACTATTCCCCAAGCACACAAAATGACGTATGACAACTTATTTGCATTATAATTTCATTCTCAAAAGCTGCTATGCATGAAAAGCTATCACTTAGGCACACAGAAAAATATACATACCAGTGGTAATGCATGCAAAGCTGTATGTTAACAAATAGAACCACCTTTTTGAAATTCTAGCCTTTTCTGTCAGTACACAGAGCAAAGTAATTGTTCAAGTGGCAAGTTTATTGTTGGTCATTGACTCATTCTTCCTTTGCTTTTTAATCAGCTTGAAAATGGATGTCCAAAAACTGGGGGGAAATTAACTTAAAACCTCTAAAAAGCTATATTTTCAAGTTTTTAATTTAAAATTGTAATAAAATCCCTCTAATGTGAGTGATGCCATTATCTGTAACAACAGAACTTGGTCTTTTAGCCACATTTAGCTTTCATTTCTAGCCACTACTGTTCCATTTTTCACATTTGTTTAATAACAATGGCCACATTATAATATTATTGCATACATCTTTGCATTATATATAGCAATGAAAGATTTAATTGCATTGATGCCTCCAAAATGCGATCAATAAAGCTAAATGCAGTCTGTTACTAAGTAACCAGTTCCAACAATCATGATAGGAAACTAATTAAAGAGGCAAATACGTTTCCTTATTTAGACGGCAGTATTATTTTCTTTTTATATCTTCTGTATTTCAGAACTCTTCATCCCTTTGTTTCCATTTGTCTGCATCTGCTTGGCCTACTTACAATAAAATGAGTTATCCCTCCTAAACAGCTGTCAAGAGGGGCATGACAAACGTCTTCATCAGCATAGAACATCAGTCCAAGCAAAAGCAAGTGAGATCTGTAATTCAATGTATTTTCTGAGATCTTAAATATCCTGTAGAGATTTAAATTCATGGAAGCAGGCAGCATGTGGTAATCCTGCACTAGAAGAGAAGATGCTATATTTGGGCCATGAGTACCTACTAACTTCTGAAAAGCCCAAAATATCCTTCAGGAAAAAAATACAGTATCTCTTTTACAAAGAGTGAAGAATACAGGGTTTTCATTCCCAAGATTCCTATGCGACATTAAGGCTTTCATATTTTGTGTCAGTAGATCCCAATCTTATTGCTTAATAGAAAACAAAGCATCCCCGACACTTGCATAGTACTTATCAAAGGCATTGAAAACCCATGCAATCACACATCCAGAGTACAAATTAAGAAAAAGAGCAGATATTTTCAGTGACGCTATGGACAGAGCTGCAAATTAGATTCAGTTACAGAATTTAATCAAGCAGTGCTTTGCACTGTACCAACATACCAACCACAACTCCTCAGCAAAGAGGTTCTGTATAAGCATTATAACAGTTTTCAAAACACAATGAAATAGATTTTAAAAAAATCAAAGTTATAACTGTTCAGAGTAGGGGAGAAAAAAAGTTGATGAGTTTCTATGCTGCACCTCTAAGAAGCACAGCACAGAACTTGGAGGGAGGCAAGAGTTAAGGCAGCTTGAAGCCACCTTTGCTCTTTTGGATGCTCGGCTGTTCCAGAGGATGGAGAGATCCCCAGCATTATCTGTGTGGTCCTAGGGCATCTTTCTAGGTTATGACAGCCTCCCACGGCTGCCCTATGAACTGCAGTGCTGCTCAGAATCTCTGCAATGCTGTGGCACAGATGTTGACATGCCAATTCTACCCTAGCCCTGCTCTGGCATGGCCCCTAAACCAGAATTCATGAGTGGGTCCTCAGTCTGTAGGCTGTCTTCTGCTGTGCCTACACCAAAGAAATTAATTCTCTCTGGACTGGAACTGGGGCTTTTAAAGGCTCATTTATGCCACTATCACCTTTTTACTCAGTGTAAAGGTATCTCAGAGTCATCTCAGTTTTTACCTTGTGACTCCTACTCTGAAATGGACATCTACACTATTAGATGAGATAGTGAAATGTTTTGGCCAGTAGATCCATCAACAGAGCTAAGAGAATAGTGGAAAACACTGATGTGCCTGTTGAACTAGAAACACTTCCACTGTGTTTATATCGTTTTTGTGTTTGTTTTTCAAGACTGTTCAAGGGGTCAAACTTTATAAGACTGAACTCTTGCAAAAAGTGGATTTTAAAGCTCAAGTATTCACAGAATGTATATTTAGCATTTATATTCAATCATAATACTTTAAATTTCATAGGCTATGTCTACACTTGCAAGTTAGTTCTAATTAAGAAAGCTTAATTAGAACTAACTTAAGCCTTGGCCATATTAGGCTTTCATTAGTTCGAATTAAGGGCTTCCTTAATTCAAACTAATAAATTTGATTGCTTACTTTGAACTAACCCTTAATTCAAACTAGTTAGTTCGAATTAAGTCAATGTAGCCATATTAGTTCGAACTAACTGCTTAGTTTGAACTAATCGGCAGATTGGCCTTCCTGCAATTGACTAATTCGAATTAAGCAAGTGTCCTGCATGGTCATGGCTAGTTTGAACTAGCATTCTAGTGTGCCATGCTAGTTCTATATAAGTTAATTCGAACTAACTAAAATTAGTTCGAATTAGTTAGTTTGAATTAACTAATTCAAACTAGCTTTTGTAAGTCTAGACATAGCCCTAGTTAGATATATAAATCAATCAGGAAACAGACAGTGCCACAAGACTTGTGTAACTAATAAATACAATGCAAATTTTGATATTTCAATATTCACAGAATTGTTGGTGAGCTATTTTATGAAGAGAAGAAATTCCCAATAATTTCAAATAAATCAGTTTCTCACTATCTGCTTATGAACATTTTTCATCAGAAAAGTCAAAATTCAATTAATTTGTTCAGCTCTAGTCATCAATATGGGATTGATACATTCAGATTTACATCTCCCCCTCATGGAACACAGCTACAGTTTCTGTACTTAACTAGCACATACAGAAGCTTTGATATGGATGAAAGAAAAATGGTTAAGGGTCATCCCAAGAAAGACAAACATGATGCTGCTGTTTA
This sequence comes from Pelusios castaneus, assembly GCA_007922175.1. NCBI lineage: Eukaryota > Metazoa > Chordata > Testudines > Pelomedusidae > Pelusios > Pelusios castaneus. Next base: position 2,702,318 of record ML685809.1, read on the forward strand.
CAGATGAAAACATCTAGAAGAAATGCTATGGCTATTAGGGCCAGTCAGTTTAGTTTATTACATCAATTAAAATGATATCACATGCTATGAATGGATGGGAAAAGATTATTAAAAAGCATCTGAGTGGAATGGTTGAAATCTGGAAGTATCAGGATGGATTCTTGCTGGGAAAGAGCACAACTGATTCCATAATTGCACTAAAAATCCTCATGCAAAAGTTCAGGAAAGAGATGGTAACTGGGTATAGTCTTTGTAGACATGCAAAAGACATATGATCATGTACCAAGAGAACTAGTGTGCAATTGAGAGACATGCCAGAAGGATAGGACCATTTTATCAAGGCTATGTCTGATGGAGTGACTATCATGGTCAATCCTAAATGGGCTTATAAAGTCCCTCTGGTGTACATCCACAGGATGGGTCTCAGTTCTTTGTTTCACAGCTTCAGTTGCAGATAAGTTGATCCAGAGGTAAGAAGCAAGAATGAAGACAATATGGAGATGGTGAAGCACTACAGCTGCCTTTTGAAATCTCTGGTCTGCCATGTGGTTTGTTTTAAACACCAGCCCACAGCACATGGGACGGAAAACCTCAGAGTCCCTTTCCAGCATGTTCTAACTGGACATGGAACTGGGATTCTGCTAATGCTGAAGGTACACTGCTCATTGAATCTGCAGCACTCAGCAGTGAATCAGACTAGGATGGATAGCTCTGACAATGGCTTCATCAGCAGGAATTTCAGCTAGCCTCTCTATCCTTCACCCTAGGGCTGAGCTCCCAGCAAATCTGGCACTGATCCTTCAAGAGTTCCTCTCCTAAGCACTTCTGGCAGCTATTTGGTAGGTTGCTCACTGGCACAGGCATGGAGTAAGAAGCATGAGGCTTGAAACCCAGTGACTGGGGCAAATTTCAGAACCCTGAATAGAAAAAAAAATCGCAAATGGGGAGGTAAATCCAATTTTCTTTTATAATAGAACTAAAACTTACTAGCTATCCTAACAATAAGAACTACATTATAGATAGCGAGATAGATAGCTAGACACTCTGGGTGCGTCTACACTTGTAAATTAAGTCGACTAAAGCTTGCTTAATTTACCCTGCATCTACACTACAGTTTCCATAAGTCGACTTAAGCAAGTTGCTTAAGTCGACTTAATGAAAATTAAGTTGACTTTATAAAACCTCATTTTAGTTCGACTTAAGCCTAAAGTTGACTTTTAAAAGTTGACTTAGGCCATTGTAGACCTGGAGTAGCCCTAAGTCGACTTAGGGCTACTCCAGGACTCCACCACTGCCCTCCCTGCCAGGAAGAGGGGGGCACAGGGAGAGCCTGACTTGCCCCCCCCCACAGGGCAGGGCAGAGCCCTGCCCCCATGCCCTGTCCCCCTTTGCTCCATTGTACCCATGTACAATGGGACAAAGGCTGAGATCCCTGGCACTGGGCAAGGGGTGCCCCCCCATGGATCTGCCCTAGAAGTCGACCTAGGCATCCAGTGTGGACGCTCTAGGTCGATTTTGTAAGTTCCCCCCAAAATCGACTTTAAATTTAGGTGTAGACATGCTAAGTCGACTTAACTAAATTGATTTAGCTAAAGTCGACCTAAATTTACAAGTGTAGACATGGCCAGTGTGTTCACAAAGGCTGAGAGCCCTGTTCTGATATAGAACATAGGTTCAATTGGAGCTCATAAGTTGTAAGTGACAAAGGAGGAGAGAGACCTGGTTGTGCAGGTGAATTACAGTAGGACTATGAACCACCAAAAGACAAATGGCAATCCTAGGATCTATTAAGTAAGGCATTTCCAATAGTGCTAGAAAAATATTAATGCCATTGTATAATGCATTGATAAGACCACATTTGGAATAATGTTGTACAATTCTGGTCACTTGTGTTCAAGAAAGAGGAATTTAAACTGGAACGGGTGCAGAGAAGAGCTGCCAGTATGATCAGGGGAATGAGGAACCTGTCTTATAAGAAGCAAATGAAAGAGCTTGGCTTGTTTAGTCTCCAAAAGGAAGGCTGAGGGGGATATAATTGCTTTCTATAAATATATTGGGAGAGTAAATACCAGGGTGTGTGAAGAGCTACTTAGGGTAGAGATCAATGCTGACACAAGAACAAAAGCATCTAAAATGACCATGAAAAAAAATGGGTTGGAAATTAGAAGAAAGGTTCTAACCATCAGAAGGAGATTATGGAACAGTCTCCCAACACAAGTTGTGAGGGGAAAAAACAGTTTAGTTAGCTTTAAAAGAGAGCTTGACAAATTTATGAGTGCAATTGTGCGGGGAATTGCTTGTGATGGTGGTAGGGCTGGGGCTCACCTCTGGTATAGACATTATGTTCCTAAAGCACATATTCAGGGTTTCAGATCATCCCCTGCAGCAGTCAGAAGGAATTTTTTTTCTGTCTCCCCAATTTATTCTGGGAGGTTTGGGCTTTTTAAAAATCTTCTTCCTCTGAAGAATCATGAATGGCTACATCTGAAGATGGAACATTGGAAGGGTGGGCCAGACCTCTGAGGTAGCATTGATCATTCTCTTCTACAGGCACTTGGCTGGCTGGTTCTTGCTCACATGCTTAGGGTCTAACTGATTGCCCTATGTGGAGTTGGGATGGAATTTTACCTAGGTCAGATTGGCAATGACCTCGGGGCAGGGAGGACTTTCTCTCTCCTCTGTAGTGGGAGAGTGCGAGTCACTTGCCAGGATTATCCAAATATAGTTCATTTAAAGCCATTGTCAGGGCTTCAAGACTGGTGCACCTCTGTCCCTCTTATTCTTTGCCTGTGGCACATAATCTAGTCTCCTACGGGTCTCATTTACTTTGCTCTCATTTCCGTTGTTGAATTTAAGTCACTTATCTGAACCAGGCAGAGGAAGGCTGAACCTTCCTTTTTTTACATTGCTGGGGAGATGAGTTGCCTAACAACTCGGCTATGGCGCACATGGGAAAAGGAAGATGGTGTCAGTTTCTCTTCCTATTTCTTCCTGGAGCAGAGAAAAAACTATTCCCAGTTGGAATTTTCATTGACATGAATAAGATTGTGTGAAAGGTTTTGGTTTCAACAAATTGACATTTTCTGCTGAAAAATGTTTCATCCAAAAAGTCATGAGCAACTCTAATCGGAACACATGACACCACTGCTGCATGTTCTGGCAATCTAGTCCAACTGCAATCCACAGTATTGGTTATTATCTATGGGTGCATCTACACTGGCAATTTAGGTCGACTTAAGGGCTATGTCTACACTTACTAAAATTAGTTTGAATTAGTTAATTCGAACTAACTAATTCAAACTAATTTTAGTTAGAAAAATTTTAATTTAATTTAATAGAAAAAATTCTAATTTTAGTTAGAAAAATTTAGTTCGAACTAAGCAAGTGCCATTCATGGCACTTGCTTAGTTTGAATTAGCGAATTGCATTGAGTTCAATGTGCCGGTTTGTTCAAACTAAGCAATTAGTTCGAACTAATATGGCCACATTGGTTAATTCAAACTAACTGGTTCAAATGAACCCTTAGTTTGAATAGCATATTCGAATTTATTAGTTCAAATTAAGAAAGCCCTTAATTTGAACTAATTAAAGCCTAGTGCAGCCATGGCTTTAGTTAGTTCGAATTAACCTTCTTTTATTCAGACTAACTTGCCAGTGTAGACATAGCCAAGGAGGCTTAAGTAGACCTGAACAAAGCCACATCCACACTGGGCTTTTATTAAGTTGACTTAATAACACCTAGTTTTAGGTCAAATTATGCCTTAAATTGACTCCTTAATTCAATTTAAAGCCAGTGTGGATGGGGATTAGTGCCTAAATCAACCTTATTAGGTCAACAAGGGGCTATGTCTACACTAGAAAAGTTAAGTTGACTTTGTTAAATCGACTTAATAAGGTCGAATTTAAGTTGACTAAAAGTCGACATTATTAAGTCGACTTAATGAAGTTGACTGAACTTTTCTAGTGTAGACATAGCCTATAAATCCCTATATGATGTGTGATCTGAGAGGTTGTCTCTTTCCCTATACTGTTGGGGTGGTTGTGATCTGATTGGTCACTCTTGCCCTCCCTTCCTTGTTCCCAATCTGCTCTCCCTATGTTTTCAAATGCTGTTAAGTACACTTAATTGGAAATGTTTGTATTCTGCTCCTAAATATACTGAGAATATAGCAGTGTTCACCTGCTGTAATTTGAAATAGGATAACATGAATCTAGGTCAGTGGATTCCAACCTGTGGCCAGGCCAAAAGTGGACCACAGCTTCCCTCCTGGGGCTGCAGAAGTGGAGTCTCTGCCTAAGGACTCAGGCTGAGTGTATTTCTGCAGGGCTAAAGACCGGTGCAGGCTCCCTTCTCTGTAGCAGGGAGCATGGCAGAGCACTCCACCTGTGTCCATACACAGTAGGATTTTTGTTTTACATTTTGTTTTGTTTTTATTCTTGAAGCAAAACTTTTTTGTATTTTACAGTTAGTTTTGTCTGTGTTTTTGGCTATTTAGATTGTGGAAGTTATTAAAACAAAGGTGTGGGTTTCTTTTACTTTTTCTTCTTGTCAGGGAAAATTAGAGTTACCGCTTTTTCATTTTGCTATTACACACATACATCATGTGTTACTTAATTACACAGCTAATTTTTATTTCAAAGAAAAACTAACTTAAAACAGAATTACAACTTCAAATTGAAACTACATTCCAATTAATTAATGTACTTTGAAGGGGGAAAATTAGAATTCTAATAAGGGGGAAGAGTACTAAGGTGGATATTTAATATGATTTCCACAAGCATTAATCAATAAAGGACATTTTGTTAGCAAGTGTTCTTTGATAGGGCTCAGACAAGCAATTGTGTGCTGTAACAAAGAGGTCTCAGGACAATCCCAAGCAGATATCACAAACAAGATTGTAAAATGTTACATGCAGGATTTTTCCCAAGCTACTGCAATTACAGTTGCTGAAGACAACTCTCAATATGTTACAACTATGGTTTCATATTCGTATTTGCCACCTACCTAATAATAGTGATAAAACAAACAAAATCTCTCTTCTCGGCCTTGTGACTTTACCCTCCCAGAATCTGGTCTGGTGTACCTCTGTGACCCACTTCTGAACCCTGACTTACCCCACTATGGTAGGTGACCACTCACTCCTGAGTCAGTCCACACCAGTCTCCTCTGTTTAGTTGGTCCCAGGCAGTGGATGTGTGCCCTCCAGCCACTCATGGGATGATCTCCCAGTAAGCACCCCTCAACCACCAGATAACTACACTGGGAACTTCCATCCTACAGGGATTGGGACGCTTCCCCAATCACTGTAGACTCATAAGCTAGGTCTACACTTAGAAATTTAGGTTGACTTTACTAAGTCGACTCTACTAAGTCGACTTTAAGTTGACCATATTAAGTCGACTTAGAGAGTCCACAGAGGACTCTTAAGTCGACTTAAAACTGGCCTTACTAAGTCGACTTAGAGAGTCTACACTAGACTCTCTAAGTCGACTGGTTAGGTCCAGGGGGAGGCGAGGCTCTTTTGGAGCCTCGACTCCCCAGGCGAGGGGGGCTTGTCCTGGGGAGAGCCAGCTCCACATGGGGCTGGCTTTCCCCGAGACAGCAAGCCCTGGAGCGGTCCAGGGGAGATGGGAGCGTGGAGCTCCCTTCTGGCCCGGACTGCTCACCTCCTTTCTGGCCGGGACCGCTCGGGTCCTGGCCAGAATGGAGCCGCAAGGCTCCCTTTGACCAAGACCGCTGGGGTCCTGGCCAGAAGGGAGCTGGGACGAGCTGCTAGTGGCTTGCCAGTCTTGGGGAGAACCAGCCCCGCGCAGGACTGGCTTTCTCCAGGACAAGCCACTAGCAGCTTCCTGGGGAGAAGAGAGCAGGGGCTCCCTTTTTTCCCTGCCTTAAGTCGACTTATCTTGTAAGTCGACTTAGGGTGTCCACACTGGCTTAAGTCAACTTAAAGCAAGGTTTTATTAAGTCAACTTAATTTTTCCTTAAGTCAACTAAAGGAAACTCCAGTGTAGATGCAGAGTAAATTAAGTCAACTTAAGCCTGCTTAAGTTGACTTAATTTACTAGTGTAGACACACCCATAGACCTTTGTCCATTTATTTAGTAAAAAAATTGGTATGCCCTGCATCACTCATTCACGCCCTCTAAAGTTCACATGGCTTTTTATGACACAAACACTAGTTTATTGATTAGAACATAATTTTAAATGAGTATATAGCAAATCAATGTACAATCATTTAATAAAGCAGTCAGGAGTTACCACAATCAAATAAAGGATGTAAGAATCATGCTAACTATCATCACTGTCCAAGATTTCTTACAAGCTCTGGCTAAATGATGGTTTAGCAGCCAGTCTCTGTCTATCCCTAGGCAGGGCCCAATCCTTCTTGCAGATGTTTCAAGATGGAGAGTCTCTGGCAAAAAAAGCTCCTAGCAGTTCCAAGTATTTCTATTTGTTTTCAAACACCTTCCCTTCTTGCTCCTCCTTCCAGGCAATCTTCTTTGTTTAGAAACAGTGGGAGATATCCCCCCCCCCCCCACGGAGATGCTGTAGGCAGTTCGTTAACCCATTATCATAGTTATTTCCTTTGGATATGTGCTGGCAGCTCTGGCTGTTTACATGCTGCTGGAAGATTGTTGTGATTGCCCCCCTCCCCCCCGGGCCATGTAAAATGCCTGCTTCACATTTGTACCCGTACATGATGCTGCAGGAAACATGATACCATAATAATAATGCAGAACATGTTATAAGCATCTACAGAGACCCCTTTCATGCTCGTCCCAGCTCCCTTCTGGCCAGGACCCCAGCGGTCTTGGTGCATATTTGGCACCAAACAATGCAATTACCTTGCAAAAGCGAACAGGATTGTTACACAGATCTTATCCTAGGGGTGCACAGATGTGCATCCCGTGATATGTCTCCATTGTCCTCTCGGTCTACAAAGGCAGTGGTCAAACTCATTTGACTCAAGTGGCTACTGTAGCAACCATACCCCTAATTTCTGACGGCTGACAGCCTAAAAGGCCTGCAGCATACCATTACTTGGAGGTCAAGAATATCATTCTTTTTTAAAAACTGACCATTTTCAGGACTAAGACTCAGAGAAAATATTCATTCTCTAACAATGGAAATTTAAAACCCATTAACAGATCCACATAGCCATTTATGAATAAGGTTTTCATGGAGAAAAAAATATTGGTTTTGTTTTATTTAAGTGCACCACTGTCAAGAGGGTAAATACTCTGCTCTCCCATTCCCAATTAGACACTCCAAGGTATGTGTTACTGCCTATTAACAATATTCCTGGGAGACAGATGCTACTGCCTCTGTCCTTGTGGCGGTCAATACACCAAGCTGTGCTATAATTATTCAAGAACACATTCCACACTTTCTATTTATTGTTTCAGCAGAAAATCAATGGTTGCACATTGTTTTCCTTTCTTCTCCCATCCATTGATTTCATACTATCTTTTTTCCCTTTAACACTTGCTCCTGTTTGCAACCCCTCTACAAAGGTAAGTGCTCAGCACTGACCCACTAAGAAAAGTCCATCCTGGGGCCTCTGAATCCTGATATGGCTCTGTTTCTGCAGTCTCGTGACTGCTGATTCTTCATTAAATAAGGCCCAACAAACTCTGGTTATGAGGAACAGATCAGTCATTTCTGGTATAAACGGTGCATTTCCTCCTGAATGCTGTTAGCTTTTGCTCATGCTCACTGTCCGTTTGTGTACTTGACAGATGTCTGGAGCTGCTCTTGCCAGGTCTCCCACTGTTAACAGACCCTAACTAGTTAGTCTCCATGGCTATGTCTACATTTACCAATTTTATTTCGTTCGAATTAACTTAATTCAAACTAGCATGGCCCCACTAGAATGCTAGTTCGAACGAAGCAAGTGCCATGCATGGCACTTGCTTAGTTCAAATTAGTCAGTTGCATTAAGCTCAATGTGCCAGTTAGTTCGAACTAAGCAGTTAGTTCGAACTAACATGGCCACATTGACTTAAGGGTTAGTTTGACGTAAAATGAAGTTTTACTAATTCAAACTAACTTTTCCTTAATTCGACTTAAGGAACTGCTTAAGTCGAATTAAGGAAACTCAAGTGTAGACACAGAGTAAATTAAGTCTCCTTAAGCCTGCTTAAGGCGACTTAATTTACAAGTGTAGACACACCCCATGACATTCCTGTGAGATAGTATTTTAAGGGCACAGTGTTGGTCAGAGCTTAAGTGGTGTTAATGCTAAATATGTCATTGCCCAAAGCTGGAAATTCATGTGGTCATAACAAGATTTTAGGGCTCTTACAGCTTATTTTTGTACATTTATAATGTTTCTTGCAAGCAGCTGATCCATTTCAGACACAGCTTCATGGTTTCTGAATTTTTTTTAAAGCCAGATCTACGCACCTGTAACAACCAGACTGCTTTAGAGCGTGGTTCTACTTTGAAAAGTGACTTTACAAAAATAGGATTTTCTTACCTAGCAGATCTTCCTCTTCTGCATTTGAAGTCACAACTGTGCACTTTAATGACAAAAGTAAAATTGTGCTGCTATTTACTTGTTAGTATAGCAGAGCCACTGTAGCTGAACGGAATTCTGTTCCAGCTCACACGTCATTAACATACTTCCAACTGCAGGACCACTGGCAAGGTCTGCTATCTGCAGATTATGCACTTCGCCACAAGCCCACGCCTGTGCCACTGGACCACTTCCAGTTCAGTTGTACAGCTGTAGAAGAGGGCATAATTTGAATAGTACCGTGGGGTTGCACAGGTTTTGCTGAGTACTGCAGATTCTTTATTACTAGTGATGGGACCCATGCCAAAAACCTTTATTTTCAAATTCCGGGCAGAATTTTCAGAACAGGCTCCTCCCCTCCCCCCCTCCCCCAAATGTGGAAATTTGGCATGCAATTAGTGAAACAGAGTGTGGAACCCTGTGATGCAGTATTTTTGAAACAGTTACTTTTCAAAGTAGAACCACATTTCAAACCTTTATTTTGGTTAATGAACCATGCACGTTAACTCTCCCTCCTCCCCCTGTACAAAAAAAAATAAATCCCTTCTAAAAGCCAGCTGCTGAGTGATTAAAAAAAGTTATTAACAGCATCTGCTCTCAGTTATTCTGGTGTAAATTCACAGAAATGCTACTGGAGGCAGCTACTATATGCAGTGGAGCTATTCTGGATTTACACAAGGTAACTAAGATAAAAAACAGGACCCTATTTTTGTTCCTTGAACAGTGATATTACAATATATATTATTAATGTTTACTTTTCAGAAGCCAATCTAAATAGCTCTCATGTCACTAAAGTAAAATTCTGAAGCCAGGAGTCCAAATCTTTTAGTATATTTTATTAAATTGGGGAATTTAAATATGCATCTTGTTTAGTTCTTTGAAAATCTTTTTATTATATTCTACCTTGTTTTTCAGTTTTAAAGAATTTTGAGACAAATGTTCAGGAAGTTTCTGGAAATAAATTTTTAAAAGACTGATTTTAATATTCTTTCATTGTTAGTTAAACTTAACACAGATTTAACTTTACAATGAAGTTTTATAGCAACTTTCGTTTTTAGTAGGTCTCTTGAGCAGGCCTAAGAAAGTGCATCTAAACCAATAAAACCTGATTCAGGAGCTTATGGGCTCATTTGCATCCTGGCCAGAACATCAATCAATAGCTTTCATTTTGTTTAAAGGCCAGGGGCCAAATTAGTGTTTGAAAAGTCCTTGTAAAACCTTTGGGTAATTTTGAGATTGAGTCTAATGAAAGATTAATGAATACAGGCATCCATTTCCAGCCCATCTATTTACATATGACTTCCACCTTCAGTCCTGCTGAGTGGCAATCAAAGTGAATCAGTTTGTTTCTGCAGATAGTGCTGACTAGCTAAGAATAGCTTGTACTTCCATAGCAGCCATTATAATTCTTTTCTGCTGGGTATTAGAAATCTGTAAAGTCAAATGGGTCAAGGTCTGGCTAAAGTGGGTGCCATTAAAGTCTGGACATTTACCACCCACCAGCAAATTTACTGCAGTATTTGAAGTATTTCTCATTTCGAGTACAGTGATTACTGTTAATACAAAAGTGTAGCAAACATCCATGTATAATGGCTCCTCGAGCTAAAAAGCTTAGAGGAAATTTCCACCCAATAACCATAAATCATATTTCCAAACTAAACAGAAGAGCTTGTTTGGTTACATTTTTCATACAGGGACCATCACAGCCTGAGCAATAAAAATGGGCCTCAAAGATTTTGTTTCGCTGAAGCATGGGTAGTAAAATAGTTATCTTATGTTAATATAGCTTTCATTTTTTCTCCAGTGATTTCATTAGTGGAGGAAAAGTAGGTCCATTGTTTACTGTTATGAAACATATTTAATATATTTAAAAAAAAAAACAGGAACATTCAAAATGCTCCCACTCCTCAGTTCTGTAACAAGACTGAAAGCTACTTTCTTTGCTCCTACATGCAAGGTTGCTAGCTTTTAGAAACTTTTATTTAGTTCACAAAGACTGAGATGTCTTCTTTTAATAAAAGCCATTACTTGTTCTGTCCTCCCATAAGTATACTATGAACTTGGTGCATTGTATACATTATGCAACATAAGATTAACCTAAACTTCATGGAAGTCTGCCTCTCAGTTTCTTCTGATAAATCCTTATGTTGAGGTTATGATACTTTACAAGACACTGGTTCCAGAGACTAGCAGGAAGCCCTTACTTTTTGGGCTATTTATCCCAGTAATGCTGTTTCTTACTTTCCATTAGGAATTTCAATTTCAAATATTCCTTCTCCTTGTGTCATGTTTTTAAAATGATAAGAAAATCAATAAATATCCAGGACATACGTTTCTTCTCCTCCTTAAGTTGAAACAAATAATGTACATTTTTACTTTGTCCCGATCACTTTCACCACGGTGGTTGTAAATAAATCTGAATTGTTTTGGAACTACTTGTTTTATTTCAAGCTTGCTACAGAACATGCTGTGCTTCCTGTCGTCTGTGGAATGTCATAAGTTTCGCAAGAGAAAAGTGACTCTTTGTACACCTGCTAACTATATAAAAGTAATTCCTTTCTAACAGTAGAAGTTTTTAATGAGACGAGTCACTAAAGTCAGACAGATGAAGTGATACTGTCTTTTTCTCATTCTCTACATGGGCCTCAGAATTTAACACAGAAATTCTGAAGACTAGAGGTTCTTGGCTATTTTATGTTAATTTCCTTAATAGAGATCTTTAAGATTACCTTCCTGTTGTATATGCAACAAGGAATTGACATCTTGATCATTCCTATTTTCCCTGTCTTGAAAACATCTTTGAGCTATCTTAGTCTTTCCTCTGATCAATGGGAAAGGAGTATCAATTCTTACTCTGCTGTCATATCAAAGTGTACAGCCAAATTGTTGATTTAAACTCATGTGCATTTAAGATGTTCTGTGCTCAAGGGGAAAAAAAATCACTGTACTGGGGGAGTACATAAATACTCACTAGTATTTGTGTACCATTGCCCTTTATTGTGTTTTGTATGCCATGATTGTTATCTTTAACAGTCCTCAGGTTGAGCTAATGGAGTTGTACAAACTCTTCAGAGCACGTGTTTGTAAGATGACTTGTGCAATGGGGCCCTGATCCATGATTAGGCTTCTTAGGAACTAACTAACTAAAAAAAAAAAATCAGAATAAATAATAATTAATTCAGCAGATGGAAGCATGTATTTTTAGAGCCAACTTCCTGAGTAGCGATCCTAAAGATGTCTCTTGATACTGCAGGTAAGTAACAAGCATAGATAAGGGCTTAGAAAATTGAATTAGTGAACTGGTTTTTACCAAAACAAAAACAAATAAAAACAAACAAGAAAAAAAGGGAATAATAACATGAATATATTGAAAAAATCATGAAGCAGATAGGGATGAATTCATCAGGGCCGGATTATGCAGCTTTAGGTCCACGTCTCCCAAATACCGTAGCCCGCTCCTTCCCCCGCCTGGGGCACTAGCCCCCCACCATGGCGGCCTACGGGCACACCATTGCTGGGGTCTTCCTGGGGCCAGAGTGCACTCCTGCCCCACCCTTGGTGAGCCCAGTTTGCCCCTGGGGGCGGGGCTGGCTGGTGCATGGTGCAGCCACTGTTGTGCTCCCACCTCCTCCCCCTGCAGGGTCATGAGGCCCTGGAAGGCCACGCTGGCTGCATCGCGCACCAGCCAGCCCTGCCCCCAGACTGGAGCAAACAGGTGCCAGCCCATCCCGCTCCTGGGGGCAGACCACCTGGTCCAGGGGTGGGGCAGGAGCACAGAGCCCAGACTCTGGCCCCAGGGCCCCGCCCCCTGAGTGCTGGCAGGGCAGGGGCCCTCCCTGTGCTTCCCCAAGCCCCAGTGGCGCTGAAGACCTGGATAAACACAGAGCCTCTAGGGGCTGGAGCTCAGGGCCCTCCTTTAGGCTGGGGCCTGGGGCTTCAGCCCTATAGCCTCTGTGTTAAACAGACCCTGGAGATCATGACAGTGATTGTGGGTAGGTGTCTTCATTTTTAACAAATATTTTATTATTTGGCTACTGAATAGATCTAGTGATAATGGTCATTTAATATCTGTTCAAAAAAATGCACAAAAATGTCATTTGGTATAAACAAAGATTTCCATGGTTGTTACAAGATATTTAACCAGACATCTCATCATCCTGAGCAACCAGAGGTTTATGTCTGGAAGCAAGGTCCCTCTTCTGCCACGTGAGTGCCCGAACTATCAAGTTATTGTGAGGTGGGCAGCAGAGATGGGTGCCTGACCAGAAATTCCAACCTGGACCTGAGGAACTCTCCCAGCAAAAGTTTAGTCAAAACCAAGATGTATCACAATTTTTTTCAGTTTTAATTAAATGACGTTTTCTGATGAAAAATGTTGGTGGAAAAATTCCTGACCAATTCTAGTACTGGTACGCTTTTAGCCTCTCATCCACCAAGCCCGTCCCCCCCACAGAGAAGCACAGGGTGTCCAGACAGTGCTGAGTTCTGCATCCATTATTTAGGGAGAGTTTATCTCTTGCAGCACCTACTTAAATTCTGCTCCAGTTCTGCAGGCAGAGAATCCTCCACAATCATGGGCCACAGGACAGGTTTTGTATCTAAAGGCTGAATCCTGATCCCATTGAAGTCACTTGCAAAACTCCCCCTGAATTTAGTGAGGCCCATATATAAATAACTAATAGGAATACCATTTATTACATTTTGTAAAAATAAATGTGGTAACTTAAAAATTATCTCCCAAGATTTTTAGGGAAATTAAGCAATTCATTCTAATTCCTTTCATCTTGGTATCTATGAAGAAACCTAAAAGAGATGGATAATTCAGCCTTTTCTGGGATTTCAAATTCCCATAGAGTTCTGTGGGAGAAATGTCAGGATTTTGCCCTTTGTGAGAATATTGAATTGTGACAGGACTTCATCCCCTTTTAATCTCTTTTCTAGCTACAAATCCCAGAGACTATGTTGTCAAAAACCTTGTGCAATGTTATTACAGCGTTCTCTCCACCACCCTTACTAACTTGTGCAGCTCTGTATTTGCAGTAGCACTGTCCTTAGCTCATTCAGCAAAGGAGGAGGGCAACCAAAGAGACTGAGGCTTGGTCCTTAGTTTCTGCTTTGAGCACTTTCTTCCTATGTCTTTTCTATTTTCTGAACTGATGGGTTAATTTGCCTGGTAGCTCTCTGCCTCCCATCCCCAATCTATCAATTAGTCACAGATTTGTCCCTCTGGTTTACTCCAGGGCAATTTAATGGGTGATCCACTGATCAGAGTCCTGTCATAGCTGCTACTAGCCAACATTCAGCCACATGAATTAAATATACATTCAAGTATATAGCTTCATTAAAGAATGTCAAGCTTGATTTTGAGTAAGCTCACTATCTTTTTACTATTTTCCTTGTTCTTTCTGCTTATTGTTTGTTACAGCTGTTTTTTCCACCTACCTAATACCTGACACAAGCTCTTTGGGGCTCTGATGCGGTCTGGTCTTTTTTTGTTTGGTTCTGTAAAGCATCTAGCACACTTCGGGGCAGCATAAAAGAAATGAGTAATAAGAATTAGAAGAACAAACTAAAACTAGCCTATACTAGAAAGGCTGCAGGTATAGACAGACATATGTTGGTTGGGAATTTTATGAAACATACATGGATCTGAAAGCCCTTTTCTCACTCAGATTTTCCTTACATACACTGAAATTCAGGCCCTACTGCTGCCCATTAAAATCACTTTCTCCTCTTATTCCAAAACCTGAAGCAGCAGCAGCATTTGACTAAAAAGATGAACAAGATTTCAACAATCCATATGAAAATAGTCACACTTAATAGAAATATAAAATTACAGCTGTGCAGGGCAATGGTTGTCCTAGATATCATTAATGTTAAGAAACAGAACCTGACAGTCATACTTTACAGCCTAAAAGCAATTGATCCCATGGCCCTGACTGTGTGAGACAGAGTATCTCCAAAAAAAATTTTTTTTAAATGGAAATGCCTTCAACTCCTGTTGCATTTTGAGGCTCAAAAGTTGCTCTGTGCCTTGCAGAATCACCCCCATAGACTGGGCCTAACTCTGCCCACTTCACTCCTGCAGATGGTCCTGTGTGAGCAAGGAAATAAGAGTTAGATGCAGAGGGGGGTTTGTATGGTCTATTTTCCATAGATTTGGAAATGCTTTTAATAGTCCTTGAAGATTGACTCATTAACTCTGGAGCTTTTGCTTTAAAATAAATCATTTTCTCAGAAAGAAATTATTAATCACCAGCGGAACCATTTAGCTCTCTCAGATAAACAGTACTTATGAAAATTTAGCTCTGACTGTAGATATTTTCACTGTCTGACTACTACCATGTTTTAGTAGCTTTTCAAAATACCAATTTAATAGATGTTTATCTTTATGAAGAGGTTACACTGCCTAATATTCTACTGGGCCAACAAGCAAGTTAAAACACTACAGATTTTTGCATCACTAAGGTCCCTTTTTGTCAAACCTGGAAAGTTTTTTGTATTACAATTTACTCACTAGTCCAATAAAAATCCATCGCATCAAATCCTGAATCTTTTCCTGCTACTTTTCCCTAAGGAACAATACAGCTGCAAACATGGTCTGCATCTCATTTATATTATAAAACCTGTGGACTAGTTGAACATCTGAAATTAAGTCCCAGGAGAGATAAGGTTACTCTCTCTTATTACCTTGCACAAAAGCACTATGTGCTCCTGCATCAGTATAAATGAAAGCAAAAATAATGAGATATTAATATCAAGGGCTATGTCTACACTAGAAAAGTTCAGTCGCCTTTTGTTAAGTCGACTTCAATAAGGTCAACTTTAAGTTGACTTAAAATCGACCTTATTAAAGTGACTTAAGTGGCAACACTTTAAGTCGACTTAGTCCACTTTGTTAAGTCAACCTAACTGCCCTTAGGTCGATTTAACAAAGTGGATTTATGCGTCCACACTGGGCTTAGGCTGACCTAAAGAAGGTTAGGTTGACCTAAGGAGGCTTAAGTC
>ML685809.1:2732844-2752763 GCA_007922175.1 Pelusios castaneus
CCCCCCCAGGGACAGGCCTGAGATTAAGCCAATGTGGGAGAGGGGAGGAGGAGCAGGCAATGTCATTGCTCCAAGCCAGAAAGAGGAGAAGTGGAAGTTTTAGACTTCCAACTGCTATAAACATTGAGTAGGACTTCAGCCCCTCCTTGCCCTACCTAAATGGTGTCTCTGGAGCCTCAAACCCCTAACACTCCCAGCTCAAGTCAGGAGCCTCAGGGCTTGCAGGCTGAGCCCTTGTTAGAGCTAGGGTCTCCAAGACTTCCAGGCACCCAACTCTGTGGACCCTGACCTCTGGAACCCTGACTCTGCAACAGCCTGCCAGGCAAGCAGGCAGGAAATCAAGCCGGGGTTGATCAAAACCTGGCTTTTGCTGTATTACAAGTTTGTTGAAATGGATACATTTTTACAAAACATTTGTTTTGACAAGTCAGCATCTTCTGACAAAAAGATTGTATGGTTAAATTCCCACCCTGCTCTAACTGTAACCTGCCATATTGTCCATAATGTCTAGTAAACTAAGCTGTACTTGGCAAACCTGAAAATCCTGACTTTAAAATTTGACTGTGATACAGACTCAGGCTACGTCTATACTGATGGCGTTCCTCCATGTTCGACTGAGTGATTTGTTAAGATGTGCTCAATTGAACACGGAAACAAAGCTCTAACTCTAGCCCTGTAACTGCAGTAGTGCTACATCGACCAAATGTCATTTCTGGTTGGCTTAGCGCAGTGTGTAAGGGGTAATTAGGAAGTTGTCAGGAGATACAAAAAGTATTTTATGTACCTTGTGTATCTCCCATCAACTTCCGCCGAAAAGAGTGGCAAGTATAGGCTAGGGCTCAGTGTGTTAATTTGGACAAGCCATTTCATGTCTCTGGGCCTCAGTTTTGCCACCTGTAAAATGATGGGTATAGCGCTTACTCGTTTTTAGAATACTTTGAGAGGCTATGTCTACACTTGTGAATTTAAGACGACTTAGCTAAGTCAACTTAGCATGTCTACACTTAAATTTTAAGTTGACTTTGGGGGGACCCTACAAAGTCGACCTAGAGCATCCACACTGGATGCCTAGGTCGACTTGTAGGGGCTAGAGGGACCTGGGACATGTCCACGGTGGCAGGGGGGCACCCTTTGCCAAGTGCCAGGGGGCTCAGCCTTTGCCCCATTGTACCTGAATACAATGGGGCAAAGGGGGACAGGGACCCTGAGATGGCATAGGGGCAGGGTGGGCTGGGCTCTGCCCTGCCCTGTGGGAGGGGCATGCCAGGCTCTCCCTGTGCCATCCCTCTGGCAAGGAGGGCAGTGGGGGAGTCCTGGAGAGCCCTAAGTCGACTTAGAGTTGACTTAGGGCTACTCCAGGTCTACACTGGCTTAAGTCAACTTTAGAAAGTCAATTGAGGCCAAAAGTTGACTTAAAAGCAGGTTTAGTAAAGTCGATTTAATTTTCCTTAAGTCGACTTAAGCAACTTGCTTAAGTCGACTTAAGGAAAGTGTAGTGTAGATGCAGAGTAAATTAAGTCGACTTAAGCAAGCTTAAGTCGACTTAATTTACAAGTGTAGATGCACCCAGACTGTCACAATAATTAGCAAGTGTCCATATTGTTAAATATTGTTCATATTTATTGTTTATACAATGTCTTTTTAGACACTGTATTTTGATATTTTCCTCAATTTCACCTCTGCCATGACACACACATTATAGTTTGAAGAAGCAAATATTTGACATCTTTGATCTGACACAATGCAAGATGACTACTTTGAAATGTAGTAAAAACAAGAACTGACTATAGCTACTTTTAAAGTTTGAAAATCTTCAAACAAATGAATTACAATTGCTATTATTCCCTGCTTCTCTAGTCTTGTCTCTTATTAAGTCACTCATTGCATCTTTCACTCTGCCAAGAAGAGGAGCTTGAATCCCAGTTTGTCTGCTTCTCCCAGACTGCCACCTTTGTCTTTGGATGAACCTTACCTGCTATTCCTTCAAATTCACCCTTTTGCTATGAAGTCTACAATAAATCAGCCTACCAGTGATGGCAAGGCTGAAGGGTAAAAGACATTGCAAGTTTTATTTATTTATCAAAGCAACAGAATATGTTAGAGCCAATAGGCTGTGCACTAGCTCACCCATGGGTGCATGGCCCATGGGGGAAAATTTATGATCCTCTAATGTCTGATGGTACCTTTGAATAACAACTGTGACTCTGCAGTCAGAAAGACAAATACAGTCTGCCCACTTTTCACATCTGTCCACTTGCTTCAGTTCCAGTTAGCTGATTCAATTCAGCTATCCTGTACTCAGGGCTGTCCCATGGGGGGAGCGGGGCCCAGGGCCAATTGGCCAAAGCAGGGCCCCGCTCCCCCATGCCTGAGGGGAGTGTGGCGGGCCGACTGGGCCGCTCCGCCTCCCAGGGAGCCGGCCCTGGGCC
The DNA here is from genome assembly GCA_007922175.1 of Pelusios castaneus. NCBI lineage: Eukaryota > Metazoa > Chordata > Testudines > Pelomedusidae > Pelusios > Pelusios castaneus. Next base: position 2,735,274 of record ML685809.1, read on the forward strand.
GGGAAGCTGAGGCTGCCGGCGCGGGGAGCTGGCTCTGGCAGCTGAGGCTGCCTGTTGGGGGGGGGGGGCGGGGCCCACGGGGGAGAGTGGGGCCCAGGCCCGGCCCTGGGGGGTGATGGGGGGGGGGCGGAGCTGGAGTCGGCTCTGGTCCCGGCCCTGGTGGCCGCCGGCGGCCCCGAGCCTGGAGGCCGAGGCCACCTGTAGGGAGGAGCCGGCCATTTGGGGCAGGTCGGCCCAAAGGCCGGGCCCCATGTGCTCCACCCCTGGGCCTGCCTGCTCCGAGCGGGACAGCGTGGGGCCCACATACCCGTGGGGCCAGGGGCAATCACCCCATTCGCCCCCCCAGGGACGGCCCTGCCTGTACTTCTAGGTTGAATTATGTACAGCATTGTCCAGAGACAGAAATTTAATAGTCATTACTTAGCCAGTCTACATGGGTTAAGGTACCCGTTTCCTCAGAGAAGATAGGGTGAACAACCTGATCCTGGACCTCTGATCTAAATGCAGCTTTTCTTGTTGTTTGGAACTCACTTTAGACAAAGCTCACATGCAAGGTCTATTGCCAAGTTTTTACTTATCTGGGGACCAATCCCATACCCTGAAAGTCAACGGAAAGTTTCCTATGAATTTCAGTCATTGAATCGTCATCTCTGCAACCTTCTCTCCTATATGATATTTTACTCAGTCACCTACCTTTCAACTGTGTTAATACACTGAGGATTAGTTCTTGGACATGGCACAATAAAATCACTCAGCATAAGCAATTTAACACTCATCATCATGACTTGGAGTAGCTCAGGTTTGTACCAAGACTAATTTAAGCTCCAGACATTAGTCAATGGACCTTACAAGTTATACTTTTCCTGAAATGCAGTTCACCACCTCTTAACCTCAGACAAATTCAGATGTGACATATAAAGGGTTGTAAATTACATATTGGTAGAATAGGTGTATACTAAGTAAGTATAAAGGGACCAAATCATGACTCCACTCAACTCAAGAGGAGTTTGGCCATTGATTTCAATAAGAACAGGCAGGGCCACATTAAAGTAGGGGCTTTAGGGGCTGCACCCTTAGCCCTAACCTAAAGGGGGACCCCATGCCCCCACAAAAATTCGGCCCATCCAGCCTGAGTGGCACGCTGCTGCTCAGCCAGCCTGCCCAGCCCCCAGGATGGCTGGTCTCCAGCTAGCCCGGGGTCAGGGCAGGACTACTGCAGCCTCTGGCCCACCCATCCAGCCTCCAGCAGGGCAACCTGTGTCCCATATCCCCAGACTGCATCTCCCCCCACTACAAGTCCCCCCACCGAGCAGCGTGACCTGCAGACACCTCTGCACAGCAGCGTGGCTATCGTGGCAGCACTCCCCCCCCACCGCAGCTGCACCAGCCGGGTCCCCAAAGCCCCTAACCCTACCCCCAGAATGGGGGGATAGCCCTGCCCCCCCCAGGCCTTTATCTGGCCCTGAGGACAAGATTTATCTTAATGAGTCCAGCTCAAGATGACAACATACATGGGGCATGAAAGAATTGTAAGTTGCACCATAGTAAACTTTCTCAGACTCCCCTGGATTCAGACTCACTGCTTAATTTGACTCAGAAGCCAAGTTTATGTGGCATGGAGTAATACGGGTCTACTTGCATAGATGAAAGCATAGCTCAGATCCATATGCCCCCCAAAATGGTCCTTTGGGTAAAAAGTTACTATGTTCTGCACCTGAAGTGGAAGAGGAAATGTTACTGAAAAGGCAACTGAAAGTTCTGTTTGTGAATCTACATGAAAATATAAGAGACCAGGGAATGCAATCTTTCTTATTGACTGTTTAGGACACCAAGAAAATTAAACTGGGAATTATTTAATAGCCGTGAGACTTAAAATAAAATATTTGTCAAACAAAAATGATGTCATTGTTATGAAGATTTCCATCTGTATCAGTTGTTTCATGACATATATCATACCTCACTAGCTTACTAGTTTGCTTTTATGAACATATCTTTTCCAAAGAAGTGGAATTTTATTTCTTTTGTATTATTATGATTTTATTACAATGCACAGTGAAACACATGAAGAAGAGGCTTTTGGGGGCTAAAAAGCACATGTACTTTCAATCATGTTATGTTGACTTCTACCTGATTACATACAATTACTAAATAATGTCTATGTTTTATATATTAGCAACTTTTTGATATAAGGGCAGTTTGCATGAATGTTATCCATCATCAAAAATGCCAGATAAATAAATACCTGCTACTGTTAAATTATTTGTTGGGCATGCAAAAGTCTTCACGCTTTTTATATCTGCTCAAGGACCGGTTTGGTTACACGTTGAAAGCCTTATCTGGATGATGTCAATGGAACTAGAACCAGGATTTTATGGTAAACTGACAAAGTAATTATACTTCACATTTCTGACCTTCAAGATATTTTGCAAACAGTAAATAATTATTCCCACTATCCAGGTGACATATTTGTTATTCTCATTTTCCAAAGGGAGTATGAGTGGAACAGACTGAGTAAAGGCCCAGCCCTGTTCTCAGTCAAGTCAGGAAGAGTAGGGTTGGGCCTTAAGTGATTTGTTTAGAACCAAAGACTTCCAATACCATAGTAAAATCACATTTTTCTTCAACAAACAAAGGAGACTGATGCTGAAGAATGTGATGGGAGAAGGCGAGATGAAAGATGGAAGAAGGAAAGAAAAAACAGTGGAATGCTAGGAAGATGAGAAAGCAAGAGGAGGGCTGAAGAGACACAGGTATGATCTACATGTCACTGACAGTTCAACTGAAAGTGTGATATTAAATCACTACAGCCATGCATGGATGCTGCTTAGTCATTTTAAGAGGGTTGCATAGTAGTTTATTTTAAATCAGTTTATAAGATTTAATCTAACCTGATTCTAGACCTTCTTTAACTGATTGAAGGGCATCTACACTAAAGTGTTAACTGATTTAAACAGATCAATTTGTAAGCCAATATAGTTAAATTAGTGCACAAACTGTGTATAGACAAGTACAAAGTTCATCCCAATGCTGTTTTTAATAAGGTAGAACCCATTCAGTATTTGATACATTGTCTATCATAAGTCTATACATTGCCTTTTTGAAGAAAATAACTCAGCGATAACTCAGTCTTTGCCATCTCAAATTCCTTTCCTTATCTCTCTGTAATTTTTACTTGATTGTCCCCTACATCTCCTTTCTCTTTTCTCCTTTCTCTTTCTCCTTTCTCTTTAATTTTTATCCTTTCTCTTTAATTCTTTCATTTTCCCTTCCTTTATTCTCTCTTTCAGTCACTTGTCCATTTTCTCATTGGAAGCTTCCTTTCCAGGAATGGAAGTGGGAGATTTAAGAGGCAATGTTCTAAATATTAAGGTTCAATCAATGTTGGTTTATATGTAGAAAACTCTATGAATATTATACAGATCTGGAAAAAAATAGGACTAAGAGTCAAGTCTTAAACAACATTAAGCTCATGAGAGGAAATTCTTAAGAAAATATTTCTGCTCACTATACAAAAGATTCAGAGGTGCCTTAAGAAGACAGGTTCAATCAGCTGATATCGGCAGATTTGGGCTATTTCTGATTGCTGTTTGCATACTTCATATCAAGTGACCTGCCAAATGTCATGAAGAGGTGAACGGGGAATAGAGAAATCAGTCAAGGTGATGGATGAGCCACAGACTTGATTATTTATTCAAATTATTCCCACAACGATTGAGTCTTGCTGATTGCAGACAGCATTTTGTCACAATCATTAGGAAAGGGCAAAGGTGGCAAAAATTTAATGGCCAAATTAGAGTTATTGAACAGCCTTAAATAAGACAATTTTTTAAATCCAAAGCAGAACAGCAAACTATTTATGCTGGGAACACCGATATTTAGACTCCTTCCACAAAACTTTTATGCATTTTTTTGTTTGAAAATGAGCATATTTGACTGAACATTTAATTCCTGAGTGTTCCCTGGGATTTCTTTAGCATTGCATAGTTTCTCTAAAGTCTTTTCTCTTAAAAGAACATGAAATACTGAAAAGAGACCCATCTTTCCCTGTCCTTTCCTCTCCTCCCCTTCCCCTCAACTCTACAGTAAGAAATACTTCAAAAATCTATAACCATCTTAAAATCAGAACTAAGGAGCTTCAGAACACCACACTTTCAAGATAAAATCTTGGCTCCACTGAAGCCAATAGTAAAATTCCCATTGTCTTCAATGGAGCCAGGATTTCATCCTCAGATTTCAATACATTTATAAAATTACATTAAAATTGCACTCATTTCACATTGGAAATAATGTCTGCAATCATGTTTTACATACAATAGGATGTGCTATGTGGCAAGAGCACCATCCATCCTTATGTTATCTACCCTATAACTTTACCATTCTCCTTTTCCAATCCAGAAATGTGATTATGCTGAGTCATTACTGTATTCCAGTGTACTCCTCCAATTTGTGATTTACCCTCCCCTGATGGGATTATTTGTGCTTCTGATGCCAGGATAATGCAGACTCTTCCTGTCCATTAATAATTCAGATGCGAAACTGTTTCTGTGACTTCAGTTTGCATCCTTTTTTGAAGGCAAACAAATTGAAGAAGACCTGAACTTGTTCCATGGATTGTAACAACATTCTTTGAGGCCCTGTAAGAGCAAAGGTCCAATGTAAATTCATTTTAGTTATCCAATAACTTAAAATGCTAGCACAAATCCCAAAGATAAAAAACCCTTACTTTGTGGAGGAGAGGTCTGCGTGTTTTCATCTATGTGATTTCAATGCATGTTAATGAAACTTTAGCTATGAGATTTCAAATGATAAAAAGCAGTACTTTAAAATTATTCTCATAACATAAGAACAAAAAATGAGATAACTGCACATCCCCCAGTCATATTCTTAAACAAATGATTTGCTTTTCTGCATAAATTGTACAAGAATTTAAAAGCACAAACTATGATATGCAACAAAAATACAGTAAGAGCAGGAACACACTGTAAGCACATTCATCAGAGACATGGGCTAAGGGAGGTCAGCACAGGAGAGACAGCAGAATAGGCTGTGGATGGGAATATCACAAATGTCTTTCTTCTGTCATATACTGTCTCCAGTGAATTTTTTTTTTCATGTCTTAAATTGTCTCAAGTAAGCATTTTCTTTTGATTGTACATATCTGTTAAACAAACAGCTATAGCTTATTAAAAATCTATACAATTGAATAGATAATAAGTGCAGAGCTCACATGTCTGTATCGTCTTTTGATAAGTATTAACACACTAGCTTTGTATGCTAAGTGAAATGCAATTGATCATTAAACCATCTTCAAAATTCAGGGCTCCCTCGTTACCACAGACTAATTAGGGTCTTGCAGAAACTCCTTTGGTACAGATCAATTGCACCTTAGAGGCAAACTTTTCTCCTGGAGTTTCCCTGTGTATGCATCTACCTAGACACTGGCACATAGAGGTAAGGGGGTACAGCTTCTTTCCTCCCTGCCCCTTTTGGGCTGACCTGTACTCAGAGACTAATTCTGCCCAGTACTTATGTAGGTAGTGCAAGATGGAGGAAGCTCTTCTCTCTTACACCTTGCTCTGGACAAAAGCACTCAGCAGGCACCTTGCAGGCTTTGATTCTAACTATTGGAGAGTGTGATTCTACTCCACTGCTGTCAAAGGGATATTTTGCCTCTAATTTTGAAAAGAACAGGATCTGGTCACACGGGTTTAGTAATTAATTAGCATTTGCTTAACACATTCCATCTTTATGAAATATAAATTAAATGCTACTCAAAACAGACATTAACAAAATGTCATAAAACATAACATAAAACATTAACATAATGTTAATATTTCACATTAAAGCACTTGAGTTATGTTCAAGGATGTTTCAACATTTCTGTCCCCTACAACATTAAAATGGGTTTCAGAGGTACTGAGATGAAAGCTCTGGGAGAATTCTGTCTTGAGTGCATACTTTGCAAGGTACAGAATTAAAGAGACAAAGTGAACACTGAGGTTGGAGAGAATTCAGGCTTATGGGTCTTCAATATGACGTGCTTTGTGAGCATTACATTCTCACAGACACACTAAGCAGCATGATGGACAAAGCTTAGAGACTCTCTCATCGAATTGCTTGATGAGTTTCTAATCTGAGATTGGGGCTGACAATTGGAAGTGGGCTAACAAATGGTGAATCAGCTTCATCTAGTTGAACTCTGGTGAAAGGCCTGAAGGTGGCAAAACATTGGTTATTTATTCATCTCCTTTTGTTTGGCTTTTCAGTATAAAGATTCAGAGCTGTAACAACTCTTTGTACTCTTATTCTCAGGTCACTGAACTATAGAGGAAAAGGAGTGCCTGGAACTGACAGTGTATAGTAGTAGTTCTTTAAATTAGCCAGCAACTTGTAAATACCATAGTTCCTTTTATGGCATTTAGGGAATTCTTCATGCTTTTACTGCTGACTATATTAACTCTTACATTGTCCTGGGAACAACATTCCACTGGGCTACTAAATTGTTGCTACTTCAGATTTCTGTGTAAAGACTAAAATACACTTCCTCCCCTACCAAAAAACAGAGTCTGGTTGCCAGAGCTGTTTTTAAATCAGCTCAGTGCACAGTTTGAGAAACATTCATAGTCAAATAAAGTAGAATTTTAATTCCAGTCATAAGTAAAACAGTCAGAGATAGTTAATAAAGAAAGAGAAATATAGTCTTTAATAAATGTGACAGGTGTTATTTTGTAATGATGATTATTTAGACTCATACACTTTAGTCAGAAGGGACCAATATGATCATTCTAGTCTGACCTCTGCACAATGCAAGCCACAGAAACTTGCCCACCCACTTCTGCACTAAACCTCTAATCTATGACTGAGTTATTATAGTCCTCAAGAGATTTGAAGGTGCAGAGAATCCACCAGCAAGTGAGCAGTGTCACATGCTACAGAGAAAGATGAACCCCACCCCCCACCCAGAGACTTGGCTAACCTGCTGTGGGGGAAAATTCCTTCCTGACCCCAAATATGGTGACCCAAGAAAGAATTCTCTGTAGTAACTCAGAACCCACCCCCGCTAATGTCCCATCTCAGGCCACTGGCATATCCACCACCAGTAGTCAAAGATCACACCATCCTCTCCATTAATTTATCAAGCTCAGTTTTGAAGCCGGCTAGGTTTTCTGCCCCCACTGTTTCTCTTGGAAGGCTATTCCAGAATTTCACTTCTCTGATGGTTAGAAACCTGCATCTAATTTCAAGTCTAAACTTGGCCAGTTTACATCCATTTGTTCTTGTGTCCATAGGCGTTGCTGGCACTGGGCCCATGGGGCATGGGCCCCAGGTACCCAGGCCAGTGCCCCAAGTCCTGAGCTGGCCTGACCCAGCTGGCTCTTGGAGCTTGGCCAGGGACATGGGACTGGGCTGCCAGAGTGGGTTGGGAGTGGGGTGGACCCAGGCCCCGACCCCTTCTTTCCGGGCAGCAACGCCCCTGCGAGTTGTGTCCACATTGACACTGAACTTAAATAATTCCTTTTCCTCCTTGGTATTTATCCCTCTGATGTATTTATAGAGAGCAATCATATCTCACCTCAACCTTCTTTTGGTTAGGCTAAACAAGTCAAATTCTTTAAATCTCCTCTCATAAGGCAGGTTTTCCATTCCTTGGATCATCCTCATTGCCCTTCTCTACATCTATTACAGTTTGAATTCATCTTTCTTAAACATGGGGACTAGAACTGCACACAATATTCCAGATGAGCTCTCATCAGACTCAGCTTGTATAACAGTACTAACACTCTCTTTCTCTACTTGAAATGTCTTGTCTGATGTATCATTGGATTGCATTAGTTTTTTTTACAGCCATACAACATTGGCGGCTCATAGTCAGCCTGTGATCAACCATTGTGCTCAGGAGGGTTTTTGCCTTTCTCTGTAACAGGGGGCATAGCTCACTTGCTGGTGGATTCTCTGCACCTTTAAGTTTTTACACCATGATTTGAAGACTTTAATAACTCAGTCATAGATTAGAGGTTTATTTCTAGAATTGGTGGATGAGGATTTTGTGGCCTGCATTCTGCAGGAGGTCAGACTAGGTGATCATATTGCTCTCTCTGACCTTAGTTGATTTACTGAAAATGCACACTTCAATCAAGCACTTACTTGCTCACAGCCTAATCTGTCCATTTAGGATTTACTGCAGTGAATAGGTTATTTGGGGATTCCGCTGAGTACTAAAAAACCCAGTGGAGTCCCTCCAGGATAAATATCAGATTAGGAGTGCTTGGTGATTGGATGAAAAAGCCTGTGTATTTTAGTCAAAAAATCTTTCATTGTATTAGTTAAAATAGGAGGTGCAGTGTTGTCAGACATTGAATTATAAAATTATGTGGATCTGAAAATAGTGGCTTCTAATAAACCTAGAATGATAGCTGGTTGAATTATTCATGGTGAATAGCACTTAGTACAAATTTGACCAATTTTTCTGTTCAAGAATCATCTGTGATCCAATCATAATTTCTGTCGATATGCCCATTAGTCTTTGCCACAGTTAATGCAAACAAATTTCAGCTAATGAGTTGCTGCTGAATTGTTTATCTCACCTATCCTCTAGTCTATCTGGTACCTGCCACATTATACTATCAGTTTTCTAACCACATGACTGAGAGCTCTTAAACTGAAAAAAATAACAGCAACCATCACACTTTGGTAGGAGTTTTCAGAGTAATGATTTATGGTAAAGTTAATGAAACTATCGGAATTTATAAACATATTCGTGAATGCCCATCAGCTCCTAGAATACTTCCAAATAATAATATGACCACACAAATAACTTCAAACCGAATCTGACACTTATATTCAAGAAAATATTCATGAATCATTTTATTCCTCAACCAGGGCTAGTAGTTCATTCAAAACATTGAATTGTGGCTCAGAAAAGATGAGATCCGTTCCAGAATGGGCTTCTTTAGAAAATAATGAGGTAGCAATATGGTGAGCCAAGAGGTAAAGTAGACAAAGACAAAGAGCTGCAGAGTTTCACTCTTCACCAACAGCACACAACTGAGATTAAGTTATGCTCCTGATGTAGCAAGGATGAAAAAAATTATGTCAAGCACTATGGGTAAAAAAAGAATCTCACTACTGAGAACAAAATGTAACAAAGTAGATGGGTGACGTTAAAAAGGGAAATGAAAGGAGAGGGCACTGAAAGAGCCCTCTATAGAAGTGGAGAATTGAAGCTTTTCTATTTTGTAATTTTCTGAGAAAGAAATCCCGGAAACACTCAAAGCCTCCCTGAAGTTAGAAAACATAGGGACCTAGTATCTGCCAAAGGGCTTTTGTACTGAATTAAAAACCTACAAATTTTGGTTATTTTTAATTGAACAAGAAATAAGAGAACACTCAACTCTCACTTTTACTATCTAAAATTATTCACTGGACTTCATACTTTAGGCTTTGCTAAACGGCAATTTATACTGAAGAGAGCCAAGGAAATGGATGGTGGAAAGTTACAGACACATAAGAGGGCATTTTAAATATAGATAGATAGATAGATAGTTTTCAGTGGTCCTGATTCACCAGTTACTTAACTACAGTTTCCACTGGGATACCTGCATGGGAATTAATGGAGTTACTCTAGTATAAGAATGGTGTAGCCCAGTAAAGACTCAGGCACCATATACCTACATAGCTTTCAAACGCCACTGTTGAAATCAGCACTCTAAGTCATTGTATAATTTTTCTTGATTAGTAAATAAATGGGTTTGTTTCAGCCAAGTCATGTTTATGGTGAAGGATGCTCCGCCCGCAACCACCCAGCAGTGATCCTCAGTACATCTGCCTGGGCACCTTCACTAATGCTCTTCTGAATGGTTGCTTGATTGCTTTTCCATCTCCTTGGTGGCTCCGGTGGTGTTGTGGAATTGATATAGCATTTTATAGTTAGACCCTACTGGATTGGGCCTTACCTATGACCTAGGCAGGACTGTCCTTGTGCGTGTGTGTGGGGAGGGCGAGCGGGGTGACTGCCCGGGGCCCCACGGTTAAGCAGGCTTTGCACTGCCCCGCTGCCAGTCTGGTAGCGTGAGGCCCGCACCACTCCCAACACAACTGCCACACTGTCTGCTCCTCCTATCCCCACTGCCTTTGGTGACAAGCCAAAAACAAGGGGCGGGGTAGGAGCAGGGAGCCCAGCCTCAGGGCTGGCCTGCCTCAACCCCAGGGCAGAGCAGCTGGCCCAAGGGCAGGAGAAGAGAACAGAGCCTGTCCTCAGGGCTGCTCCGCCCCTGGAGATGAAGCTGCTGGCCCAGTGGCAAGGTGGGAGTGGGGGGCCCAGCCTCCAAGCAGTGCAGGAGGAGGCAGGGGCCACCATAGGCCAATTCCCCTCTTCCCCCAGGGATGGCCCTGGACCTACGTCGCCAAACATTTATCTCTCACAGTTTGTAAATTGCTCCGGGGCTTGGGTTGGAGATAAGTGCCTGGATGCCTAGAGGGAGGCAGCAGTGTGCATGCTCAGTGGCATAAATATAGGTTCTATGAAAAACTTAGGTGCCAAGTGAGTTAAGGAACCTATAGGGCTAATAGGGGGGGTTGTGCATATCTGAAGTCTCAAAATGGGGACTTGTATGTTTAAAACAGGTATTCAAATAACTAATGCCTTCTGGGCATCCAGGCCTTAGTCGCCCTGTGCCACAGTTCCTGATCTGTAAAATGGGGATAATAGCACTTTCTTTTTCACAAAGGGGTTGTAAGAATAAATAAGTTAAAGATTGTGATACTATACTAATGGGGCCATATAAGTAAGTACCTTAGATGGATAAAGTCATCACAGGCAGAGAGAGTCAACAGGATAGCTGGATAGGGAACCTAGAAGGGACCTAAAGGATATGCAAACTTTGTGAAAACTTGCTAGCAAAAATAGTTGAACATTTTTTTCTCCTTCTCTTTAAATAAATAAATAGATACAGTTGAATCTATACATTGTAGCAGGAAGTAATTTAACACAGCTTTGCTCAAAACATATTTTAACCTGTTACCATCTAAAAGATTTCGAGAAAAAAGAGCTATTGTTGGGAATGTTAATTTTGGTTTCTGCTAGCCAAGCATCAGTCAAAGCTTCCTGTGCTTTGGAAACAGAAAACCTTGCTTGAACTCAAAGAAGTCCAAAAACAATCAGATTTTCAATGCAAATGTTGAAAACTCTGAGTCATATCCTGAGCTGGTGTAACTCGGTGCAGTTCAACTGAAGTCAAAGGAGCAATGCCAATTTACATCAGTTGACGATCCAGACTCCTAAGATAAAAACACCAGGAAAACCAGATGAACATGATGGCATGGAAAAATGATCATTCATATGTTCAGCAGCAATAATTCCAGTGCCTGATCTACAGCAAGTAGAACTCTTCCAGCTGTAGAACTGGAAGATCTTGTGTGTCCTACAGACCTCAACTCTCTGGAAAGATATTTTTAAGGATTTAAGAGGAAAAGAGCAATCCTCTCCTTTATGTTTTCATTTCCATACAGCCAGGACACATAGGCTTAGATACTCTGAAAAGTAACAGTTATACTATATTAGTACTGACAATAGCAAATGTCCAAAAATCATGATTCAAGGCACCCCGCTCCCTCCAAACCATGAGAATGTCTTAAAAATCATGAGATTTAAAAAATAATACATGTGGGGTTCTTTTATTTCACCACTTGGCTTTGGAGCCATTCAGGCTCAAGTTTAAGAGCCGGCCAGAAGATGACAATTCCATTTTGCAGTCCCATAATTTGTACATTTTTCTACCTAGAAATGAAAACAAAAGCCCTGGAATTTATTTTTTCCCAGAGATAGAACTGTCCATTTGCACATCAAAACCATATGCATGTTTAGGCCTGGGAGGCTTCAGTTCAGTTCAGTTCTGCTCTATCTGATTCAGACCAGAGTTTTTCCATCAGTCTATTTGAATCAAGCACAGTAGAAAGGCAGGGCCCTCACAGCTCTGTGCCCTAATCACCAGCATATACAACATATGCGTATGTAGACACTATCTCTAAAATGTCACTTCAACTGACTTTTGTAAAAAATGTTCTGACCAGCTCTATTGCACATGCTAGAAATACGCTTTTTAAAAAAAACATGGAAGTGGAAACCTTCATTTAATAACACAATCCAATATGCAGGACTTTTAGAAACCAAGTATCAAGCGACTCATGACAAAAATGCAAGAGCTGGCAACACTGCAAACATATTCCTTTAATTTTATCTAAATAACCCTTCATTCACCACCCTGTAATGAGAGATTAATGCTCTTTCAACATCAAGGTTCTTTCCTACATAAGAATCCTTCAAGTGTTGATTGTTTTATGTTTTAAAAAGATGCTGATGAAAATCCAAATGTTAAAATAATTGATAAACATATATATAATAAATATACATTAGGCACACACTGTCACAACCAGAGTTAGAGTTCCAGTTGCAATGAGCATTTTGAATCACATAATTATGGACTGTATATAGTAGATAAAGTGTTTAAGGTTTGCTGCTCTATGCTTTCCCTAATTACACGCAGTAATCCTGCTTAATTCTGTGTATCTACTTAAAAAAATTATAAGGCACAGTTTCATACACCTATGCTACTGCTGTCAAGGTAATTTTACCATGTGCCTTATCACTGTTATATGTGTGAAGCAAAATCACATTTTAATTTTAGATAAACTGAACAATTCACCACTCTAAGTTATAAAACGGAGAGATCTTGGACGTTTTCTAATATAATGAAATATGCTTCACACTGTTATTCACATGGCTGACACACACCGCTCTCGGTTAGATAATTCTTCATGCTATAGTATGAGACTTGTATTTTTGGAAGTTGCTACACATTTAAAGTGTTATAAATACACTCCTGCCTGGCCTGTGTCCTAGCCCATAGAGATGGTGAAGCACATTATAGACCTCATTGGAATGCCTCTATTTGCATGTGGGACACATAATTCACCCCACCTGCTTTAAAAACTGAAATTTTTTAAACAAGGAAAAGGAAGTCGGGAAGTCCTCCTCTCCTGTCACTCACCACACATAACCTATGATGAGTAAGACCAGAAGCTGGCCCATGGTGAAGGAGAGGGAGTAGGAGCAGTTCCTGAGTTAAGGCATTCTTGAGAAAGGGGAGTGTCTTTGGCTGATTGGATAAGAAGGTGGGTCTTATGGTTCAGGTGCTGGCCTGGGCCTCCAGCAATCAGGTTTCCAGTCCTGGCTCTGTTACAGACTTCCTTTATGATTTTGTGAAAGTCAGTTAAGTTTTATGCCTTGATTCTACCTTGGCAAAATGGGGATTATACTTTCCTAGTTCACAGGGTTGTTGAGAGATACATTCACTGATTTCTGGGTGGTGCAAAATTCAGTCATTCTAACACACGCTGCTGCTAACACTACAGTGCACAAGGCAGACTGGACAGAGACACCACACTAGGCTGGTAACGTGGTTCTACTATGACAAGACTTTAATATTTGCGATGTACTTCAGTGTAACAGACTATATCAGATCATCAGAGAGAGCAACATGCTTTTTTATATTTTTTTCCTAAGGAGGGTTAAGTATGGTAGCTTTTCTTCAGGCACAACTTCTATTTGATTCAATGGAAGCTTTGTCTTACTGAGCCTATGTCTACACTTGAAAAGTGAGGTCGACTTTATGAAATCGACTTAATAAGGTCAACTTTAAGTCAACTTAAAGTCGACCTTATTAAGTCGACTTAACAAAAGTCAACTTAACTTTTCAAGAGTAGACGTGGCCCCTTTTTGGCCTTATTAAGTCGACTTAACATTTTAAGTCGACTTAATAAGTGCCACCAAGACGCTAATTCCCGTCTCCACTGGCTTAAGTCGACTTAATAAAGTTGACTTAAGCGCTAGTTCGAATTAAAACGAGGTGTTATTAATTCGAACTAACTTTTCCTTAATTCAACTTAAGGAGCAGCTTAAGTCGATTTATGGAGAGCCCAGTGTAGATGCGGAGTAAATTAAGTCGACTTAAGCCTCCTTAAATTGACTTAATTTCTAAGTGTAGACACACCCTGAGATGTGAGCTACCACTCCTAACTCTAGTTCTATTTCTATTGAATGTGCTGTGATTTTCTCATGAACATGGACAGGTTGTGGAGAACTGGCAGCATTAACACTGAATATTTGGAAAATTATCATCGATGTTGTAGAAGCAGGGAAGAATTTTTGGGGAAAGAAAGCTGAAAACTGTCTCATTTTAAAAGTATTATCTTTTAACATTTAGCACTCTACATGCTTCTCTTACCTGTACACTTTGTGCTGCTCCCCTCATCTTCATTGGGTGCTGGAGCAGGACATTTGTGTAATCTGATGGTTCTGGAGTGCACAGTTCACTAAAAGAACTTCCACTAAGCATCTGCCAAAATGGTTTCTATTTTGCTTTTGGATCTCGAAAAAGCACGGCCCTTGCAGGACAGCAGATATCAGTGCTGCGTGCTAATTAGGAGTCCTACAAATAGAGATCATGAAAACAAAAGCAAAGCTTTTCCGGGGGAAGACAAACTTGTGATTTGTGAATGAAAAGCCAGGAAGTTTTAAAAGTGAAATAGACATAAATTAAATCAGTCTATTCTTACAAACTGGAACAGTGAAAACTACTTGGTTTCCTGAAGTGGAGAGAAGATTTTGTTAACTCCTTGTTCTTCTTTCAGACCTAATAAAAACTGCTGTAAAAGACTGCCAGAGAATGTGTCAGAAAAGCCTTTTCAAATGCTAAATGCCAGGGAGCGGAATTAGTCAAATGATGACTGCAACAGATAGAACCAATCTTGATATAGAAGACACAGACAAAAGGAGACGAGATAACCGGTTGGTCCTCCATTAGTCATCAAGGCAAACTTTGGTATCATGCTGTAATCTCAGCTGCTCATTCAGTACCATTTCTCATTCATATTTCTAACCTTGTCACTTCCTTGACCCTTTTTGCTCTTGTATATTTGCCATTATTATATGAAAATTATGTTTTCAGGTTAACTGAAGTCTTTTACACTTGAAAACCCTTTGTGGATGAAAGGTGGGGGTGGCTCTTATTTTTTAAAACCATTCTGAATCTCTCCACTAAGCAACGTCCATTCTCCCCACTGATAAGGAGTAACATGCTAATTGGTAATAGAGACTAATTAGCAGTAAAAATTAATCTGTAAAGTAATTACCATCCCTTGGCACCTTGTTTACTGTCAGCAGTGTGGCCTCAATAGGACTATTTACATTCATAAAATAACACACTTGCTGGGTGAAATTTTGACCCCCATGAAGTCATTATAAGTTTTCTTTTCTCATTTAAGCTGTTCTAAATCTGAAGTGATTCCACTCTGGATTTACACCAGTGGAACTCAGATCAGACTCTGACCCATTGTAGTATGTCCATAAACTTTCTTTAAAAACCAAACCAAACCAAAACAACTCCACACCCACAAATAAATTGTTGAGTTGCATCCAAAGGCTATGTGTATTTAAGTGACTTTAACTAAGTCGACTTAGTGTTTCTACACTGAAAATTAAAGTCAACAGGGGGGAACTTACAAAGTCGACCTAGAGCGTCCACACTGGATGCTCTAGGTCGACTTTGTGGGGCTAGGGGGACCTAGGGCAGGTCCACGGGGGTAGGGGGGACAGCCCTTGCCCAATGCCAGGGGGCTCAGCCTTTGCCCCATTGTACCTAGGTTTAATAAAGTTGACTTAATTTTAATTAAGTCGACTTTATTTTCCTTAAGTCGACTTAAGCAAGCTGCTTAAGTTGACATAAGCAAAGTGTAGTGTAGATGCAGGGTAAATTAAGTCGACTTAAGCAAGCTTAAGTCGACTTAATTGACCAGTGTAGACGCAGCCAAAGTGAGTAGTGAATGCTGTGGTGAAATAGTTGGCCATAGATGCATTTGTGATTACTGTGCAATAATAATGCACACTTAGGCTGTGAATAGAAGCATGAAGTGAAGCAAAAGCACCTTTAACCATCAAAGCCATGATGTGGTTATTACACATTTATGCAGTTAGTAGTGCTGTCTGCCAAGTGCACTAAAATCCCACTGAAAACAATATGGGCTAAGGGTGCACAACAAGTCACAGGAACTTCTCCTTGAAGGTTCAAGTCCTAGAATGCTATCCTTTACAGTTAATAAAACACGGCTCTGCCCTTACTCTTTTATAATCTATATATCATCAGTCACCATTGAAACCTTCATTGAAAGAAAGTCTCCCACCAGCTTCCCCACACTTGCTTTCATTACCAGTTTAGCAAGATATTAGAGAGAATAAAACCTAAGAACACAACTATTTTTATTACCCTTTACTAGATCATTTGATTTGCTTTGCAAAAATGCTCCCCATAAATAGAAGTATCACTCGTCTTCCTTTATCTTTCCTTTCTCTATCTTTTTAATAGCAAAATTAAAATATATTCTAATTGAAACTATGAGCATAAGAGCCTGATAAACCTGTAAGAGAAAGATTTTCCTCCCTTCAGCAATAATTCCATTCTTTCTTCGGCATAAGATATTTGGCCTCCAGCCAAGGCAGACCGAAGGGTCTTTGGTGCCCTAGCTGAACTATGATTTTGGCGCCCCTACCCCCATCTGTTAAAAAAGATAACATATTAATATTTTTTTAAATAGAGAAAAAAATTCACTTTCATCTAATTTGGTGCCCCTTAAAGCCTAGTTCACCTCTATGGCTGGGCCAGCCCTGCCTCCAGCTTCATAAAGTTATCTATCATTCTAAGACTGAGAAACTCTCTGACTAACCCTCAGTAATACTTGAAAATGTCTCCTCAGGGGTGGTGTAGTGCCATTTATAGTGTCTGGGGGGGGCAACTCTATGGCCCCCACCTTATCCTCTTATCCCTCTCTCATCCCTAGGGGCCTGAATCCCTTGGCTTATGAGCCCCTACACACCCGCTAGGAGCCTCTCTTAATTCTTAAAGGATGTTTCTTCCTGTTCCCCCCAGGGCTGCATCTACACTGGTAAATTAAGTCGACTGAAGCTTGCTTAAGTCGACTTAATTTACCCTGCATCTACACTACAGTTTCCTTAAGTCGACTTAAGCAGCTTGCGTAAGTCGACTTAAGGAAAATAAAGTCAACTTAATGAAAATTAAGTCGACTTTATAACTCCTCCTTTGAATTCGACCTAAGGCTTAAGTCGACTCCCTAGAGTCGACTTAAGCCAGTGTAGCCGTGGGGTAGCCCTAAGTTGACTTAGGGCTACCCCAGGGCTACACCAATGCCCTCTCTGCTGGGGGGGGGAGGCACAGGGGTAGCCTTAGTTAAGTCGACTTAGTGCGTCTACACTTAAAATGAAAGTCGACTTAAAGGGGAACTTACAAAGTCGACCTAGAGCGTCCACACTGGACGCCTAGGTCGACTTCTAGGGGCTAAGGGGGACCTAAGGGAGGTCCACGGGGGCGGGGGCGGTACCCCTTGCCCAGTGCCAGGGGGCTCAGCCTTTGCCCCATTGTA
>ML685809.1:2752863-2764361 GCA_007922175.1 Pelusios castaneus
AGGGCATAGGGGCAGGGTGGGCAGGGCTCTGCCCTGCCCTGTGGGGGTGCATGCCAGGCTCCCCCTTTGCCCCTCCTGGCAGGGAGGGCATTGGTGTAGTTCTGGGGTAGCCCTAAGTTGACTTAGGGCTACCCCACATCTACACTGGCTTAAGTCGACTCTAGGGAGTTGACTTAAGCCTTAGGTCGAATTCAAAGGAGGAGTTATAAAGTCGACTTAATTTTCATTAAGTCGACTTTATTTTCCTTAAGTCGACTTAAGCAAGCTGCTTAAGTCGACTTAAGGAAACTGTAGTGTAGACGCAGGATAAATTAAGTCGACTTAAGCAAGTTTAAGTCGATTTAATTTACAAGTGTAGATGCAGCCAGAGAGAGAGGCTGTGAGGGTCAATGTATTAAAATGCGTGGAGTTGTTCAGTTACAGTGGTACGAGGAACCACATTAGTAGATTATAATTTTAATAATTTTTTAAAAAATTATATCACAACAGAGCTACTATGCAAGCAATCGCACACCCGTCTGCCGTGTCCTCAACCAACCAATACATTTAAACACGCATGTACAATTGGTCTACCTTAATTTTGTTATAAAACTAATGGTAACAATTAGAAATAAAAAAAAGTGGACAAACCCTTCATGCAGAGGTTACTTTTGGCAATAACTTTTAGTCATTCTCTTTAAAATTAATACAGATAATTAAATGTGCTTGTAAAACAAGGTGATGGCATTACTCAAGTTCTCAGTAAACAATAATCCCACAGCCTGATCTCCTCCCCAGCATCATTTCGCATCTTTAAAGAATCCTCTCAGGCAGTCATGGTTCACACACAACGTCCATGGACGCTTCCTTTGGGCCAGATTTTGATCACAATTACTTGGATGTAAAGCTGGTATAGCTCTGCTGACTTCAGTCGTGCGTTTTATGCTTGTGTAACAGATTTAAAAAATGGATCTTTTTTGACAGACTCAATCATGATGACAGAGATAAGCTACTAAGGAAAGCTATTCTAACTGCTATCCACATGCTTGTGAAGACTGAAAATAACATGGGTAGAGGGAAATTTTTCAAAAGAGAACAAGGGGCCATTACTACTAACTATGGGTGTGTCTACACTGGCAATTTAGGTCAACTTAAGGATGCCTGTGGATGCAGGAGCACAAGTCACTTGAGCTGGTCTTGCAAGAGACCACTAATCATGCATACTGCTTTGGAATCCCATTCAGGGAAGAGAGCTGCCCTTCACTGGTGAGAAAAACATCTCCCCAGAACAGAACTTCTTAAATTTCTTCCTAATTCCTCTTCATTCTCTATCATCACTGACCACTTTAGATTCTTCCCATCTCTCACATTCAACCTTAATGTATTTTTTGTTTACTTTCTGTTTCCCCTTATAAATCAGTTGTCACTAAAGTTCTAGTTCAGGAAATGTCTTAAACATATGCTTAAGACCCATCAGAATTAAATGCTTAAATGCTTTTTCTAACTAGGGATAGATTTAAGCATGTATTTAAGTGTATTTGAATCAGGACCTAAACCTGGAAATTTCTTTCTCTAGTATCACACAGGTTTGCCTTTTCCTCACTTTTCCCTAACATTGAATTTAACCAGATTATCCAGACATAAAAGACTCCTGGCTAGGAGCAAAATTAAACTGGATGGTTAATTAGAAGTAGTGGAAACCACAGAAAAATATAATTAAGTAGATTTTCAAAAATAACTAAATCCTGGATCTACATACAACTGAAAAGAAACCAAAGGAAAAGGAAAGAAAAATAGAAAAGTAGAGTACAACTGCATTTCATTTAAATTTTAGAAACAGAAAAATAGTTGCCACATTTAGATGTGATAAAAAACAATACAGTTTATCCTGCAGGTATCTTTCTCTGAAATATTTTTCAACCACACACTAATGTTTTATCTTTAATTTTTTTAATGTTATTTAAGCAGCTCTGATGTGTTTCATGGAAGATACTTCATTTCTTCAACTTTGAAACTGTTGAGAATATTGAACTCATGAAGGGTTTCTTTCTTTAGTTTCAGTTGAAGAGTATGTTGCCAAAATTTTTGGATTGTGATGCTCCTATTGACTGCTTCTTGAAAAGCTAGGGTTAGAAAGCTTAAAGGATCATTCTTTGAGACCCTACCATTGACCTAACCTTGTGCATATTATTGATTATAACATTTTTTCCTTTTTTGTGCCCAATTAGCTTAATCATATTTCAATAACTGTTCTGTCTCTGTGGTAATGTCTATTGTGAGGTGGTCTCTTTACACAAACCCTTGAAATGTGCTTTCCAACTTCTCTGAATCAGAGGCACAGCCAGCTCCTGATTTCTAGCTGGGCCCTTGAAAGTGTAGGGTGGGCCTGGCCAAGGGCAGCTTCTGGTCACATGACTGGAAACTACCCCACCATCACCACCCGCAAGGGAGGGGGAGAGACCCAGCCGCAGCATGAACTTTGCTGGTGCAGCCATGGGGCTGCTCAGCAGGTGGTTGCCATGGTCAGGAGAACAGCAGAGGTGCTTGTAGCCATGGCTGCCAGGCCCTACAGCTGAGAGCGGAGCAGATGCATCGAGCTAGTGCCTCTGCTCAGCTCATGGCTGCTGGCTGCTGGGAAGCCCCACAGCTATGGTTGAGAAATCTGCCTGGCACTTAGGCAGGCCTCATGACAAAGTGGGTGGGCCCTGGCCCACCCATGGCTATGCCCCCTGCTCTGAAATCCCAAAGAAAAACTCTTGGAAGCATATACTGTATATGGCTTACCACAACATACAAACTCCTGTGTTGCTTACAGCAGGCTATGGAAGCATCTACAGTAAAGTTCTTCACATACTACGTTAAGCCACGTATTAAGACGTTGAACAGTTCTTCATGTTTTTGTCTGTTCAAATCTCTGCTTACCAACTCCCAATATAGAGGACAGGGATTTTCCCTCCACCAGAAACCCCTAATTTTGCAAAGTTGAAAGAAACATTCCTTACAGTACTATTAATAAGGGCATGTTTATGCTTCATTGAAGTTGGTGGAAACTTTCATTGACTTTATTGGGAGTAGGATCAGGCACAATAGAGATTTGATAAATTACACGATCCTGAGCTGGAACTCTGACAGCACATTGGTTTGGTGGATAGATAAGATTGTCGTTTTTGTTCTTTGGGTAATCTTTTAACTGTATTTGATTATTTGAGATATTAAATGTTAACACGTTTCACAGTTGAGCTTGAGTGCACTCATTTTGCAAGTGATACCCAGTATCTTGAAGAATCAGGCCCATTTTTATTGATCAGGTGTTCATCAATGGACTTCGCTCTCTCCCATAGATTTCAATAGAAGAACTGGACCCTAAAACTGGCTTCCACTGATACTGACATGGAAGGAAAGAATGCACAGGTATTATGTCCTCAATTCAGCAGTGGGATTAACTATGTTTAAGCATTCCTGATTCTTATAATCTGCATGCATGAGCCTTACTCTCCACTGCCTTATACCAGCTTTATGTCATTGTAAAGCCACATTGCCATAAAATTGGCATAAAGCAATGAAAAATCAGAGGACCCAAATAAAGAGCTGTGCAAGAAAAAATACCCAAACCAGTGTGAACATAAAAGCAAACCCCTTGCAGCATTGCTAAAACCCATATAAATCTGAACTGTCCACACCAACTATACAGAGGACCCAACAAACTGTATTGCCCTCCTTCGTCCCACACTTGCTTTTGGAGGGTGGGGGGGAGGAAATCTTGGCTCATCTCTTTCTATACTGGGTTTTGGGTGTAAGTCACTTAAAATACATATGAAAAATCAATGGGTAAGCACATATTTTCTGGACAGCACAACAGATTCCCAATGTAGAGAAAAGGTTCAATCATATTTATAAATCTCTTTAGTAAAGGAATCATTATCTCCTGATGTACCACTGCCATATCTACTAAAGTCAGTGAGAATTAAAGGCACATTCAGCATCTCTCAGGATGTGCTCAGTACCACATGGTTAAAACAGCATGTAATATATACATTGCTTATCATCACCCTTTGTACACAAAATGTACTTAGGGCCTTCGGTCTTGAGTGGGCATCTGTCAACCCTAACAGAGTTATGAGGAATAGATGGAGACAGTCTTTGTTTCAGTGAAAACAGTAACCTTTATTTAACAACACAAGGGAAACAGTTAAACACACCTTAGGAAAACCTTAGGACTGAGCCTTAGGATTAAAAACCAGAGGCAGAATACAACAACACACAATAACACCTCCCTGACCGCCCCTTACCCAGAGGGCCCAAACTTTACTGTTTGTCTTCTCCCTATCCCGGGAGTTGGTTACCCGATCGTCTGCAGGAACACAGATGGGTAAGCGGTCAAGTCTCTAGCTCTGGCGAGAGCAACTGTCTACTTCTTGGTCCTGGTCCGGCGTCCCTCCAGACTTGGATCGTCTGATCCTCTAGGTCTGTGGCCCTCCACAGTTTCGTCTGCTTCAGGGTCCTGGTCCGCTGTCCTCCAAGCTTGCCCCGTCCGTCTGGGTCGAGGTCCGGCCTCCGCCGGGATCACCCCGTCTGCTTCAGGGTCCACGTCCGCAGCTCCGCGACGCCCCGTCTGCTTCTCTTCCTGGTCTGAAGAGGTGAGGAGTGATTTCAGCTCAGAGTGATTTCAGCAAGTCCACAAGTCCTGAACAGCAATTCTCTGGAACCGACGACGAAGAAACGAAGAAGCGAGACGAACCCTTAGAGCTGGGTGCATATATAGAGTCCAGAATCCAATCCCAAGGCAGGGATTTCCCGCGCCTTAGTCCCAGTTGTGCACACAGCACTTTAGTCCTTTTGCACCCGGCCCTTCGGTTCTGTGCACACCACCCGCAACTCAGTGGTGTCTCTGGGCAGAACTTCAGTTGCAACATTAACTGACAGTTTACCAAACCCTTATGGAGCTGCTGACAGCCAAACATGCTGATACAGACTCCATCTTGATTTTAACCTTATCATTAAACAAAACATGGCTTCCTTATACACATACATATTCCATGTGTAACACCTTTCTCTATTTGAAATCCACATGGTTTCAATGTAGCATCAGTTAGTTCTCGTTTCATTTTGCAGATTTGTTGGCAGAGAATAAGCAAATAAATGAGAATTTAAAACTTCTCATAATCACACTTAGAGAAAGGGCTTAGATGTGGTCATATCTGAAGCTTGGCATTTGTTCTAGACCTGACTCATTGTGGAGTTACTGCAGGCTTATAGGGATGAGAGCAAATGAATCATTCGGTGTTGTTTTGTTGATCCAGCTGTGGGGCTGAATTAGACCTCCAGGGAGAGAGAAAATATAATTTTATACTAGACAGAAGGATATGCCTTTACCAAAAATGTTTAAATCCACCCAGATAACTCTTATTGTTCAATGAGAAGTTACCCATGTCATAACCCACTGACTAATTAGTAATAATTAACTAAAATCTTACAATTTTGCAAAAAACCAAAACAAAACCTACCAAAAATATCTGACTTTCTAAAAAAAATGTAGTGTTCCTCTGCTGTGCTGACACCCCTTCTGTAGTTTCATACCATGAGCAGTTGTGTAATGAATGCTCACAAAAAGTGAACTTGAAAGTCTTTTGTGGAAGTATTTGCAGAAACCAGACATTAAATTAATATGTGAGCATTTGTATTAGAAATGTGTCAAAAATCTAATCATACTGTCTCATTATTTTCTTGTGCTGCACCCATCTATCCGTGATATCATCTTTTGTCTCTGTTATGTTAATTAGATTGTAATATCTTTGGGGCAAGGACTGCCTTTTCATTATACATCTGTATAGTGTCTTGCACAATGAAGGTACCAATCAGAAACATAGACCCTATCATATTACAATTAATAATCAATACTTGTACACCCAATTTGTGGTTAAAAAACTACAATGTGACTCCTCTGACCAATCAGCACAGCTCAGAGAAATTGTTATGCTAAATCCATGGAGTTAATGAAACCTACAAAAACAAAATCATTAAGTAATTTCAGATAAATAAATTCAAGGAAATAGCAATCTGTTCATGCATACTCCATTCACAGAAAAAGAAGCTAAATGCGTCAGAAACATTATGCATTGTGAATTATTCACTCAGCTTTAATCATAAACAGGGTCAAGGACCGACCAAAATAACTCGATTTTGGACATTATGTTTTCCTTTGTAAAAATAATTAGGTCAATATGAAAATACAAATACTCATGTTAATTGTTACACTGAATTCAATTGGATCCATCTAAATGTGTGAGTAAGAGTTTCCAAGACTTCAGAACTGTAATCAGCTGGAATAAGCTCTTCATGGGCAGCTTCCTGACCCTACATAGAGCTCCATTGACTCTAATTATGTTCACAGGAGTTGGGTCGTAGCTAACCAAACAGACTTGTGTAACTAGATATAAAAGATTTATCAATAGGGTATGTACTTGTGCAGTTCAGCAGCATATCATGCAACCAAAGGAATGCAGAAAAGAAGCTGGGTTTATGATTACTGAAGCTGGAATGTCACTAACTTTGTTAATGTTCACTATGGTATTTGTGTTATATTACTACACTGTATAAAATTACTCTCTCCTGGACTAAAAAAAAGTCTTCAGTTAGGCACTTATTTTAGAAACGCAAAATCACTAGCCATTTTTGAAATTCTTGGCAAATAATGATGATAAAGGCTCTAGTCCTATGCTTATGTAGCTCTACGTAGACTGGCTACTTTATTTACTCTTTCCGTGTGTGTCACTGCAACAGAAGACATTAGTTTGTTCCTGTTTAAATGTTCTAAGGTCCATTGCCATAACTTTGAGGAGTCATTTACATAATTAGGATTCATGGTATGTGCTGTCCATGTTTGTACCTGAGTTTTGCATCCATCATTACAAACACATAGTGAAAGACGGTACTGGCTCCAAATAGCTTAAACTCTAAATAGATAAAACAAACCAAGGGTGGGGTGTAAAACAGAAGCACACAGAAGCAAAGTAACTTGCCCAAGGTCACATAGCAGCTAAGCCAAGAGTAGAATCTGTGTATCCTGCCATCCTGTTTAATACTCGATCCACTAGAATGCATTGCATCCTTACAGACTAAAGCTTAAACAAAGATATACATTTGGAAATGTAGTTTAAATGTTGCAAGATTTGAGCTCACACTGATCTATGGAAGTATGCAGAGCTGTAAAAAAAAATTAAAAATTTGAAATGTCAACCATTTTTTTTAACTAACTCCACTGGCATGAAGTTCCGCAGTTTATCCTTCCTCTTAGCATGCCTATACCCTCTGAGAGTTTGAGCCAGTGGGACTTTCACCCATGTGCTCTTGAGGAATGGGCATAAAGCATTAGGAGCAGAGGCTCCCTAGCTATTATGTATGCAATACTGTGTGTTATTTTTAGTAAAGGCAAAGTTAAGGAAGTGCATTTTGCACTTGAAATGGAAGGTGGTGACATTTTGGTGTTCATAGGTTCTGCGGTTTGTGCTACAGTCTTGGATCAGCCCTGAGAAAACGTCTCCTGCATAAAGAAGCTTTGCTTGCATGGTTGTCAGCCTTATTGTTCAAATGGGCAGTATTGTTGAGCACGGTAATCTTCCCAGAGTTTTAGCTGATCTTTTACATCCCCTGAGCCTGGAACATTAAGATCGTTGAAGATCAGACTGAGACATTGAATTTTTGGCATAGTTTTGTATGGGAAGTCAGGTTAGCAAGAGGAGCATGTCTGTTTTCTGATGTTCTTGCAGAAACCCATGTTACTGAGAAGATGCATTGCTGCAGTTTGTATGAATTCTAATTTCCTGAATGCTGACAGTTTTAGTGCCAAGTTAAATCCACTGTGGTAGTCCATTTGCAAGTTAACAAAAGCATGTGTTACTGAGGCCAGTCATAATCTCAGAGGATAGGATGCTGTCCCTTACCCAGCTGTAGATGGTAGAATATTTATTATATAGACTCAAATTCTGATCTCATTTACACACCGCAAATCTGAAATAAAGCTTGGATTCAGCAAAAGACATAAGCACTCCCCTCATTTTAAACATGTGAAGCCAATGGGATGACTCTCACATAAAGTTAGGGATGTTATTTTAATCATTTGATGAATTAAGGCCTCACTTTGCTGATCACGGAGGATTTATTACAGATTTATACGTGTATACCTGAGATTACACTTTGTTTCAAAGTATAAAGTAAACACAAGTGCAATCCATTTAAAAAAAAATGCTTGTTAGTATGAGTAGAAAACCACCCCAGGCAGAAATACCAGCATTCACTGAGGTGCATCAGCTATTCCCATGAACATAGTCAACATAATCAATTCTGGGTAATATGATGCATTGCTAAACAGTGTAGTGCAAAATGATAGCTCTCATTCACATGAATGGATTACTTTGTTAAATTCCTCCACACCTTAACTACCTCTCTCCTTACTGAGGTTTTGTGTCTAAAAGGGAAATAACTTTCTTTCAGGTAAACAATGGCTAAACAATTTAGGGAGAAATTCAGAGTTTTTCCATATGCAAATCTTAATGTTATATGAGCTTTACTGGACCCATATAAAACTGTTCTTTGGTTTCACGATTATTGCCCAAAAGAAGGAATCTCCAACACTGCCCAGTTCTGAATGGAGTCATTCCAGACTGCCTTTGAAAATTCCAGTCAAAGCACATATTTTTGCAATAGACTCATGTGGGTAGTTTCTTAGCCAAAACAATTTCAGCAAAAAGGCTGGTTCCAGACATACCATATTAAATAACCTCAAAATTGGCAAAGAGTAATGCATACATTCCATTCGAGAGTCTGCTACAGGTCCGGTCAGCTGAGGTAATGTAAGTTTATCTTCACATCTGAAAACTATAACAGAGTTTTCAGAAAATAATTGGCAAAACAGCTCTCTCATAAGATTTTTTTTTGTCACAGTGTATTTGTAAATATATAGATATCTATTTTTAAACAAGAGCAATGTACTTAATGAAAAGTGGAAGAGACGGTTATACTAAAAAGAGAAAGAAATACTACTAGTTAATTTAATTGGATAGACAAGAGTTTATACTCATATTTATACACATATTTTATGAGTGTAAGCCAATGTATTTAAGCCAATGTGTAACTCAAGTCTCCTTTCACATACATTGCAGTTTACATCACTGTAACTCCATTGATATGTGGAGAGTTACTCCTGATTAAGATTTAGAATAAGATTATATGTATTAATATTATAATATAATAGAAAGGCTTATCTACACTGGGAAATAACTGATATTAAGGATGATTTATCATTCTGTTTAAAATCATATCAACCAGTTGTAGTTAACGCCAGAGGGGATAATCAGGCCCTAAATTATTCTGGTGACTGAAAAGAAAGAGATTGGTTGTGTGTATTTTAGTTTCTAGTCAACAGTTAGTCAGTCTCACTATCTCTTTCCCTAGCAGAATGTTGTGTTGTTTTTTGGTTCAACACAACAACAATGGAGATATTTCACTCCCTATATCCCATATTATTATTTAAAAAACAGAACAAAATTCATATTGGGATTAGACAGCACATTATGTCACCTCTTTCCCACACCCTCCTATTTTTCTTATGGAAATCTGACTGTGTCTTCATAGGGGATTGCTTTATTACCGAAAATGTAGCCAAGAAACTGGGGTAACACTGTTGTTATCTAAAAAATTTTGAACTGAAATTGAAATTGGGGTCTTTGAGAATGGGTTGGGCCTTCTTGGTTTTCACCTCAGTGCGGCCATCTTCAGCTACCAATACATATGTGGTAAATTTCATTTTGAACTTCAGTTGACCTTGATGATAAAAAAAGATTCAAATAGCAGGACAAATTAACACACAGAAGATCACATTTGAATTATAATGACACAAGAAATATTTTCAAAGTTGGACTTTTGGCATAATATATTTGAAATATCTTTTCAGTCTATACAAAGCACACTTGGATTTGTGTCTAATGTATGTAGCATTTTCTAAATGGAGATAGAGAATCAAGGCATTTTCAAAAAACTGTTGTGTTTAGGATTACTTTCTGTAGCGGTACTGACGTGGTGTCAGAGCTTATGCCATTTGGTCAACAGACAAGCTATTTTGGCGGTAACAGCTTCTTTGGAATTAAAATTGGCACTTAGAAGTTGATATAAAATGTAAATTTAAATGCACAATATGAGTAAATGAGGCTACTCTTATGATCTTTTTTTTTTTCTCCCGAGGTTGGTATTTTTGTCCAAATCATAAACATCTTTCTCCTTTTAAAAATATGGTTTTCAATTTTCTTTGTGGCATTGCTTTCAAAGAGAAGAAACATCACCTTCACTACAAATTCACATGAGAATAATGTGACCATCAATCACGTTGACTTGGAGCGAACAAGTAAGATATCAGAGCTAAGGACGAAGATAAAAAATTAAATTAAGTAATGCTAGAATGAAGCAATCAAGATTAAATGTGTTCTCAGCTGCTGAGTTAATCAATTCTGAGCTTTTTATCCAACAAAAAGGTTTTTTTAAAAGCCCCACTTCACAGTGACTTTACAACTTAATGTCTTCAAGCTTTAGGCATTGAGCATTTGATATTCTTCTGCCAATTTTTAAAAAATTGTTGTTTCCCCTTAATGGTTCATAAGAAGTTAATTTAAAACTCACAATGATCATGAACTTAACAGGCTGTTAATTAGAACCAGGAGAGTTTGGAAGGTCCCGCGTAGTAAGCAAATTCATGGGTAGCTTTCCTTAAAACCTCTCAAAGTTCTTGAGCCTGGGCCAGGGAGAAGGACAAGGAGCAGACCCCAATGGCTTAGGAGGATGAACCACCTGCCCTCAAAGCTAAGAGTCTCATGGCCATCACATTCAAGCAGAGGAGACAGAGGATGCCGGTGCTCCAGGATTACTTTCCGAGGTGAACAGAGACATTCATCTGCTGACCTGGCATGATGTTCCAGGTAGGCTTCCTGTCTGGAACCTGCATCCAAGATGTTATGGAAAGGTTGCCAATGTTTATCCATCCCTCTGGCCACTACCCCATGCTGCTTCTCCATGTTGAAACTAATGATACCTTGAGCAGATCAGTAGTGACTACAAGGCTCTGTGGGTGCGTCTACACTAGTAAATTAGGTCTACTTAAGCAGGCTTAAGTCGACTTAATTTACTCTGCGTCCACACTGGAGTTTCCTTAAGCTGCTGCTTAAGTCGACTTAAGGAAATTTAAAGTCAACTTAATAAGACCTGCTTTTAAGTCGACTTTAATGTTTAAGTCGACTTCTTAAGTGTGGACGCCTTAAGTCGACATAGTCAACTTAGGGCAGGGGAAAAAGGGAGCCCCTGCTCTCTTCTCTCCAGGAAGCTGCTAGTGGCTTGTCCTGGGGAGAGGCAGTCCTGTGCGGGACGCTTTCCCAAGGACAAGCTGCTAGCGGCTCGTCCCGGCTCCCTTTGGCTATGTCTACACTTGCACTTTTAAGTTGACTTTAACTAAGTCGACTTAACTAAGTCGACTTTAA
>ML685809.1:2764761-2778293 GCA_007922175.1 Pelusios castaneus
GCCTTAGGTCGAGTAGAAAGGTGGTTTAATAAAGTCGACTTAATTTTGATTAAGTCGACTTTAGCAAGCTGCTTAAGTCGACTTAAGCAAAGTGTAGTGTAGACGCAGGGCACATTAAGTCGACTTAAGCCAAGCTTAAGTTGACTTAATTTACCAGTGTAGACGCAGCTTTCGACCGCAATTGCCGGTACGGCGCTCCAGCTGCTGCGGAACCTCTGGGGTCTCCCCAGCAGCTGGAGTGTCAACATTTGCCGGCATGGCGCTCCAGCTGGTGGGGAGCCTCTGTGGTCTCCCCAGCAGCAGGAGCGCGGTCCCAGCCAAAAAGGACTGTTATTTACCTCCTTAAATCATGATTTAAGGACTTTAAGATAGAGAGAATTCACCGGTAGGTGAGCCATGCCCTGTGCTACAGAGGAAGGCGAAAAATCCCCAGAGCACAGGGCAATCAGCCCTGGGGGCAAATTCCTTCCCGACCCCAAATATGGTGATCAGTTAAACCCTGAGCACGTGGGCAAGTCTCAACAGCCAGTTACCCAAGAAACAATTCTCTGTAATAACTCAGAACTCACTCCATGTACTCTTCCCTCTTAGGCCACTTGTATATCCACCACACATAGCCAAATATCAGTCAATTTCCATAAATTTATCAAGCTCAGTTTTGAAAGCAGTTATGGTTTTTGCCCCCACAACTCCCTGCTAAAATGTGAAATCTGATGAAGATAAGGAAGGCAGATGCTGTCAAATGTAGCAATGGTGCTCTGCTGCCTGGCTCCTTAACTCAATGGCAATGAAATTTTGTAAGCATGGGTGTAAGAGTCACCATGGAGAAAAGTGACATTTCTCTAGGAGTGAGAGCTTGAAAATATTACTTGGCCTCCTTGTGATGCAGTCTGGAATATAGGTAATTGTGTATAATATTAGTGATATCAATATTGCAATATTGCTGTGCCAGGTATCACTGGAAAGGTTATAATTTGTAAGTACAGTTTGATTGGTTGTATGCATGTAGGGCTTTTTTTGTGATGATACTCAGGGTACTGAGTACTGGCACCTTTTTTTCACAGCAATGCAGCCCTGGCTCCTGTCGCCACCGCCGGTGGCCCCAGGTCCCTGGCTAAGTACCAGTACCTTTTCTTTTCCAAAAAAAAACACTTTATGTACGTACAGTTTAGTATTGTGAATTCTAAATATGTACAGTATATCTGAATTTTAAACTTGTACTTTGTTTCTGGGGGACAACCCCAGACAGGATGGGAGCAGCTCTAAGCCTGCTTAAATGGAATTAAAATGTATAGTGAATCTAGTGAAGGAAAATAGGAGGTGCACCTTCTGAGTCACCAGCACATGTCTATGGACAGGAGACTCTTAAGACTTTTCCATGCCATGTGCTTTGGGGCTGTGTTTGGGACAAAGAATGCACAAGCTTTGTGGTATAAACTATAAATGCAGTTGCACCATCTCTATCTTGTCTTCATTCCAACTGCCTACCTCTGGATCAACTCATCTACAACTGAAGCTGTGAAACAAAGGCCCGAGACTATCCAAGTACAGGATGTACACCACTTGCAAACCCTAAAAGAGACTACTAAAGCAACAGAGATAATCATAAGACAGAAAGATATAGAACCATCCAGAGGCCAACCCCACAGAAAGCTAGGAGTCTTCTCAGGGAGATAATTTACTAAATTCAGAAAGAGGTGATAAGGAGACAGAGATCACTCCTGGTATGGTTGCCTGCTGAGGATACCAAACTATCTCAAAGACTATGTAACCAGTTGAGTTTGTGGTAAAGATAAGACTCCAACTTTTTGTGTTTTCTAGCAACCTCCAGCTGAAGGGATGGTGACTAAATTGTGCCCCCAAATGGACAGTTTCACTGAGTAGACAGTTTCCAAGAGTAGAATTTGGACCTCATTGTGCAAGTCACAATACATTTTAAAAATATCGGCTACCTTTTGATGTGAGGCACAAAATCTACTACTTCCTAGTTTTTTTCAGGAATTCTGATTTTCTGCAGAAGCTCAATAGTGTTTTATTTGTTCTGATCTTCTCAAGATACTGTAGAGTTTTTAGATGGTTATGTGTTTCTGTCACATAAAATAGAAACAAAGTTATTTCTTTTTGATATTTCCCTTTAAGAGCGGTTTGATTTATTTTAGGTTGCAAAACAAATATTGTAAATAACAATGCATCAGAGCTACCCCCATCCCTCTAAAAGGATCTTCTACTTGGTTTGTGCAATACATCTTTGGATATATTATGCAGATTATTGTATTTGTTTTGATTAGAAGTTTTAATTCCTGCTGAAGCACACTGGCGAAATAAGCTTATTCATTGACCTGGAAAGTTCATAAAGGAAAATGATGAATTCATATCTTTATTGTTTATGCTGCCTTTTCTACTGAAAGGATTCCAATAAACATATACATAATGGAACTTGGTTCTGAAAAGGACCAAATATGCAGATATTAACATGCTGCTGTTCTGAGCCAAGATAATTATACTTGCATGGAGTGTGTGGAGGGGATCTAGAAATGTTGGGCCAAATTCTGCTCTAATTTAAATATAAATACAGAGTAACTCCACTTAAGGTAATAAAATTACTTGGATTTACACTAGAAGATAAAAGAAATTGAATAATTATTTTTAATATTTTAAGCAAATGTTGACACCTTAACTTTGAAAAGTATATTTACTTATTCCCAGGAAAGAATGATATAAATCCCAACTTTGTGACATTTGTTTCTTATGTTGTAGCATTTCCTGTAAATAATTCTGCCTTTGAAGAAACTGACACCTATTTCAGATAATACTGATGACACTGGAACTACAGCAGTGTAGAAAGTGGAGGTTACTTCTCTTGTGCTGTTGACTGAGGGTATAAGAGGTAGTTTGGGTTGTTGCCTCTCCAGTTCCTGTTCTGACCACAATTGAACAGGATCCAAAGCAGAGGGGTTGAAGGGCAGATAATGGAAAACAATTAGAGACATCTCAAAGAACCTATATTTACAGTAAATAACATACACTTCTTCAAATGATAGTCCCTATGGCTACATCTACATTTGCAAATTAAGTCTACTTAAGGAGGCTTAAGTCAACTTAAATTAGGCCGCGTCCACACCTGGCTTTCATTAAGTCGATTTAAGCAGCTCCTTCAGTCAACTTAATAAGTACCGGTCTTTAGGTCGACTTAACAATTAAGTCAATTTGTTAAGTCAATCTAAAGACGGTGTGGCTGCCCTGGGTTGACTTATTTTATAAGTCAACCTGGGGCACCCCGGGACCCTGCAGGTCCTGGTGAGAAGGGAGCCCTGCGCTCCCTTCTCCTGGGGACCTGAGGAGGTTCTGGCCAGAAGGGAGCCCCGTGCTCTCTTCTTCCAGGGACCAGCAGGGGTCCGGGCAAAAAGGGAGTGGTGCTCCCTGGACAGGGAATCCCCAGAGTTTCCCCAGCTGCTGGAACACTGGGGCCAGCAATTGCTGGCGCTACAGCTGACAGGGGATCCCCGGAGGGTCCCCTGTCAGCTGGATCGCTGGTCAGCTGGAGCACCGGCAATTGCCGGACCCAGTGCTCCAGTTGACAGGGGAACCACCAGGGATCCCCTGCTGGCTGGAGTGCTGGCAGCTTCCTTCCTGCCCGGACCCACGAGGGTCTGGGGAGAAGGGAGCAGGGTTCCTGGCAAGAAGGGAGCCTGTTCTCCCTTCTCCCCAGGACCCACATGAGGATCCCAGCAAGAAGGGAGCCCCGGTTCCGACCTGCGGCTCCCTTCTGCTGGGAATCCGCAGGTCCCGGCAAGAAAGGAGCCATGACTCCCTTTTTGCTGGGACCCGTGCAGGTCCTGGGGAAAGAGGAGAATGGCTTCCTTCTTGCCGGTACCTCCCAGCAAGGAGGAAGCCTCCGCTCCCTTCTTGGAGGGACCCCAGCTTCCTGGGGAAGGGACCCGGGTCCCTTCTCAGTGGGGAGCCACTTCCAATGAATGCCGCGTCTACACTTGAAAAGTTAAGTCGACTTAACAGTCGACTTAACTTTTCAAGTGTAGACATAGCCTATGTGTATTCCACATGTAGGTGACTGGAAAGCAGTGTTCAGACTTCAGGAGTGTGTGGAGAAGCTGGTAGCAGAGTTGCCTGTAATACTGCCATTCCTATAACTGTATCCACAGTTGCAGATTGACTAGAGGATAGTGAGTCATGAGCATGGGACAGAGCTCCAAGTTGCCACTCCACAAATGTCCTACCACAGAACATCCAGTAAGGATGCTGTGAAGATCATTCATACCTTTGTGAAGACAGCTGTGAGGTGGAGAAATTTGGAGATTTTTTGTACCATTCCAAGATGCATCCCAGAACCCAGTTGGAAATCGTCTTTCAGGATATGGCTTGTCTACACCATCTTTCTGCTACAGCTACAGAGAGTCTCAGAAATTTTCCAGTGGG
The DNA here is from genome assembly GCA_007922175.1 of Pelusios castaneus. Lineage (NCBI taxonomy): Eukaryota > Metazoa > Chordata > Testudines > Pelomedusidae > Pelusios > Pelusios castaneus. Next base: position 2,769,196 of record ML685809.1, read on the forward strand.
TTGGTTCTTTTCAGGTAGAACTCAAAGGCACACATGACATTGAGTTAACAAAGTTTCCTGTATTCAGAAGAAGCATGAGGTTTGGGTAAAAATACAGATAGGTACACCGATTGATTTATATGGAACTCAGAAACAATCATCATGGGGAGGAATTTGGTTTGTAACTCTCATGGGGAACCCTGTAGGAGGAATCCTTGAGCTTCGGTGGTAAAGGCTTTGCTGCAGGGCTCTTGCTTGAAGGGGTACCACTGGTTGGTTGAAGCTGATGTACAGGGGGTTTCCAGCTCAGGTCAGAGTGAGGCCTCATAGCCTCCTCCATTAGGAATTTTGTTTTTTAGTTGAAGCTCTCAAGATCAACAGATACTACACTTCTAGATATATGTGCCTCACCCAGGCAATATGGGCACCACTGATGCTCATCATCGCTGCTGGAGAAGGAGTAAGGGCAGAAGAAGCGATTCTTGAATTCTGGGACTCTGGGTGTAGTCCTAGGACTGGGAGGATTTCGTGGGGAGGGGAAACTATCTTATACTAACTATATATTATATTACTAAGTTAAGATATAAAACTATTTATAAAGATTTTACTTTACAGGTTATGCACACAGTGAAGGAGGACACAATTCTGGCTTAGGCCTTGCAGTGATATGAAGGAATTGAAAAGGTGTCAACCTGGGTTCGTTTCAGATCCTCAGTCAGGAGCACAAAGGGAAGCTACTGAGAATGTGTGGATCAACAGACACTGCCTTGAGGAATTTACAGACTCGGGTGCCTGGTACACATGTGTACCTGTATAAGGAGCACACAAAGGGTATGTCTACATTAGAAAAAGTTAAGTCGAATTTGTTAAGTCGACTTAAGGTCGACCTTATTAAATCGACTTAACAAAGTTGACTGAGTCAACTTAGTTAATAAAGTCGACTTAAAAGTTACTCCCCATCCACACCGTCTATAAGTTGACTTAAGGCTTAAGTCAACCTAATGGCGGTTGTTATTAAGTCGACTTAAGCTTTCATTAAGTCGACTTAAGGAATTTCTTGTTGACTTAATGAAAGTCAGGTGTAGACATAGAGTAATTTAGGCCGACTTAAGGGTTCTTAAGTCAACCTAAATTGCTAGTGTAGACATGCCCAAAGGAACCATCTCTCAAAGAAGAATTAATGGATTACCCTGAAGATAGACAAGTAAAAACATAAAAAAAAAAATCTGCAAACTAAAGGCAGTGCTGCAAGCTCAGCAGTTCAATATTTTGTTTTTCCTTTGCTGTGCCATGTATTAAGAATGGCTGCTCAGGGGAGCTTGTTAACTCTAAAGGAATTCTGGATGTTTTCAGTATTGCTGGGCAAATTACTCTTGAAAAGCAAGCATCTCTTTCATGCATAGATCGAGTGAACTTGGCAGAAGCAACGTCATTGATGCTAACAGTGTGTGACAGGAAACAAGCTCATGTGACTGCTGTGTTTTGTAAGCCTGGCTCTTGTGTAAGATTACGGTACATTCTTTTCCAGCTACTCTCTCACAAATTTGAACTTTTAATTAAAAGGCAACATTGAAGCATGTCCAGTATTGATGCTGTTCCTTAATGCTGTTCCTTCCTTATATTAACATTTAATCCAGTTTGAATCAGCATGTGAGGAGATAGTTATATAATTAGCCTTATTGTCTATTGTGTACAAATATGTGTTTCAATAACAGAGAAAAGGTACCAGTGTTTTCTAATCAAACAACTGGAATTGGGATTTTCAGTTTTTTAGTGGCTGTATCACTAGACAGCCTCAGTGAGGCTAATTAATTGCCATTTTATATTATCAATGGGAGTGGAGTACTTATGCCTGCTTCAGGAGTCTTGTGACTAAATCTAATGGTGAAGTGAATTCACATTACTCAGTGTCAGAAGCTTGCTTTATTTTCAATTCAGTTCAGCAAAAAATCCTAAGAAATACTGCAGCACTTACTAAAAGCCATATGAATTTAAATATTCACATGGGGCCATTTCTGCTAATATAGCTACCACATGTAGTACTTACGACCATATAACGGTGGGGATTCATCACAGTAAGATGCACTGCGCCTGGTACTGGTCATATATGGTCAGACCTGTCAATCAAACATAGTAATATACTACATGAATCTGCTATTCTTTTCCAGATTCACCCTCATTTATTTTGATATGTAGGGGCCCATCTGCTAAACTTTTCTCCAATTTTTTTTCTGAAATCTACCAACTGGCTCATTTCCCTTCCAGAGTTGATGGCATAACTCATCATATGCATAAAGTTCTTTAAGGCTCAAATTTTCAGAGGAACCTAAGGAAATTAGATGCCCAACGCCTGGTGAATTCCAGCGGCACTTATCCAACCTACACATTTAGAGGATAGGAGTTAAGGTCTGCATCAATCAGGACTGAAACTCTACTAGGCAAAAGGATATTCTCCTTGCTTTATCCAAAGTCTGTTGCAATTAATGGTAGGCTTTCCACTCACCAGCTGGCACTGGATCAGACCTACATATCAGCAGCTTGAGGAAGAAAGTTTGCTTCTGGTTTTTCTGTCTGCAGTTGCTATTTCTTTGTTATTTTAATTCCCAGTAGAACAGTTTCATGCAATTAGAGACATTAGAGATGGAAAAGACCAGTTAGAACATCCAGTTCATTTTCTTGCCAATGCTTGAGTAAATTAATAGATTGGTATAAAATATTGAGGCCACATTATAATATAATTACTTCGTCTGTGCATGTAAAGCTGACAAGATTTCCTGCAGGAAGCATTTTTGTTTTTACTGTTACTGTGTTTTCGGTTGGCTTGTTTTTGCAAAAACTGAAGGCCTGATAATTGCATGTGTTCAGAATGTTGCAGGATCAGTTCCTACAGAACTAATTGAGTGTCCCCTGAAATCTCTCCCTTTGTGGCCATTGGTTTGAGCTCTATATGAAGAAGCCACTACTGAGTTTTTCCTTTCATAAGATTCATCCCCCCCACCTTTTAACACAGAGAAATAAAGAAATAAAAACTTCTTTTTTTTTCCATTCAACTAATCACTCACCCAAAAATAGCATGTGTGATGAGGAACAAATATTTCCTCCAAAATAAAAACCAACCAAGTCCTGACCTCGATCTAGCACTGAACTTACCGTTTACAATAGAAACTGAAATATTTATAATTTTTCCCCTTAGAACTGACATCACTTCTTCTTTCTCTAGGATTACTGAGAAACTTTACTACCATAAAGCAGAGAGCCAGCAACACATGCATGGCCTCCAAGTTATGAAACATTAGTATTTGCATCTGACTTGGAGAATGCTTGCATTGTACATGACCTTCCTACATACACAAAAGGTTTTGTTCAAGATATGTTCAAGTTGACCTCTATTATCTCTTAAAAGCTGAGCAGTTCAATAACTATAGTTAAATAGTTTCTCAGACTCCTACTACATAAAACAAGCTGTAGACTGGAATCTTGATGACTAGGCTGGAACAACTGGTGAACCCCAGGGAATTTGGCTTTAAATCTTTTTTCTCATTGTCTTTAATATGAATGAAATTTTTTTACGATAATCAGGACTAAGTGATTATTAACTTAAACATAACATGATCAGAATTTAATTGAAATTTACCATTACGGCATCTTTCTTATTTCAGCTCTTGGGAACACATTCTTAAAACCATGTCCATCAGAAATAAAATGATTAGAATAGATGCTAAAATAACAATTTTATGGTGACTTAATGTAATTTCAGGTACTTCTTAATGAAGTCATAAAAAAGCACGAGGCACGACTGCCCATGTCCTGGTCACTGACAGTTTGAGCAGCACCAAACTTGTTTGCGTAAACAACAAGAGAACTGGAGCTGACAGAGTGAGATGTTCCACAAAGGTCAACACCTCCATGAGAGAGACAGTGGGAGCCCTAAAGAACTTGCTGCCCTGTAGACATAGAAAACAATCTTGCTAGCTCAAGAGTTACTGCTCTTTTTTTACCTACTACACCTGCTTCCAAAGAGCTTAGCCTCCCACTGCTTGATGAGTTTAATAGCCAGTGAGTTCCAAAATCGGTCTGCTCCTATTTCTGCTATGCCTACTGGCCAAACCCAAGTGGAATTATCAGTCTCCTTACCAGGGAGGCCCTTTGGCTTGGGCTTCTGTGCTCCTGGAAGAATCAAGTCTGCTTCTGGGACAATTTGATGACTTAATTAGAGCTATGGCAGTAATCTTCAATGATCTTCAAGTAGAGAGTAAAACTGCACTTCAGGTGTTGATGCAGGAATGCCAGCCAGTTGCTAAATATGCAACAGTGTTCCAACATTTGGTAATAGACACCAAGACTGCCACTATCATTTCTGACTTGACCTAAATGATTATATTAAAGACGAACTGGCATGGGTGAGCCCCCATTTGGCCCCACTGGATGCCTTGGTTGACTTATGCATCAAGACTGATGACCACTTGACTGAATTCTGCAAAGAAAAAGAAATGGTCCTGGTAGCTCCTGCTAGCCCCAACATCTCTGATGTCTTCACATCACACATGAATCCCTTCTCCATCACTCAAACCTATGTAAGCTGATCAGGTACACCCCCCCCTTCAGATGTGGAGAAAAAACATCTATGCTTGGAACTGGACCTCTGCCTATATTGTGGGTACCTAGGACTCTTTGCATCAAGCTGCCCTGTTAAGGTCTGATTTGGGTCTGGATCTGGTAGTACCAAGCCCTACCATGATATGGAGGTCCTTTATAGTTTGGCACCCAACCCACTCCTCAGAGGTGCCAGCCCCCCAAAGCATTCCATGTCTGTGCTTTTTATTCCCCAAAGCTAACCCCAGTGGAGAAAAAATACAGTATTTGGGACAAAGAGCTAGTGGCTATCAAAATTATTTTCTAGGAGTGGTGCAAGTTCCTAGAAGGATCCTAATTGCCAGTGCAAGCCCTGATAGATCATGAGAACCTCCCATATTTATGGACTACTAGGTCCCTTTACTGATATCAGATTGGCTAGTCCCTTTTCTTCATTCATTTTGATTTTGTTTTAATCCTATCCTAGAGAGACAAATATCTCTAATCTGGCAAAGAGCCCTCTGCCAATGTGCTCTAGACTTCCAGGTTCATCAGTGAAATGTTTGTCAACACTCTGATATCCTCCATCCAGTACTTGCTCCTGGATGACCCATTTGTGACCCAGATTTGCTAGACTTCAATGATGCAGGCACTTGACTTGACTCCAAGTTCTGATTACAGAATGGCCTCCTCTGTTTATGTTCCAGATGGGCAACATAGGCCTCAGGTATTAAAGTATGAACTATGCCACAGTTTGCTGATTGAGGACTATTTTGTCCAGTTTAAGACCTGGAATCTGGTCTTGAGGAGGTTCTGGTGACCAGTCTACTATGAGCTTACATCAAGGATTATACAAGGTCTTACAGCCTCTGTGTGCATACCAAGAATACATGACCAAAGTCTCTAGGTCTTCTCCAATCTCTTCCCACAAAATAGCTGCCTTGCTTTGCTATCTCAATGGTCTTTTTGATAGAACTATCACACTCTCAGTAATCCTAGTTGTTATCTACATCTTAACAAAGATGGCACATTTCATCCCATGCCATACTGTTCCTACCACAAATGTCTGCTGCTACTATGCATTACTAACAAGCTTTATATTGGACTGGTGTCCCCAGTTCATCTCCTGATTCTGGAGGGAATATCTCAGACTCCTTGAGTCCCTCAACCTCCTCCACCTATCATCTGCAGACTAATGGGAAAACAGAAAAAGTCAATCAAATCTTGGAGAAGTATCTTTGCAGATTTCTGATTACAACTAGGATGACTGGTTCTCCCTACTCTGCTATACTAAATTCACATACGACAATGTAACTCAGACCACAACTCAAGATAGTCCATTCTTTGCAAACTATGCTTTCACCCTTCTCTTCCACCCACATATTTATCTGTGATCTCCCTAATACTGGCTGCTGCAGATTCAGCCTCCCATCTATCAGGTGCACCAGAAGCTCAAAAGACACTTGCAAGCTTTCAAAGAAGTCTATAAGTACCATGTGTACCAAGACCATCAGAGTGCCCCCAGTCTGGCCATAGAGGACAAGGTGTAACTCTCTGCTCAGAACCTTAGATCAGGCCACCCATCTGCCAGACTAGACTACCAATACCTGGGTTGCTTCAAGTCAGTGGCCTTCAGGTTACAGCTGCCTGAATCTATCAGGATCCACCCCATTTCCCTTTAAAAGCTCTACACTGAGAACCCATATCCAAAATGCATCAGCCCACCACCACCTCTCTGACAGTCCATAGACAGGAGAAGTCCTTGGTCCACTAAATCCTCAATTCTCAACGAGTTAGGGGAAGACTCCAGTAGATGGTAGATTGGACAGCTACTGTCTGGGCAAATGGTCTTGGGAACCAGTAGAAAACATTCATGCTCTAGACCTATTGTAAGATTTCCACTGGAAGTACCCTGAGAAACCAAAGTGCCCTCAGGCAGAGTGTGGGAGGTAGATACTGTCAGGAACCAGGGACTGCAGCAGAGCCAGTCTCTAGTCAACTTTATCAGCAAAACTGGCCTTTAGTAGGTGGCCTAGTTCATATACCACCTGATTGGTAGGAAGAATCAGCAAATCAGCTCTTAAGCCCAGCAGGAATTCAACAACTACTCAGAACATTCACTCAGGGCTGTAAGAGCTCTTGCCTTGGAACCACACCTAGTCCTTCTTTGTTTTACTCCAGGTAGTTTTGACCTTCAGCTCCAATTTTTGACTTTAGCTCTGGCCTCTGACTTCAGTTCTGACATTTGGATTGGATTCTTAGCTAGTGATGTCTGTTCATCCACTAGGCCTGATGCCAGCTCCAGCCATTAGACACAACTTTCCATGTCCCGGTCAGTGACAATTAGCAACTTTTTAAAAGAAAGGAAATTCTCTATTAGTACTTGTATTAATTTCTCTTGTATAGCTCCACATTTCTGCATGTTTTATTACTGTAGTTGCTGTTATCTGTCTTTCTAAGGTACTCATGTGGCCCCTATTGCTGTAATAGTTGAGTTACTCACCATTTTTAAAGAATTTATATTCATAATTTCATTGTGAGGTGGGAAAGTACTATTATCCCAGTTTTACATGTGAGGAATTGAAACACAGAAAGAGACTAAGTGACTTGCCAAAGATCATACAGAAAGTATGCAGCAGAGTATAAAATTGAACACGGGCATACAATCTAATGTCTATTAGGCACAGTGCTTTGTAAGGAATAGAGCTGGATGAAAATTTTCCACTAAGCCATTTTTTTTCACATGAAATGCCTTTTTCTGTTAAATGGAGATTTTTGTGAAGAGGTTTGTTTTCATCAAAAAATTTCAGATTGCCTTAAAAAAAAAACCCAAATCTAAAAAGTATTCATCTGTGTCATTAAAGATACGAACATGCCTGCCTACTCCTGCTACAGCCACTGAACCCAGCATCTCATAGTGCAGAGCAGACAACACAGCATACCAGCTGCATGGCCAATGTGTGATATACTAGAATGCTGTTTTCTTCAAGGACTCGGTTCCATCTGTGTCTTGGTGCCCACTCAAGACTGCTCAAGATAAAGTGGCATCATTTTTCCTGAAGGAGAATGCAGCCATCCTTCTGGCTGTGCCTCCTTTTTGGTTAACTACACTTGTACACAGCCATGCTTTGTGCTGTTTGCGTACATTGCTGGCCAAAAGGCACTGCACATGGTGATCACAACAGCATATTTTTGCAAGCATCACCTCTATCTGTTGTATCCCCAGGAAACAATGCAGCATGCTCTCCCCAATGCATATACTCATAAATCATTGCTATTAGAGTGTTTCATTAAGTAACTTCTCATGTTAACATCTGTTGTTGTCCCACTGTGAAATGATATGTCAGACCTTTTTGGGGGGAAAGGCAAAAACACCCTTTGAATTAGGGCTCAATGTGTCACATGAAGATGACGAAAAGGAGTTTCATCACTTCAGACACATTGTATCTATCCTGTGTCTTAGGGAATGGCGGCCTTGTGACCCAACCACAGCTGAGGTATTTCTCAACTAGCAACAAAATAAAAACAATAATCAGGATCATCACAAGCTCATAGCCACAGGTTCAGCCAACTTCCTGGGTGTCAAATGTTTTTGTTGTCTGGGCTGCCTGTGCATTGCATCATTCGTTGCTTTGTCTGCCATCGAGGAAATTTTAGCACCTTTAAAATGAGGCTGAATTATATTTATGAGCAGAGACTTTTCAAGCTTAATGGCTATGTCTACACTAGAAAAGTTAAGTCAACTTTAATAAGGTTGACTTTATTAAAGTCGACTTAACAAAGTGGACTAAGTTGACTTAGCTTTAAGTTGACTTAGTCCACTTTGTTAAGTCGACCTAACCACTCTTAAGTCAACTTAATAAAGTCAACTTAAAGGTTACTCCATGTCCACACCATCCTTAAGTCGACTTAAAGAGTTGACTTAATGAGTGGTAGTAACAAAGTCGACTTAAGCTTTCATTAAGTCGACTTAAGGAATTTCTGAAGTCAACTTAATGAAAGCCTAGTGTGGACGTGGCTTAATTTAAGTCGACTTAAGCCTCCTTAAGTCAACTTATATTGTCAGTGTAGACATAGCCAGTATGATTTTGCTGCTTTAGGTCCCAATCTAGCATATTTCTATTCTCTCAAATACATCTTCATCACAAGTGCAGTTTTATTTAATTTCAACAGAATCATATGTTTTCACCAAAGTTGAATTTTGCTCCAAAGGATGTCACTGGTGGTCAGTAACTGTCGACCCAGTATGTGTGATTATGTGTATATGGAGAAAGCTGGTTAGACGTTTAACAAACAGAAAACTTGAACCTACTCCCAGTAAAGACAATAGGAGGTTGGCCATTGATTTCAACAGGTGCTTCATTAGATCCACCAGGCCTGGTAAAAAACTGTGGTTCTATGTAATCGGGACCAGCCCAACTATATCGGTGAACTAAGCAGTCAGCTAGGGTGCCAGGCTTTAAGGGGCACCAAATTAAATGGAAGTGAATTCGTTTCTCTGTTTAATATATATATATATATATATATATATATATATATATATATAT
>ML685809.1:2793336-2825935 GCA_007922175.1 Pelusios castaneus
AGCAGGATGCGATTGATGGCTTGGCACACTTGTGAGAGGGCTAATCCGACGGTGGTCCTCCCGACTCCAAACTGGTTTGCAACGGACCGATAGCAGTCGGGAGTCGCCATCTTCCATACAGCAATCGCAACACGCTTCTCCACAGTTAGGGCTGACCTCATGTTGGTGTCTTTCCGTCGCAGGGCAGGGGCCAACTCTGAGCACAGTTCCAGAAAGGTTGCTTTCCGCATTCGAAAGTTCTGTACCCACTGCTCGTCATCCCACAGCTGCATAACAATGCGATCCCACCACTCGGTGCTCGTCTCTCGCGACCAGAAACGGCGTTGCACCGTGTGCAGATGATCGGTGAAGGAGCTGAGCAACGCGGTGCTGTTGCTCTGCATGGCATCGATCAGCCCCTGCTCCTCGGTGTCCTCATCTGACTCGGAGCTCATTGCGTACTGAGCAACAAGCCGAGATGTATTCAGAATGTTGAAGGCGACAATGGAGATCATAGCAGGATCCATGCTGTCGCTGTTGCGATTGATTGCAAGTGGTGCGTTGCGTCACTGCAATGTTGAAAATAGGCGCGAGTTGCTATTGGCAACGAGGAAGACGCTAGGGGAACACAAAGCACCATGGGAAACTGACACTTTACCCATGGCGCTTTGCGTTCCTTTCCTTCATCCCATGATTCATAGCGCCAACTTAGGGGAAAATGGAACGATGGGATAGGTGCCCAGAAGTCATTGCGCTCAACCGCGATAATGCGTGTAATTTTGTTGCGTTGCAGGGAGCAACGTGTGTACGCGTTGTCCCGCAATAAAGGTCACGTGAGTTTTGTAGCGCGATTGCCTTGTTGCGCTTTAATCTGATCGTGTGTACATAGCCTAAGAGACTGAAAAACTAAAGCTCTGGGAAAGAAAATAAAAAATTAAAACCATATAGTGTTGGATCCAGGTACCCAAAGGAGTAGCATTGAATGACTAGCTTTATGATAAAAGCTAATTAGAGCTGCCAAAGAAAAACCCCTAATGATAAAGTATAGAAATTCCTTTTATTACCTAAATGTCTGATTAGATACCTGGAAATATTCAATAACACATAGGCTATGTCTACACTTGGCCAAATAAGTCGACTTTGCTAAGTCAACTTAGCATGTCAACACTATAAAATTAGGTCGACTTAAAGTAGACCTTGCCAAATGAACTTAGAGCATCCACACTGGATGCCTAAGTCGACTTCTAGGGGCTAGGTGGACCTGGGAGTGGTCCATGGTGGGCAGGGGGGCACCCCTTTCAAAGTGCCAGGGGGCTCAGCATTTTCACCATCGTACCAGGGTACAATGGGGGCTGAGCAGGACAGGGACAGGGGCAGGGTATAGGAGCAGGGTGGGCAGGGCTGTGTCCTGCCCTGTGGGTGGGCATGCCAGGCTCTGGCTGTGCCAGCCACCCTGGCAGGGAGGTCAGTTGGGAAGCCCTGGGAGCCCTTTAAGTCGACTTCAAGTCAATTTAGGGCTAATCCGCGTCTACACTGGCTAAGTCGACTTAATAAAGTCAATTTAGCAAGTAAAGTCGACTTTAAACTAGGTTTTATAAAGTTGACTTAAAATTTCCTTAACAATAACTAGACATTATTTGCCTCCAAGCATATAGTACTTCTATCTCTTCCTTAGTCTTCAGAACCACATATAACATGGTAACTACCAATTCTCTGAGACTGGACCTTCATTCAATTATTTGCCGGACAAGATACTTATATGGTATTATTTAATTAATGCTTGTAGGACATAAACTTTACTGAACACAAATTAATAGCTACGAGACAAATTCCCATAGCACCTCGGATGCAGTTTATCTGGCCCCATAGACTTGTGCACATCCAACTTCTCTAAGTAGTCCCTAACCTGATTTTCCATCACTGAGGGCCCATCATAGACACCAACTGCTCACCTGACCCTACCCTTTCCAAGTCAACATGCCCCCTCAGATCCAATTAATCCGTGACACTGGATTCATTTATTTAATATTATCTTTAGTTTGTCATTGACATTTCTGTAGTGCTAACTGTCTGAGCACTTCATAAACCTTAATGTGCAAATCCTTTCCTCGGGGATAGGGAACTATTATTATACCCATTTTACAGGTAGAAAAACTGAGGCACAGACTTTAAGTGACATAGTAAGCTTATACAGCAAGTATGTGCCAGACCCAGGAATTAAACCCAGATTGTCTTATTCCAAACCCTATGCTTTAATCATAAGTTATTCGTGTAGTGGGGCTTCCATTGTCTTTTCTGAATATTTCATTGCTTTCTTTCCTTCCATTTACAGGTTCCGAGGAGCTTCTGCCCCTGTTTAGTCTTTTTGTTCCCCTTCATACTTCACTTTGGGTTGGAGCACCAGGCCTGTAGTCATAGTTGTTGACAAAAAAGAGACATTGCTATTGGTGAAATCCTAGTTCTCTAGAAGTTAAAGGCAGTTTTGTTGTTGACCTCCATGTGGCACAACTTCACCCTATGGGTGCATCTACACTTCTAAATTAAGTTGACTTAAGCCTGCTTGCAACTAAAGACTCTCAGGCCTTGTACACACTACAAAGTTATTGCATGATAACTCTTGTTATTGCGCCATAACAGGCACAGCGTCCACACACAAATCCATGTTCTTGCGCGGTAACAGCCGTCTTACCGCGCAACATGTAAACCACCAAAACAAGGGTGGTAGCGGTTACCGCAGAACAGCTATTCCGCGATAGTTCGTGTGTGTACGATTGCCGCACAATATGAAACCTCCGGAAATGTCCCAGAATTCCAATTCCATCCCTTCTGCACTTCCTTCTGCGCTCTCTGGCTGTGACGTGACTGTACCCGCCCTCCCATCATTCCCGGGAATTTTTGAATTCTTCACTCTTCCTGTTTGCTCGGGATGGAGTGCAGCTGCAGCTGTGTTCTCCAAGAGCAATGGCGGCTCAACGCAGCAAACGTGCTCCAGTCTGGACCACAGCTGAGGTGCTTGAACTCATAGGCATCTGGGGAGAGTCCGCTGTGCAGGCACAGTTACGTGGCAGCCGGCGGAATTTTGATATTTTTGGCCAGATTTCTCAGGCCATGGCAGAGAAGGGGTACGAGAGAGACACTCTTCAGTGCAGGTCAAAGGTGAAGGAGTTGCGGATTACGTACCACAGAGCCAGAGAGCCAAACCGGCGCTCCGGCTCAGCTCCGGCTACATGTCGATTTTACAAGGAGCTGGAAGCAATCCTGAGTGGGGATCCCACAATCACCCCAAAAGCTCCTGTGGACACGTCGGCACGCCCCCCATGAAAAGGATACCGGAGCAGACGGTGACGAGCAATTCATCGATGAGGACGTGGAGGTGGAGGATGACCTGGAGGGTGAAAGCGGTGCAGCTGACCTAGGGAGCCAGGAGCTGTTCTCCACGCCACCTGACCTGTGCTGCCCAGATTCCTTCTCCATACTGTCTTCGGATGCAGCAGAGGGGAGCTCTGGCAAGTTTCATCAGAAGTGGTTTCTATGCTAGCTGGATAAGCTTTGCGGGCAAATGAAGAGCGGGCAGGAAATAGGTGTTTTGAGTTTCATCCTTTCTTTTCTTTTTTGGATGGGGGGGGGGTCTACCCCGCATTACATGAGCAGTGCATCGATGCATGCTGTAATTGTCAAGAAATCCTCTCCGTTGAGATCACTGAAGGTGTCCTCGATGTACTTCCACAGCCTCCTAGTTAAATTTGATGGGAGAGAAACTGTTTCCCCTCCCCCATAGAGGGATTCTCTCCCTCGCCAGTTGCAAAGCACAGCAGTGGGAACCATGGCTGTGCACAAGCCTGCTGCGTACGGTCCTGGCTGAAAACCAGTGACATGCAGGATATGCGTTCTAGCTTACAGAGGCACTCTAAGCAGCGAGATATCGGCTTCCATGGCAGTGCCATATGTGAACTAATTGCCCAAAGCACTGCAAATAGTTCACGGAGCTGTGTGTCTTGTCTTGGCAACCCAAACCTCCCTTTGCAAAAGCTCTTTCAGTCCCCGGCAATGCCCTGTCCCGTGGGCACAGCGGAATGTGGCGGGAGAGCATATTACCTGCTCCTTAACCAAAGTGAGAACAATAGCACTACTTATGATGTTTCATTTTTCCTTAGAAACGACCTTCGCCGGTCGGTGGTCTGTGCCAGCTGACCGGCTGAGACAGATAAGGAGGAGGCCTCACAGGAGCAAGGAGGATATCTTCCAGGAGCTAATGCAGTCCAACGAGGCACCAGCAAGGGAGACTAGACAATGGAGACAGGAATGCCAGCAGGAGCGCAAAGAAAACAATGTGAAAGGCAGAAGCAGAAGGATGCCCTCATAAGCATCCTACAGGAGCAGACCCAACTGCTGAAGACCATGGTTGGTCTGCAGACCCAGCTGCTCCAGGCTCGCCCCCCCTGCAGCCACAGCAACACTTTCTGTCCCCCATGCCCCATTCTCCCTCAAAGCAGTTCTTTGAAGCCCAGGGACCCTCCTGGTGCAATGTTACATCCACTCCTGCACCAAGCTATGGCATTGAGACACGCACCTACATGCATCTATAGCCCCTTTTGCAGGCACTGCTTACTGTAAATATTTAATGTTTTATAATAATAAAATTGAATCACTTGAACTTTGCACAGTGTCTTTATTGATACACAATAAGATTAGTTGTTGCATGTTTAGTATTCACTCATTCGAGCATAGTACAGTACACGCCCACCGGCACCATCCCCCACCTCCCAATCAGCACCCATTAGTGCTTGGGAACACTACTGCACAATGATGCAATGCGTCCTATATGTGCCCATCACTAAAATGCACCCTAAGTGCCTCCCTTATGCGGACAGCTCTCAGCTGTGCTCCCCTGATACTCCTAGTGGCTGGCTGCTGGAAGGCAAACTCTAGCCACTCAGCCTCCACGTCCCATGAAGGGGGAAATTTCTCTCCCCTATTTTCACAGAGGTTATGCAGGACACAGCACGCTGCAATGACAGCTGGAATGTTGTCCTCATTCAAGTCTAGCCTCCCGTACAAACAGCGCCAGCGGCCTTTTAAGCGCCCAAAGGCGCACTCTACGGTCATTCGGCACCGGCTTTACCAGTAATTGAAGTGCTCCTTGCGGGGATCCAAATTTCCAGTATAGGGCTTCATGAGCCAAGGCATCAGTGGGTAGGCTGGGTCTCCTATGATGACTATGGGCATCTCTACATCCCCAACAGTAATTTTATCATTGGGAAAAAAGGTCCCTGCCTGCAACTTCTGGTACAGGCCCATGTTCTGGAAAATGCGAGCATCATGCACCTTACCCGACCACCCCACATTTATGTCCATGAAACGGCCCCTGTGACCCACAAGTGCCTGAAGCACCATGGAGAAGGAGCCCTTCCTATTAATATACTCTGTCGCAAGATGCTCCGGAGCTAGAATAGGGATGTGCATGCCATCTATTGCCCCTCCACAGTTCGGGAATCCCATGGCCGCGAATCCATCGATGATCTCCCACACGTTGCCCAACGTCACTGTCCTCTGGAGCAGAACACGATTAATGGCTCTGCACACTTGTGAAAGTGCTAACCCGACGGTCGACCTGCCAACTCCAAACTGATTCATGACCGAGCGGTAGCAGTCTGGAGTCGCCATTTCCCACAGCGTGATTGCGACACGCTTCTCCATGGTGAGGGCGGCTCTCATTTTGGTGTCCTTGCGTCGCAGGGCAGGGGCTAGCTCCTCACACAGTTCCATGAATGTGGCTTTCCGCATTTGAAAGTTCTGTAGCCACTGGGCATCATCCCACACCTGCAAAACGATGCGGTCCCACCACTCGGTGCTTGTCTCTCGTGACCAGAACTGGCGGTGCACCGTGTGCAGATGCTCTGTGAAGGAGCTCAGCAATGTGGTGCTGTTGTTCTGCATGGCAGTCACCAGCCCAGGGTCAACCGAATCCTGCTCTGATTCAGAGCTGAATGCATACTGTGCCACCAGCTGAGATGTATTCATTATGCTGAAGGCGATACTCGAGATCAGACCTGGATCCATGTTGCTGCAAAAGGACTTCTGGGAAGCAATGCGCTACTGTTGAAAATGGGCGTGAGTTGCTAGTAGCAACTCTCGTGACACAAGGGGAACAGAATGCACCATGGGAAACCAAGACTTTACCCATGGTGCTCAGCGCTACTCTTCTTCTACCCAGGATTCTTAGTGCCAAATAAGGATGGATGGAACTGTGGGATAGGTTCCCACAATTCAATTGGGTTTCTTGTGAAATCGCGAATTGCAGGGTGGGGCTCTGTTCTGTCACAAGCGGCAGTGTGTGTACACGATCCTGCGCTACAAAAACCACGTGACTTTTAAAGTGCAACGGGCTTGTTGCGCGATTATTCCTGTAGTGTGCACATGGCCTCAGTATAACAGATGGGATCAGGATGGGAAGGGGAGAGACAATATTATCTAGTGCTTTTTTTTTTTTTAATAATGGTCTCTGTATGGTTCCTTGCTCAACTGCATCAAGTGTCAAGTGATCCTTTTAATGGTCTGTTATCTAGCTACCTTGTTCTTTAGCCACTGATTTACTTGTTACAGGAAGCATGCACTTCTGTGATTAGAGGGGTGTGTGTGAGAGGAATTCATGGTTTTGTTTAAAGCCTTTTACAAGATTGAAAATTATGTTCTTGTCTCTCTCCATTGAGAGAGGTATTGCACCTCTCTTGAGATCAATTTTTTTACCTGACTTGTGCCTAGGAGGAGGCCAGATTCAAAGCTGTTAAAAGAAAATTGGACCAATTTTTTCAGCCAAATATTCTGAAAGTTAACACTGGCTGACATACTCCTTTTAATGCTGTTCTCTGTTTATATAAATCAGTGGTTTACACCTTTAGTGTAAAACAGACTTCAGGATTGGACTGGAGAAAGGAAGAGATTCCAGGCTGAGAAGGGGAGAGACATGGGGTCAGGCTGGAGGAGGGGAAAGACGCGGTGGGTCGGGCTGGAGAGACCTGGGATCGGGCTGGAGGAGGAGAGAGATGTGGCGGGATCAGATTGGGGGAAGGAGATGTGGGCTCCCTGCTGTGGGAAGGCTCCCAGCTGTGTTGCTGAGCCTTAAAAGGTTACAAACTGTGTGCCACTGTGCGGGGGTTTGTGATAGGTGCATGGATGTGTGATGGCTGCAGTGCGGCCGCGTACCTGCACAGCTTAACGGGAACATAGATGATGTGCTACCAAGCATGTGGCCCAGGGTGGAGTAGGATGGGAAATGTGACACACCACCCGTTCAGCAACAGCTCTAGCAAATGTGAGTTGTTTGCTGGTCCAGGGGGAGTCTGGAAGCTAGAAGCCAGCTGAGTTGCGGGCTGGAGCGGGAGGCTCAGGGGCTAGGTGTGGCCAGAGGAGGGGGATCTTAGGAGTCAGCTGTGCCAAACATAGGGAGCCCAGAGCAGGGTGAGACTGGAGAAGTGTGCAGGGCTCCCGGTGGGTGGTTGGAGCCAGATCGGGAACGGGACCCTAGGGTGGGACCTTGGGGGCTGGGCATGGCTTGCAGAGTGACCTTGGGGGGTAATCAGGTCAAGTGGGAGGAGTCTGGAGCCGGACCGGGCATGGAGCACCTGACAGGAGCCCAGAGCCAGGCCAGGCCAGGCGCAGGGGGCCTTGGGGATTAGGCAGAGCTTGGGGGTCAGCCTTGGGAGCTAGCCAGGCCAGTTGCAGGGCCCCTAGTGAGAGATCGGAGCAGGGTGCGGGGCTCCCAAGAAAAACCCAGAGCTCGGCCAGGTGCTGGGCATCCAAGGGAAGCCCAGTGGCCCAGCTCCAGGTATGGGGTGCAGGTTTGGGAGCCAATGCCCCAAATCTTTTTTGTTTGGTTGGCTGGTTTTGGGGGTTTTGTGGAGCAGTAGATTGGGGGAAAAAAAGAAGACTCTGTATAAGGAAATATAACTGGATCTAACAGATATTTCCTGATTGGAAATGATATTCATTTATCTTAATGATTTCAATCATCGGGGTATGTTTAAGGAAAATAGGCCTGTTCTGCTCCAATTGTCTGTAGTACTATTGGAAATGTGGTTCATGTTGGTTCAGATCCATATAGTTCTAAGTGAAGCCCTGATTGAAAGTGAGCTTAGCTCCTCCCAGGTTTCAGCTAAATCAGTGCTTGTATAACAAGATTATTATACAATTGTCTTTCATTTCAGTGGGTAGTCTCCCATTATATGGACAGCTTCCTGGTTATTTGTTGTTGGCATGAAATACATCTCACCCATTTTTATCACAGTTCTTTAAACCATGTCTCTTTTACAAATTAAAAATACATTGGCATAATATATTAGCCATCACAGATACTATTTGCTTTTAATGCAGCTAAGGGTTACAGCAAACTGGTTATAACTAGATGACACGTAAGTACATGACTCACATGCTGTTAATTAAAGTTGCTAATAACACTCAAAGCTTTAATGCATAACTGGCAGCTACCTGGATACTTCATGCATATATAACCTCTACCTGTAAATGTGACTCAGCCATCATGTGATACTGAAGACCATCTGGAGAGGGGGAAAAAAGGAACTTAAACAAAAACACAAACAGAACGAGAACAGGGACAAGGAAAAAAACATTCATTACCTAAAAAGCTATATTATACAGGCTACTTTCTATTTTTAAAATACTAAGAATCCTTTTTTAAAAACAAACACAGTGTTGAGGAAGGTTTACTAGCAGTTAAGTCAACAAATAAGATATCCTTTTTACAAACTTGATCAGAGGTAATGTGGTAAACAAGAAGCAGCTTAAGCATGATTACATCTAGCGATGAGAAAAAGACGTACACGAGAACTCTGCATAGAATTTATTGTCGGATACTTTTTAATCCGGAAGCAAAATCAGAAATGCTGATAATGTGCAGTGATCTATTTTCAAAGGCAGCCTTTGGCTATTGGGGGCCCTAGGTGAAGGCCCATTGTGAGGCCCCCTATAGGCCTACAAGGACCCCCTATAGGCCTGGGGGCCCCACTTCCCCTCGCCCCTGGCCCTCCCTTGCCACCCGAGCTCTCCCCTCCAGCCCCAGCTCCCCCCCCACTTGGCCCCAGCCCCCTGAGCCAGTTTCTCCTCCTGCTGCCGACTGAGGCAGATGCAGCTTTTGGGGTAGGGGAAGCAGGTGATGGGGCCCCTTACTGCTCAGAGCCCTAGACGTGCATCTGCTTCACTGACCTGAAAAGCCACCTCTGTCTATTTTACAAGAACAAAACTGAATGATACATGCTTGGGGATGTTCAATCTTGCATTTATTACAACCCCAAAACAATAAACTGATTTCAATGGGAAGTTAGAGCAATGCAATACAATTAAAACTGTGACAAGACAGATATAAAACGTCACATCTCTGGAACACTTTTTAAAGATCATCTCTTTTCTCCAAGTTGATGTCATACTGTAAATGTGCATAGTGTACACAGCTAAGCAGTCAATGGGTGACACATAGGCTGAAGGAGGCTTGCAGAAGACATTCACTGAACAATACTAAACAGTAAACACATTTTTCAAAACGGCAGCCCCCTCCCAGACAATTCATCTAATAGGAGGGGGAAACAGGATCAACAAACAGGGCAGTTTTGCAAGGGAGTTTAAAGAGGGAGTATGAGAGAGGAAGATACACCTAACAAACATACTTTAAACTGAGGCCAATATCCTCCGAGTCACTCCTTACTGGAAAAAAAAAGCTCTGCAAGACTCAAGATCAAAAAACAAAGCAGGCAGATATCCAGCAACTGAGCAGGGCTATCTAATTTATTGCTCTGAATGCAGCATGCTCAATTACCTGCCTGGTGTGCTTATTGCAAGCAGCTCATGAGCCTCAGAAACACAGTATGGCTCTTCAGCTGGGGAAAAAAACAGGCTCTCTCTCCCCATTTCCATCTTCATCTTCTTCTTCACCATGTCCCATCAATCAGATTTGGTGGCTCTTTTTCTTTGTCTCCAAGAATTATTGTCAAGAGCATCTTCCAGTCTGACATCAGCCTTCTTTCTACTCTCCTTAAGCATCTTCAACGACCTTTTCCTAGGTCTCTCTTGTAGTCTTTGCCCTGTGTCTACCAGCTCTTGTACTCTCTGACCAACATATCCCACATCTCAGGGTCTCACATGATAGAGCCAACTCAGTCAATACTCAGCTTTTCTGTGATGAGGGCTGCTTGCATCATTGCTTGGACTGTTTCGCTGTTTAGCCTCATCTCACCCAGCATCCACCTGGGAAATCTCATTTTAGCAGTGTAAAGTGGCTGTTCCTCCCCCTTTCTCACTCGCCAACATTCTGACCCACTGGCCTAATCATGATCTTACAAATATATGTCTCCTGCATTCTATGTTCCCGCTAAGCTGCACGGGTGTGTGGCGGCGCAGCAGCTGTCGCACCCCCCGCGCAACACTGAGGAACCCCCGCACAGCCCGGTAGCCCCCGCCACCCACTCCAGACCCCCGGGGCTGCGACTTTCCTGCGGCAGACCCGGCCGGCGCCCGGCCTCTGGGCTGGCCCTCCCTGCTCCCAGGGCGGAGCAGGCAGGCTCAGGGCCGGAGCAGGTGCACGGTCCTGCATGCCCCACATGGCCAGGGCAGCGGGGTGGCTGCGGCTGAGGCGGGCTCCCGGGCTCCTACCCACCAGCTGCCTCGACTTCCTGGCCCAGGCCCGGGATCGGCCTCTGGGGCCAGGGTCTGCTCAGCCCCGCCGGTGGCCTCCCGGGGCCCCTGTTGGGACCCCCAGCCAGCGGCCTCAGCTTCTCTTTCTTTCTTTGTCTTCCTTTTTCTTTTTCTTTCTTTCTTTCTTTCTTTCTTTCTTTCTTTCTTTCTTTCTTTCTTTAAAAAAAAATTAAAAAATTAATTTTAAATAAAAACCTTTCTAAAATTAAATTTCAATTCAAAATTAATTCAAATCCAATTAATTAAACCCAATTAATTAATTCTGTTTATAATCACTTTAACTTCAATTAATGCCTATAATTTCTGTCGTGTGAGTTTACACACACATTACACAAAAATTTTATTCAGAAAAAGTTTTGCATACGGCTTCACCACCCTCCTAGTGAGAAAGTTTTTCTAATATCCAACCTCGACCTCCCCAGTTGCAACTTGAAACCATTACTCTTTGTTCTGGCTTTTTTTACTACTGAGAACAGCCTGGCTCCTTCCTTTTTGGAGCACCCCGTCAAGTAGTTGAAGGTTGCTATCAAATGCCCCCTCAGTCTTCTCTTCTGCAGACTAAATAAGCCTAGTTCCTTCAGTCTCTCCTCGTAAGTCATGTGCTCCAGCCCCCTAATTATTTTCGTTGCCCTCTGCTGGACTCTTTCTAATTTGTCAACATCCTTTCTGTAGCGGGAAGCCCAAAATTGGACACAGTATTCCAGATGCAGCCTCACCAGTGTCGAATAGAGGGGAATATCACATCCCTCAATCTGTTGGCCATACTCTTACTGATGCAGCCCAATATGCCATTGGCCTTCTTGGCAACAAAAGCACACTGACTTATATCCAGCTTCCCATCCACCATAACTCCAGGTCCTTATCTACAGTGCTGCTACTTAGCCAATTGGTCCCCAGCTTCTGGCAGTACATGGGATTTTTCCAGCCTAAGTGCAGGACTTTGTACTTGTCCTTGTTGAACCTCATGCTATTTCTTTGGCCCAATACTCCAATTTGTCTAGATCTCACTGAATCCTGTCCCTGCACTCCAGCATGTCTATCATTCCCCCCAGCTTGGTGTCATCCGCGAACTTACTGAGCATGCAATTTATCCCATCATCCAGATCATTAATGAAGATGTTGAACAGAACTGGCCATAGGACAGGCCCCTGGGGCACTCCACTCATTACTGGTTACCAACTAGACATCGAGCCATTGATTCCTACCCGCTGAGCCTGATGATCTAGCCAGTTTTCTATCCACCTTACAGTCCATTCATCCAACTCATACTTCCTTAACTTGCTGACAAGAATGATCTGGGAAACCGTAACAAAAGCTTTGCTAAAGTCGAGGTATATCACATCGACGGCTATTCCCGCATCCACAAATCCAGTCATCTCAACATAGAAGGCAATCAGGTTCGTCAGGAATGATTTGCCCTTGGTGAATCCATGCTGACTGTTCCTGGTCACTCTATTTTCTTTCAAGTGTTTCAGAATGGATTCTTTGAGGACCTCCTCCATGATTTTTCCAGGAATTGAGGTGAGGCTGATTGATCTGTAGTTCCCCAGATCCTCCTTTTTCCCATTCTTGAAGATAAGTACTATATTTGCCTTTTTCCCATCATCCGGGACCTCCCCCGTTCACCATGAGACCGATATAATTGTACAAAAGACCCGAAAACTCCATCCATCTATAATTGACCTTATGATTAGATCCCCATGAGCCCTTTGTTCCTGAGTAAGAAGGTGTTGAAAGTCTCTGGGCAGCCATCTAGCTGTGCAAGCTTTGGGAAAACCTACCTGACCAGCAAGCTGTTGACTTTGAAAAATACTGTCTATTATTATAAATCTTGGGGAAGCTTAATTCAAGTCAGTGCAGAAGAAATATTAACCTCTTTAAAGTGCTTTTGGATATTCTCAGAAGAGAATACAGCAAAATGTGACATATTCTTTTATCTGAAATATGGAATAATTTTTTTGACATTTTTATCACTAAATCTACATGCTCCCCTCTCTCTGAGCATTACATCCTGCTATTGTGCCTACAGACCTCCCTCTGAAATGATCAATGTGTGCTCTGCATAAAAAACAATCTCTGGGTATGATCAAGTCTGTTGGGTAATTTAGAAATCTATTTTAAATTTCATACATGCTCTTTTATATATTACTTTGTTCAGTCCATCTATCCAGCTTCCCACACCATGCCCGTCACAATGGTGTCAGCCAGGCAAACAGAACAAAGGTGGTTTAGCTTAGCAGTCAGAGCAGGAATCATGCCTAGTGGTTGGAGCAGGCATCAGGCACCAAGAAGTAGTGTCAGAGCCAGAGTCAGTAGCCAGGAGCTGGAGCTAAAAGTTATAATTAAAGACCAGGAACAGGAGCAAGCAGGGTATCAGGCAAGGAGAGGTTCAAAGTGGGGGCACGAGAGAGAGGTAAAGATGGATGGCAGGCAGGAACAGCAGGAACAAGGTAACAGAGGAGCAGTTACAGTGGTGGGCATGAGCACTTAATAGCCTTTGAGCTGTTATTGCTGCTGCTGGCTTAAGAGCCAGCCAGTTGACCTCTCCAGCCATCAGATGGCATTGTCAATCAGGCAGCTTCCCTGCTGTACTGATGGGGCTACCTGGAGACTAGCTCTGCTGCAAGCCTTGATTCCTGACAGCTTTTATCAAGTTACTTTCTAATGCAACTTCTCTTCTGCCTTTCACTCAAACAGTCACTGTCAGTCAGACTTACTGCTTAGGCCACATCTACACAGGGAAAATTGGAATCCATAATTCACCACCAGAAGCCTGTTTTTCAGCAGTACTGAACACTCACTGTCTCAAAATCAGGTCTCTTTAAGGTGCCTCGGAATGGGCACCCAAAAATGAAGGCACCATGAATGACCAGTCATTTCTTCAAACGTAAGGCTGCTTACATCTACTAGCTGGAGCTGGTTGGAAATTTTGCGATGAAAGTTCATGCAACAATTGCTGCTGGAAGATGCCAATTGGATGAAATGGACACATTTGAGCACCTGCTTCCTAGACTGCCAACATCCCAGTTTCATGGTAGGAAGTCTGAGAACAAGCCTGCCCTATGGCTGGACCTCTCAAGGAGAATCATGAATTGGATTTTGAAAAGGGATTTTGATTCTTTTCTAAACAAAAATTTGAAATGTTGATTTTTTTTGCCACAGTGGAATGATTATGAATTATTATTACTGTTTTGAATTTCCTGCAGAATGGGAATTTCAGGTTCTAATCAGCCCCACTATGAAGCTCATTTCCTGCTTCAAACTCAGAAAAACGGGAGCTGTTTGGCAGAAGGAGATTATTAACAAACATTAACATCTCTTTTAAATAGTCTCATAATAATGTAGCTAAAAATTCTTTAAGGTCTTTTAAACTCCCAGAGACACTGCATGTGAATCTAGAGATCTCCCTTCAGAGAATTCATTTTCAGATATGGTATCATTCATGATAGAGAGCCTGTCAGAATTGGACATCTTCACAACCTGTAAATAGTTTAACTACTGAAGAATGTCAAGGTACACTCTTCATCCTTATTTATACAGGACTAAAGAAACTCTGTTTCAGCTTCCAAATGAGATGGGAAGCTCAGATAATGAGAAATGCTGCTTTGGAAAACTTACAAGTATTCCTCAGTGTTTTGTGAAAATGCCCATTTTTGCCCTGAGGAATTCACAGAGAATATGGGGTATTAACACTAGACATTAGCTTCTTGATTGTTCTACAGTCAGAAAGCTAAAATCACCCAGGGTTCACTTTGATTTATACCAGCACAATCTCTGGCAGAGAGCTCCCTAGTGTGAAAAGTTTTCTATGGATGGGAAGGTTTCTATGGTTCAAATCTTCTAACAGCAGACCTTCTGTTGAGCTTCATCTGTATACTGCAGCTGCCTCCTATTAGCTTCCTGAAACCCCAGGGAATGTGGTGGTAGAAATGTGTCTCTCTCAGCATCAACTCAAGGGTAAAAAGTTCAAAAGTACTAAAGTGACATTAGTGAATAAGCCCATTGCAACCTAATTGCTCTGATGCTTCAGAGTATTTTACCCCTAGTGAATTTAGTCATAAGACCGAAATGGAAGATGTTCATTTTGATGGAGTTTTAACTTTAAAGCTTATTTCTGATCACTTAGGTATTTACGCTTTCTAATTCTTTCTCTTAGTACTATCAATCTATGTGTGCAGGGCACTTTACAGACATGTAAGACAACAAGGATTTTGCCCTGACTGGTTTATCTGACCAATCGAAAATATAACACAACAAACTAATTATTGCAGACTCCGGTGCGTAGAAGAGAAGAGGAAGACAGGCAACAGTAAACAATAGGAAGATAATTCAGCTGATAATGCAAAGTTGTTTTACAGGCAGATCTATACGCTATTTTGCTTTTAGTACATTTCTAGTTTGTTATATTTTTTTTCCTGTAAAAGGTCAGGTGCCTGAAGAAAAAGAGCAGATAAGCTCCGCTGCAGAGGTCAATGATAAAAGGTTACTGGGTATAGCTGAGTTCTGAGCAAGCACTGTAAGGTTTGTCCTACAAAGTCATGTGCAGCTCTTGTCGCTGAAAAACTGTTGTAACTTATCATAAATAGCAATTATTATTAGAAGATAGGGGTGTCGCCTTTTTATTGTTCTACAATTTAAAAATAGATTTCCCCTAAAGATGCCTATAAACTCATTTTAGATGACCCTTTTAAAAGCTATAGGTTAGAGAAGAAGAGAATATTTTTCACTAAATGTATTTTATGTGAAATATACTGTTTCATTAAAGCCAAAGTGCTTTACAGAGCGGTATCGATTTCAACAAAGACTACGATGGTAAGTTTTCTGAAGTCCAGCTTGTACTCTCTAATCACTTCTGACCGGAAAGCGACCCAAATCAAAAACTTGATCATTTTGATCTGCAAATAGACATTTTGACACAATTCTGTTTTGCAAAAAAATTCAAGAGGTTTTGTCTTTGTTCCAATGAGGAACTAAAATAAATTTCAAAAGCTCAAACACTTCATGCAAAGAATTTTTATCCTTCAGCCAGCTCTAGCACGAGGTATTATTTGAATGTTCCACAGAATTCTGGAATCCCTGTGAAGTTTCTGTGTCTCAGTGTTTCTAGGAGCTTTTTTTTTCCTGCAGATTTCTGTTGATTCTGGCTTTTACTTACTTTTCAGTTTAATAAATTCATAGAGTGACCTTGCTCAAGGTTTGCACTGATATTTGCTATTAAGAGGGGACCAAGTAGAGCAGAAAACAACAAGAAAAATCCCAGGAGAAATTCCTTGTGGATAATGCAGAAATACCATACAGATTTCTATTGTTCCTGATTATTTATGAGTAATCTTCCACTTTTTATTTTCTATTCTTTGCAATTTTCTTTTTCCTTGTGTCTTCTTTTCCACTTTCTTTTTCCAAGGAGAAATAGCCGTATTAGCCAGTCTTCTTGTATGATGAATGAAGAGCACAGACAAATAATTTATCATTAGTACTATCTATAGCCAAATGTGCTTATAGATGCATACACTTGTAGTAGAATATGACTTGCCTATTCCAGTCTGTAAAAGTGATGTCACACTAGTAATATGCTTAACAAATATTTGATAGGAATACAGCATATTGCAGGAAAAGGAGATGGATGAGGCATTTCTAGAATACATAACAGAAATATCCAAAACATAAGACTTAATAATAATGGGGGATTTAAACTATCCAGATTTCTACTGGAAATGTTGGTAAAACAGAAAATGTCCATTAAGGTCTTGGAATGTGTTTGGGACAATTTCTTGTTTCAGGCTGTAAAGGAAGTAACCAGAGGTGCAACCAGCCATGCTTCTGATTAATAGGGAGGGATTGGTTGTGAATTAGAAGGTGGAAAGTAACTTGGGTAAAAGTGACCATGAAATGATAGATTTCACGGTCTTAGGAAAGGAAGGAGAACAGCAGAATATGAACAATGGACTTAAAAAATGTACATTTTAACTAACTTAGGTCTTGTCTCCACTAATGGCGGTAAAATTCGTTACCGTCAGATTGATCCCCTGATCAACTGAGCAGGTCCCTGAAGACCACCCCGTCAGTAGCGTAGTATTGAGTCGACAGGTGGGCAATTCCCTTCAACTCAGCGCACTGAAGACACTGCAGTGAGTAGGTGTTAGACAGTTGAAGGGAAATACACAAGTTATTTTAAGTAACTTGTGTATCTCCCTTCGACTGCTGTTGAAATTCCCCCACAGCGTAGAACAGGGTTCAGGAAGGTAATAGATAGATTAGGTCCTATAGGAAGAAAGTCTAAGGGAGAAAAGAGAGTTTCTCAAAGGCTCAAGAGCAAATTGTCCCTGTGCAAAGAGAAGACAGGGGGAATAGTAAGATACCATTATGGCTGTATCAGGAATTCTTTAATGACCTAAAAATCAAAAAGGAATCCTATAAAAATGGAAATATGGACAAATTACTATGGATGAATTCAAAAGAATAGCACAAGCATGTACAGAAAAATCAGAAAGGTTAATAAGTAAGAAAGAATCATCAGAGCCTGGCAAAATTTACCCTAAGGTATTTAAAGATTTTGCTGAGACAATCACTGAACCGTTATTGATTATCATCAAGAACTCATGAAAGACAGGTGATGTCCAGGAGACTGGAGAAAGGCAAACATAGTACCTATTTTTAAAAAGGAGAACAAAGAGGACCTGAGCACTATAGACCAGCAAGCCTAACTTCAGTAGTTAGATACCAGAACAAATTATAAAATCAATTTTTAAGCACGTAAAGCATGATAAGTAACAGCCAACATGGATTTGTCAAGAACAAATCATGTTAAAACAACCTAATTTCCTTCTTTGATGGGTTATTGACCTAGTAGATGGAGAAATGCATTAGATGTGATTTATCTTGATTTTAGTAAAGCTTTTGACATTGTCCTGCATTATACTTTTATAAGCAAACTTAGGAAATGTGGTCTAGTGAAATTATTGTACATTAGGAGAACAATGAGTTGAAAAACAATACACAAAGAAGAGTTATCAATAGTTCACAGTTGAACTGGGAGGACAAATCTAGTGGGATCCTACAGGTGTCAGTCCTGGGTTTGATACTACTCAATATTTTCATCAATGATTTGGATAATGGAAGAGAGTATGGTTTTAAAATTTAAAGGTGACACTGGGAGGGGATGCATTAGGTTTGGAGGACAAGGTTGTTAATCCAGAATTGACCTTGATAAATTGGAGGATTGGTCTGAAATCAACAAGATTAAATTCAGTAAAGATAAGTGCAAAGCATTAGACGTTAAGGAAAAATCAAATACACAAATATATAATAGGGAATTACTGGCTAAGCAGTAGTAATGCCAAAGAGGATCTGAGGTTACAGTGGATCACAAATCTAAGCCAACAATATGATGCAGTTGCAATAAGGAAAATATAATTCAGGGTATATTAACAGGCATGCTGAATGTAAGACATGGGAGGTAATTGTTCTGCTCTACTTGGCACTGGTGAGGCATCAGATGGAATATTGTGTCTAATTTTGGGTGCCACATTTTAAGTGCACTTGAGTGCCATGCTCAAATAAACACCAGAGAGAGTGCAGATGACAGCAACAAAAATGTTAAAAGGTTTAGCCAAGCTGACCTATGGGGAAAGGTTAAAAAAAAAGAAGCATGTTTAGTTTTGAGATAAAAAGACTGCACGATTGGGGGTGGTAACAGTCTTTAAACATGAGATTATCCTTTGTGGAGGATAGCGCCCAGTCCTAGCTCTTCCGCCAGCCATCCTGCCCACAGTCCACCCCTTTCTGCCCCTCCCCTGCTCAGCCCGCATGTGTCCTTCCTTTCCTTCCCCACAACTTGGCCTCCTCACTGCCATGTCCCTTCCTCCCCCCCTCCTTCCCCACTCCAGCCACCTGCTGTGTCGCTCTTTTCTTCTCTCCTTCCCCAATCGGTCCCCCTCCTCTCCTCCTGTTTAATCCTGAGGATTATAATTAAAATTGGCACCAACATTTTTCTAAAGGAAGACCCCTGCTTTGCTTATCTCTTGAAAGAAAGAGTTTTCAGAAAGCGAGGTCAAAGGAAAATACAAGAAGTACTTTTAAGGAGAGACACAACTGGGAGTGGGAGATAAGGAACCAACAAGCAGCAACAGGGACTTCCAGAGAGGGAGTTGGAGTGCTGGACAGGAGCATTCAGGCAGTGGTGGGTGAAGAACAAGGAGCTTTTATACATGCCATGCTGTTTCTTGGGTGACTGAGGATGTGGCTTCCACTGCTCAACTTCCTGGGTTCATAAGTAATCTCCCTGGGAAGTCCAAGGAACCCAGGAATTTGAGTAGCCAAGATTGCCTCCTTAGTCACCCAGGAACCTGCATGTCCCATTAATAAGCAAAAACTTCTGCCTTCCCAGCAGGGAGGGGAAGAGATGGAGCCACCATGGCCCAGGCATCCAACAGCAGGTTGGCAGTGGCTGCGCCATGGGATGCTTAGCCTCTCCTGGTCTATTATGACTGCTGTCCAAGTCTTCCAATATGTTTAAGACTGGTGATCATCATTCTCCACAGGGAAGACAGGAAACATTCAGCTTAATCTTCAACAAGGAAGATTTAAGTTAGATATTAGAGAAAGCTTTCTAATGAAAAAGATAATTAAGTGATGGAATACGGTTACCAAGGGATGTCGTAGAACTCCCATCATGGGAGGTTTTCAAGACTAGGTTGGACAAATATCACTCAAAGATGGTCTAAGTTTAGTTGTCCTCCCTCGGCATGGGGAGATGGACTAGCAGACTTTTCAAGGTCCCTTCCAGCTATACATTTCTGTGATTCTATCACAGAGTATTTGGTAAAACTGTATGATGCTATTTACATTCTAGCCTGTATATTTAAGACAGGTGTGACATGGCTGTAGCAGCAGTGGGAATGCTATAGTTGATAGGACTCAAGGTGGCTGTTGGCATTTAACCACTGGGTTATCTAACCCTGCTCCAAGCAGATGTATATGATACTTTGGTAAAAATGTAAGCAGCTGGCTGGAGCCCTCTGTGCACTTCCCTGAGTAGAACTGGGCCATCTTTGATCACAAGACTCCTCTTTTTAGGGAGAACATTGTTTAGTCTGGTCATTGAAACATTTTGCTTTAGGAGCTTCTTTCAGACATAGATCTTCTCAGTGCTCTGCTAGAGAGAAGCCACCCCATGCAGCAGCACATATCTATTGAACACACTAGCTGCTTCAGTAACTCACTCAGTGTGCCTCAGCTCCCACATCCTATTGTTAAAGAGGCACCTCCCATTTCTCATATCATGTAATTTTTATCACCATTAATACAAATATGCATAATAATAAACATTCAATATTATTATTAGAACCAAGCAGTATGAATCTGTTTCCAGCATCACTAGTGCAAAGGCCTCACCTTGGCAATGGAGGAATTTTTTAGCGAAAACATCTAGAGAAGAAGTCTCTAGTTAGCATTGGATGGCTGCTCAGTAGCTTATGTGAAATGAAAGTCTAGTCTCAACCCTGTTCCTAGCCAACAGCTCTCACTATTACTATAAGCTATTCTCAAAATTACCACTATCTTGGACCTTTGTTCAGGAACAGTAGAAAAAATCAAGGACTGAATGAGCAGGGAGATTCAGCCATGGTTTCCTCCACAGAAACAGCATATATCAGGGTACAGAGGTAACTGTGGGGAAAGTTAGGCATCAAATGCTGTATCTGTTCTGGGGGGTACTAAACAATTTCAGCTTCCAGGGCAATGGTAGGTAAACTTTTTGTCCTGAGGACCGCATCTGCTGTATAGCAGGCCAACATGGTGTGAGACAGATGGGAAAAAGGGAGAAGCTTGGAGGGGAAGTGGCCGCCCCTCTCCCACACTATTGCAGCTAACATACACATAAAGAAATATAAATAGATAAACATAAATAACTACAGATAAACATAAAACCTGCTCATTATCCACTTTTTTTTGCAGTCTACTTCCCCCCCCCCCCCCTTTTCACTTCTTTGGTACCATTGGAAGAAGGGTTGGAGCTGGGAGCAGACAGGTTTTTATAACTTTTAAAAAAAATCTGTTCTCCAATATTTTTCACTGTTCAGGACTTTGGGGTTTTTTTAATTTGTTTGTTTCTTTTCACTTTTTTTTGTACTGCAGGGAGAAGGGGAGCTGGAAGGAAGCTGGGAGGAGGGGAGCTGGACACACTGGGCTCTGGCCCCCAGGAAGCAGCTGCTGCTCTGGCCAGTATAAAGCTGGACCCTGGCCCATGGGGGAGCAGCCATGCTGGTCCCCAGCTAGAGCAGGGAGGGGGCAGCAGCCATGTTCTTGCTGGAGCACTACTGCAATGGGATGCAGAAGGAAGGGATGGAGCCAGGAGGGGGGAGCGGCCACACCATGCTCTGGCCGGAGTGCTGCTAGGCTGTCCATGGAAGGAAGGGGTGGAGGTGGGAGAGTGAGAGGAGCAGATGCTACATTCCAGCCAGGCCCATGTGGTGGGTGAGGGACAGGGCCTCCCAGCTGGAAGGGAGAAACAGCTGCAAGAGCAGCTGCAGCAGCCATGCTCTGGGCTGCCAGCCTTTCCGGCTGGCTAGCCAGATGTGGTCTGT
Source organism: Pelusios castaneus (assembly GCA_007922175.1). Lineage (NCBI taxonomy): Eukaryota > Metazoa > Chordata > Testudines > Pelomedusidae > Pelusios > Pelusios castaneus. Next base: position 2,814,600 of record ML685809.1, read on the forward strand.
GGGCCGTAGTTTGCCCATCTCCGTTCTAGGACATAAAGTATACAATAAATGCATTTAAGAGGTAATTGGGTAGGAAGGGCAAGGAACACAAGTAATAATTAATACTGATTACTTTGGGCAATTTATTCCTGAGGTAGTCTATACCAGTGGCTCTTAACCTTTTGCTTGTCATGACACTATAGGACACGCCAGCCCAGCCTGCCCTGCTCCCCCAGCCAATCCCGAAACATAAGCAGTTTAAAGCCCATGCAGTAGGATGGGTGCAGTTAAACACTACACCACTTATTCTTGTCACTCTCAAATTGCTGTCTGACTGATTTGCTGGCATCTCCTAGGAAATTCTTGCAAGTCATCTGAAAAGTTGTAAGGCTCTCTGGGTGCATCTACACTTGCAAATTAAGTCGATTTAAGGAGGCATAAGTCGACTTTATTTACTCTGTGTCTACACTGGGCTTTCCTTAATTCGACTTAAGCTGCTCCTTAAGTCGAAGTAAGGAAAAGTTAGTTTGAATTAATAACACCTCGTTTTAATTCGAACTAGTGCTTAAGTCAACTTTATTAAGTCAACTTAAGCCATTGGAGACATGGAGTAGTGCCTAGGTGGATCTTTTTAAGTCAACTTAAAACGTTAAGTTGACTTAATAAGGTCGAAAAGGGGCCACATCTACACTTGAAAAGTTAAGTTCACTTCTGTTAAGTTGACTTAATAAGGTCCACTTTAAGTCGACCTTTTTAAGTCGACTTTATAAAGTCAACTTAACTTTTCAAGTGTAGACATAGCCCCTCTCTGTTTCTAGGGCATCAGACTTCAGCAAAGACTTTTAACTGCAAAAGAGCAATTCATTGATATATTGTCCATCTAACATCCACAAACTCTTCCTTTTGCACTCTCTTCCTTTAGCTTTTTTTAGGAAATGAAATAGGATAAAGCATTTCACTGGAATTCTTGGTTATGAATGAAATTTACATTGTACAGTCCATATCACTCTAGGTAACCTGAATTCATTTCTTAATCTGTACTTTTCTCTGTTTACTGAAAACAAAGCAGTACTGTAAATATAATACCCGCCATGCTACTTGGGCCCAATGAGAGCATCTTCCTTGCACATGAGTGCAAGCAGCCTGTGGCACCGTGCTGAGATATGATGTGACACCAAACAAAAAAAGAGAGTTGTATGCCAGGACTAAAAGTACAGTACATAATTCAAAACAGCACTGGAAGTATAGTAAATAACCCACAGAAAGGAACTCTAAACAGATCATTTACTTAGCATCTAAATATTGTTTAGCAATTAACCCATCCTTTCTTTTATAGCGTGCAGTGACTAAAGCTATAGGGACAGTGTAAACCATGTGCAGTTTATACAAATTGAAGATGACCTCAAGAGTGAACTTCTTTTTTCCTACAGTTGATCCCACTTTTGTAAAAATAAAGGATATCAGCAGCACCTCCCCTAGGAAGAGTCCTAGATGCTGTGATTCTTTTTCACTAGTCAATCAGAGCATGAATCAGAGTAGCAGGCAAGACTTTAATTTTCTAAGACTTCCTGTTGTGCACATAGTTTAAGGGAATGTTCTTTTGGATGATTTCTGATATTCTGAATAACCAGTTTTGATGCAAATTATTTTGTCTGAATGGCAGTCTGTTACTTAAATTCTTCACTGGAAGACTCTGGATTCTGGAGTAGAATGGAAACATTCTGTGGATAATAAGGTGATTCTATGGTCTTTATGGATTACATTCTCTCCAGTGCAAAGAACCAATACAAGGCCCTAAAAACACTTCTACTCTTATGTAAAGGAAGTGAGCATGTGTCCTAAAAAACTGGGAAAGTCTGTATTGTCTCAGCTTGTCCCTGTTTCTTTTACAAAAGACAGTGGTAAGACTGTTTTTGTAACCTCCCTGATAGCTTCCTACCTCCTGGCATAGGGATATGAGGCCCTGACTGATAACAAAAGTTGTGAACTGCACAGAAATCTTAAAATAGTTAGTGGAAGAGGAAACACCAGAGGCCATTGTCTCCTGGCTCCTAACCCAGTGCACATTCCCCTGTGACTGTACAGCAAGTGACCTTTTACCTGAGCTGTGGAGAGGTGTGACAGCTGCCCAGTGTCAGAGGGTCATGAGACCTAGCAGAACTGATTGTCTTTCCCCTGCCAGAATTAGAATGATCAAATGCTAGGTAACTCAGGCCTTATCTACAGTAGAAAAATAAGCCATCATAAGTTGACTGTATAATTACAGTGTTGCTGATGTCCACACTTCTCTCCTTGAGTCAGTGAAGTGCATCCTCACCAGGAGCAGTTTCACCGACCTAAAGGGCAGAGTAGGGGGAGCTGAAAGACTAGATCCCTGCTGGCTCCCGGGCTTCCTGTGGACTGCCTCCCCCACTCCCTGGTCCCTGTCAGAAGCCAGGGCAGCCATGTGGGGACTTCTCCACTCCTGAGTTCCAGCTGGGAGCCGGGCTGTAGCCACCACGTCTTGCCCACAGCTGCACCCACATGTGTTCCACCTGGTCCTGGCTTGCAGTTGGGAGCCAGGCTCCAGCTGCCCATGATTTGCCCAGTCCCGGGTCCTGTCTGCGAATGGCTTGAAGCAGCTGGGACTTCTCACCCTGCACCCAGCCAGGAACTCCAACCAGTCACCCCAGCTTTCTTATCAATTTCATTGCTCCAGTGGAGCAGTGAAATTGACAAGAATGACAGCCTCTCTGCTGCGGTAAGTGATGCAGTGTCTACACTGAGGCTGCCTGGCTCTAGCTATGCCCTATGCCTCATTGAGGTGGTTTTATTTTGTTAGAAAAACAAGGCAGTGTTGTCAACGGGGGTAGGGTGTTTGTGATTGCAGTGTGTACAGCACTGTTTGGTTGACAAAAGTCTCTAGTGTAGACCAAAACTATTCCTTACATACTCACTCAGTTTGCAAACCCTCGATAGCTTCTCCTACCCTTGCTGTGCTGCTGCAGGAGGAATAAAGAAAATAGACAACCTTTGCCTTGTCAGTCTAAGTTGCCAAAACCTGCCCAAACTCACCTTCCTGGCTATTGACCAAAATTCTCCAACACATGCTCATATATCACCCCTCTTCATGTTTGTTTTTTCACTAGTCAATTTTACTATTCTATTTAATTAGAGATTAAATGGCCAAAGAGCCTTAGGCAAGTCAGCTGAATTTAGGTGAATTTAATTTTAGGTAATCTGAGGTGATAGAAAACTGCAAAAGAGATCACATCATGTATGTCTTCTTGTAGACACTGAGTAGCATGAATGTGAGAATTTCAGCCTTGTAAAATCCATCCTCCTTTGTTTATTGTTTTAGCTATGTGTGCCTTCCCATCTTACATCATCTGACTCTGCTCTCTTTCCCCCTCCTTCCAAAAAATCTTTTAGATAAATGCTTAGATCTGCCCAGAGATCACACGGCTCATCTGTGCAGAGACTACTGTCTAACCACAAGTCGTGTGCATTTGGTATGCAGTTTCCGTAGTGGAGTAATGATGCAGACATTCATAAGAGGTGACACTGTGCATCAGAGAACAAGGAAATAGCCTGAGAAAACTTTTATGTGCTCTTATAGCAGAAATAAACTCTCTTTTAGTCATAAAGATTAAATTCAGAATCAAGCCTCTAGGAATTTTACTGGCCCTGAACTAAAGCATTCAGGGCTAACATCCACATATAATTCCATAAATAGTTTTACTTCAGACTGTAATGGTCTGTAATTATGGAAGCAATTCTTGCTGTGAATGTTCTTCATTTATTTCATGTCTGTTGATACCCTCCACTTATAATAGCTTCATTTTCATTTCCCAGCAGTTTTTTTTAAATTTTAAATATTTAGAAGCAATTGGTTGTTGCCTTCAGAAATGGCAAAATAGTGTTTGTACAGAGGTTTGAAGATATGAAGTGCCCATTCAAAATGAAAATTGCATTAAAAGAGCGTTAAAGTTGGAAAGCAAATCTCTCAGACCTATGAGGTAAATGTACTCATGCAAACTTAACTCTGTTGTGTGTATGCATTACTAGAGTTTTTAATTTCATTATCACCTGCTCTTTTTTTCCATATATCATCTGCCTCTTTCAGTGTGCAGTTTGACTGGTGCACAGTTAATAAGGATGCTAACCACTGTATATTATGCTTTCACTATTTAATAAACTCTGTGCACACCAGCTTACCTCCAGACCTTTGTCTCTTCATTATTCAACCTAAGCAATGCATCCTAAAGATGTAATAATACAATAATGTTAACTAGGTGAGAAAAAAATGTAGAAAATAATAAATCCAAACTGGTAACAACTATAGCTTACTTATGGAAATGTGATAATACAGGAAGTATTATTGAATAGTAATAGTTCTAACTAAAAGGAAAAGTTGGAAAGGAGCAATATAAATGATGAATAAAAGATAAAGGCTACTGGGACATGTAATACAATTGTCTAATTGCAGGCAATACACTGTTGTGAAGTACAAAGTAAGCGGTGTATGCTTGATCTATTGCAGGTCAAAGTTCAAGTTGTGTTCAGTAAAAATGTTCCTAAAAGGGGAGTCGAATTCAGTCAGTCAGACAGTCTTCTGATTTAGTCCTAGTACTGCAAATTGCATTTCAAGTAAAAGAATGTATCTAAGACTCCAAACCCATTATTTTTCCTCAGAGGGGAATCTGCTTTCCAGTTAATTTGCTTCCGGGTGATCAATAAAGCTGTGTGCACAGAAGTCTCTTTGTATTTAAGAAGCAAATTAAGTGCAGGAAATAAAGGGGTTTGAACTTTATCATATGAATCACTTAAGACCAACACTCTTACAATTTAAGGTAAGTTGAAAACACCTATATGAAGTCACCAACATTGCAATATGGAGAATAATCTTTACCATGGGCTTTTCAGAGGTATGAGCACCTCAGAGAAGGTGTTACCATGGTCCTCTATGCACAGCCTTTGGTATAGCATCTGGCACTTAGTATTTGCCATTGTTACATACCTATATTTAATCTATATACATATGGAATAGATAATGGAATGTTGTGATAACAGTTTATATCACCCTGTGTTTGGAACAAGAGCTTTATTCATGAGTGACAAAAGCAGTATCTTAGGAATCTTTGAGTAAGCTTTCAAAATCGTTATGTGGGCTATTTATCTGTATCCCTCCTGTTTTAAACCCAGGTGTATAGTTATTATGGACTTAATCCAAAGCTCACTGAAGTCAATGGGTAAAGAGAAGGGTAAGGGATGACTTGATCATGGTTACCAGTATCTATATGGGAAATAAATATTAGATAATGGACACATCACTCTAGAGGCAAAGGTATAACAAGATGCAGTGGCTGCAAGTTGAAGCTAGACAAATTTAGACTAGAAATAAAGCATGATTTCTTAACAGTGAGGGTAATTAGCTATTGGAATGATATACCATGGGCTGTGATAGATTGTCCATCACTGGCAGTTTTTAAGTTAAGATTGGATGTTTTTCCAAATGATTTGCTCCAATTCAAATAAAAATATTTTGAGGAGTCCTATGGCCTGCGTCATGCAGGTCAGACTAGATGGTCAGAGCAGTCCCTTCTGACCTTAGAATCTGTGAGTCAATGGAAAGACTCCCACCAATTTCAGTGGGTGTTGGATCAGGACCGAAAGGTGTATTTGCACTGCAGCTAGGAGGTGTGATTCCCAGTGCAGACAGACAGAGTCAAGCTAGCATGCTAAAAATAGCGGTGGAGCCACTGTGGCACAGTTGTTGGCTTCAAGTAGCCACTTGAGCTCATATCCAGGGGGTTGGGTAGAGTTGGACTCATGTGACTAACCTGAGCCAATGGCTATGCCACATCATCCATTCTGCTATTTGTAGCATGCTAGTTTAAGCAGAGCTAACCGGGGCCATAGCTACAAGGTGTAAGTGGTACAGTTGCAACAGAACCCTTGAGATGCAGGGCCAGATTAAGACATACCAAGGCCCTGAGCTATGCAAAGATTCAGACACCCCATACCACAAAAATAAAGAGAAAAAAGGCTATTACGTTATAAAAGAAAGGGTCATGAAAAAATAAATGATGAACCATTATATTGCATATATGCATCAGCAAAGCTGCAATGAAAAACAACTAAATAAAACATACGTCTTGCAAAAAACCTTATTTGCATGATCAATTTCAATTATGGTAAATCTTCTTAGTTATCACCCCTCATACTGTGAGGCCCTAAGCCATGGCTTACTTGGCTTGTGCCTAAATCCAGTGCTGATGATATGTAGGGGCCCAACCAGCCACTCTACCTTAGGAACCTCAATGTAGTTACGTTGCAGTCTACTTATAGGCAGATGGGGCTTGGAGTGGGATGAGGCCACCTGCCAGCCAGGCTGCCAAGGAAGTTCTCCTGCCCGCTTCTCAGTGGTTCCATGTCTCCGGCATGGCTCAGACCATGGCTGTGGGTTCTTAGGCCTCATCTACGTTGGGAAAATTCGGTGGCAGTTGACAGGAGTTATGCAAGCCACTATGCAGAGTAACTTGCGTAACTCCCACCGACTTCCTAACTCCTCTTCACCATGGCATTTTCACTGCACTGTGCCACTTGAGGGGTTGGTTTTACTAAGCTGATTTCCAGATTGATCTAACAGTGGCAACTTCGCCACCGTCGGTGTAGATGCCTTCACAGATGCAAAGTAGCTTAGGGCTGCTCCTGGCAGTGCTCAGCCTGTACCTGCTACTCCATGTCTGGCTCCTGAAGGGCTCAGCTACCATCACCACCCTGAACTTGCATTGTAGCTGCCACTTCAACACTGAGGGGCTCAACTGGAGAGGGAGAGCAGGGGTCCAACAGTGGGGATTGCTGGAGGCTGGGCAAAGGTGTGTAAGCTGGGATGGGATCTTGAAGTGCAGGTCGCCAGATAGAGGGTGCCCAGATGGATGCAACTGTGTTTGAACTGAGAAACTTCAGGGGAAGGGTTGTGAGGTGGCAGATGGAAAGAGGGTCCCAGGCCCCAGAGGAGTAGAGTCCAAGGCTGGGGGAGAGCTGTGGGGGAGAAAGTGGGAAGCAGGTTCCTAGCCCCAGTGGATGGAGGAGGAGTTTGTGGGAGAGTTGAAGGGGTGGATTGGGTCCCTGGTGCTCAGTTATGGGGGAAGCAAGTGGCAGGTTGTAGGGATCAGATGGAAAGCAAGTGCCCAGCTCTAGAGGTGAAATAGGAGGAGGGTGGGGGAGCAGCCCCTGATTGGAATTGATCTTTACTCTGTGCAGACCAGTTTCTTCTATCTAGGCTAGGTTTACTGGGGCACTCAAGCTCCTATGCAACAGTTTCACATTGGAAAACCATTGTCAACCTGTTCTGCTCATCCAATTTATGGAGAAGCCCAGCTGGCTCAAACCAAGGCATCTTGCTGCATATGGATAGGAGCAACTCCTGTGTGTTTCTTACAGGTATTTGGAAGATTTACAGATATTAGTGTGGCCTGACTTTTTACCTAGGTCACATAATACATCTATGACACAGAAGCAAAACCTAGCCGGTGTGCTGCTTGGCCCTGAAAAGGGCTGTTTCGGTGGTTTGAGTTGTTGCTCTAAAGATCAGGAGATCACTGATCAGTATTTGATCACATATTGATGGCTTTAGTCATGATGTCTCATTTAACAGAGTGGGCCACATGATGGCTCTGTAGAGAGATGTTTGTAGAAAGTTGTGATTTTAGAGACACTCCCTAGTATAGGATAGTGTTGTGTGAATTGGGAGACATGCCCTACAGGTGATCTAACATGGCCGCTCCCAGTTGCACACCTGGGAATCACTCCTGACTGTGTTATTAAAGTACTATTCCTCACTCATTCAATGGTATGGTCTTTAATGAACCCTCAAGATCGCTATAGCTGCCATCTTCCAATCCAGAGAGAAGGAGACATACCAGAAGTGTCTGTTTTAGCCAGTAATATAAAATGGATGAGGTGCCATGATCTTTGAAAAATGCTGAGGCTGTAGTTTCAGTAGTTTCATTTTGTAATTGGATGGCAAGATGGAGCATTGTGTTTAGTTTCTGTGACACAAGACACCATATTTTCAAGAGAGATATGTATATTTGTGACATCATTTGTTTGCATTTGATGCCCAGCCCACATGATTGTGAATGAAAAATAAATGCTGTTAGTGCTCAAATTCCAAATTGTTTCCTCGGTCCAGGTTTTGGGGCTTGATTATTCATCACACTATTCCCTTTAGTTCCACTAGGATTGCACTTGCAACTGGAGTCACGCAACTGTGACTCACCCTTTGATTCTTTGACAAATTACATGTGTGTTTTGGAAGTGTCTTTCTACTTAGCTTTAAGTTTGGCATTTAAAGCTGAGTTGCCTGTATTATTAAGGTGTGAAGTCTCACACTTGCTATTGCATGCATTTGTAATATCCTGGTAAAATATTAGTATGGTTTTGAATATAGGTGCTCTATTTTATGATGACATCACACACAAAATAGTCTCCAAAACCTACCTTGCACATGACAGAATTACCAGTTTGAGATTATTTCTAAAAGGCTCGTACATCACTATTAGTGACCAGTTTGTGTATATGTGTAAATAGGATTTTTCTGTGTGTTACCAATCTGCAAAAGTATTTTAATGTACTGTTCATATTGTGTTTGTGTATTCATGGACAAGATGGGTATGCTCTGATTTTCCAAGATGGTAAAGGAAAGCAAAATTTTACAGTCTAGAAGGGACCCTTAACCTATCCTTGCATCCCTTGCTACACCACGATAGCTAGTACAAATCTGTCTACCTGCACTGGGAATCACACCTCTCTGTTGCAGAACAGAATAACTTTAACGCCTGTTCTAAACCAATGGTTTTCAAACTCTTTTTCCGCGGGACCCAGTTGAAAAAAAAAATGTTTATGCCCATAACCTAACAATGACATCTTTCAGCAATCCATTCCAGTCTTGCAGCGGCGGCATAGAGAGCACCACGACCCAGTACCGAGGGTCCGTGACCCAGAACAGGGTCCCGGCCCATGGTTTGAAAACCACTGGTCTAAACTGCCACACTGGGTCAACAGGAGATACTCAAGCTACGTACTGTAGAATTTGTATTTCCTGTCATCTTACTTATTCTTCCTTATCACAGCATCTTCACTGCACTGCGCTGATGGGAAATGCCCTCCAATCAACACAGAGTTACTCTTTTCAGGGGAGTGGAGTTACTGTATCAAATGGAGAGCACTTCTGGGATCAATTGAGTGGGTCTCCACTGGCCTCTCAATCAACCCTACTGTGATGATCTGTGAAGCCTGACGCAGCTGAATCAGGACAGATCAGGGGTCAGCAACCCAAAAGATAAGAAGAGTTCTTTTAAAAAATTCCTTCAATAACCAAGTATTTTGAGAGCCGCAATGGGTGTAGCCTCCTGGTGGAGAGTGCACGGACCCAGGCCAGGGCACCTACTGCAGGGTCCACTGGTGGTGGGGAGCCTGGAGCCTGGTATGGGCCACCCACAGGGTCCCCCGGAGTCAGAGAGGGTCTGGAGCCAGAAGCGGACCACCCACACTCTCTCCCGGTAGTGGGGGCGGGGGGGGGGGGCGGTCTGGAGCCAGGTGTTGGCAGCCTGCATGGTCCCCTGGTGGCAAGGGGGAGTCTGGAGCCACAAAGGGGCAGCCAAAGAGCTGCATACGGCTCTGGAGCTGCAGGTTGCAGACCCCTGGGATAGACATACCCTGGAATCCAATTGTATAAGGCTCAGTCAGAAAAATCCTCCAACAGTCTTCTAAAGAGCAGTAGCCCTTCAAGAGCTGTAGGCCAGGCTGGAAGCTGACTGAGAAGCTGGGAATGGCGGTGCTGCAAAGTGGGCTCTTCAATCTAGCAGAGAAAGCTATAACATGATCCCAGGTTGGAGCTAGACAAACAAAAACTGGAAATAAGGAGGATATTTTTGACAGTGACTGTAATTAATCATTGGAACAATTTACAAATCCAGTGGATTCTCTATTTCTGACAATTTTTAAATCAAGATTGGCTGGTTTTTTTGTAAAAGCTATGCTCTAGAAATTATTTTAGGGATGTTCTATGGCCTATGTTACACAGGCAGTCAGACTACATGGTCACAATGGTTCCTTCAGGCCTTGGAATCTGTGAAGATATTAGACTTGAAGGCCTTGCTATTATTATGTCTAGAAATGATGTTTACTGGTTTTCATCTGAATCTTGCTTATCTTGGGCCTCTGACTAGTGCATTTCTGGGAGGAATTCCATATCTGGGGCCAGAAGAGGAAACATTTGAGAGAAGCAATACAGGAGAGCTGTGTGAAGCTACAGCAGTGTCTGGAATGTTAGACTAAGTCTCAGGATAGCGAATTAATGAGCAGACAGTAGGTAAAGAGCATGACAAGTGAATGATATTTACTCTCTTTGATAACACACTTTGAGATCTAACGGGCAAAAGTATATGACAAGTGAATGATATTTACTTTCCTTTATAACACACTTTGAGATCTATAGATGAAAAGGACCTAGTATTATTACGATTATCAGTATGAAAAGAAATAGCAAGTGTATACACTTTGTGCAGTACAAAGACAACTTTAGTTAATACTTGATGTTACCGTGCAATAAGCATGTCTGTTCTGGTCAGTGATAAGATACCATCTGAAGACTTTCCTGGTAAGTAGGAAAATATTGAGAGGTTACTGTGGTTAGCCCACTGCACTGGGACACAGGTCACCTGGGTTTAATTCCTGACTCTGCCACCGAGTCCCTGCTGACGTGGGGCAAATTACTTAATCTCTCTAGGTCATGATTTCCCACCTGTAAAATGAAGATATTAATAATCCTTTTCTCCCATTCTTTATCTGTTTTTTCTGTTTAAAATATAAGCTCTTCAAGGCAACATATGTTTCTATTCCTATGTAAATTACCTAGAACAATGGTGCCTCGATCTACGCTTGATATTGTAAACAATAAATAAATAATAATCATGCTCTTGACGGATAGTTCACTGGAGTACTTATACTGCAAGATAGAGGCATAATTTACCTTCATATAATATACCTAATATACTACAGGTGGTCCTAGCACTGCTATTAGCATTAACCAATCAGATGCTCTGATCATTTTTATTGCCTTTAAAATATATTTCTAAATATGTAGTTAATTCTTTGAATCATTCACAATTTTTTTAGCTCTTATAACAGCACTGTTAACTCTGACACACACATGAGCCATCAGAACATATCCTGCGCTCAGCATTGCATTGCTGTCAGCCTTTCCATGTACCACTGTAACTCCCTCAACATATGCTAGTGATCAGAGTCACCATTCTATTCCCAAAACAGCTCTGATGGAAACAAATACATGTCAAAGACTTAGATTG
>ML685809.1:2826335-2941684 GCA_007922175.1 Pelusios castaneus
TTTCACATAGGAGAGGCTGTCCCTGCTAATCCAATAAGTACACTTTTCATTTGATGGACAGACTCCCTACTAGTTAATGATATTGAATACAAAATGATATATTTAAAAGTATTTTAAAATATTTGTAAAGGCTTTTTTTTCTTTTTTTACTAACAGGCACTGACACTCAACTTAATATGTTTTATAACATTTAAGATTAGATGAATCATATCTAATAATCTAGAAACTAGATTCTGCTCTCAATTACACCATTAAATCCCCTGCATTCATGAGAATTACTCTGGATTTACACCAGTATAACTGAAAGCAAAATATGCTCCATCATGTCAGGGCTGCTTTTCCTTTTCTTTTTGGGGAGTAGGTAGCCTTGAATCCTTCAGAACATGAATATTTCCAGATTGGTCAGAAACCTGGAGGTTAATTTTATGAAAAGTAGAATTGAATTTCTTTATGATATTCTCTGTTCTCCTTCCCAATTCAGGATGTTTTACATACTCTTCTTGAGTCTGGGTCAAAATATTTTGATTTTGTGGTTGCTGTTATTTGATATTTGTCAGATGCTTTGTGAAGTTAAGATAGTATATGCAGAAGGGTTCTTCCCTTTTCCTTGAATGTTCTGCTGGGGGAAAGAAATATAAGAAGCAAAAACTTTGTGAAGGGTGTAATGCTGTATAGGGATTGGAGAACACAAGTAGGGTACAATATTTTGGTTGTTTGTATATGTGTTGTATCTATTTGTAGAATTTCATTCAATAAAGACATGCCCAAATCAATTTGGGGAAGGAGAGAGTAGGAAATGGAGGTGGGGATTTTTCTGTTTGTTTTTTGTTATTGTTGGGGTTTTTTTTCTGGGGCGCGAGGGTTGTCAGGGAAAAACTTTAGTTAGTAAAAATAGCCTTGTTCCAAATAAACAAAGGACTAAGAATTTTGGGGGGTTAACAGAAATCTTTATTTAAAAAGAAAAAATTGCATAGCTATGGGGAAAGGGTCACCGCATCCAGCAACAGAGGCTCTGGCTGGTGGGGAGCGTTTCCAAAGGACAATACAGAGTTTCCCTTCTTTTATGGAGAACTTTTCTACAGAGATGATAATAGATACAAAAACATAAAAACATTTACATGGTTAAAGGCAAGAAACTTAGTTACAGTCAGTGCCAAAGATCCTTACAATGTGTTCGCAAGAGAAAACCCATTAGGCGATTAATCATGTTAAAGCACTTAAGGATAATTCCTTGAGCAGCCAGAAAGTGTGAAATAGTTAGCAGCTAGGCAGACACTACATGAGTTTTCACAGCATTACAATCGCCTTGTTTAAATTTGATTCTGGGGTGTCTGGTCAGTGGGTGGGGGCTGGAAGGTGGGAACAAGGGTGGAGGGGACAAAACACGGGAGGCTCGGGTGATGTCTTGAACTAATCAAGACCTGGAGCTCAGGGGTGTGGGTGGCTTTGATAATGAAAGAATGCAGAGGTAAGGTGTGGGGCCAGGGTTAGTCACTGAGGCATTGCTCAAGATGGCAAGCATCATGGAGTCTGGCCCAAAGAACATGGAGTCAAATCTGAGAAGGCCTGGGTGCAGCTGTCATGAGAACTAGGCCAGCTTTAGCATCTTGTTCTTTTCCCCCACAGTTCAAAGAAGTATTATAAAAGGGCCTGAAAAGTTTCTCAGGGCTAGTGTGAGCTTCTTCATAATTAAGAAAGAAAGGAAGGCTAACAAAAAAAATTCTCAGCGGAAACTCCCTGGGATTTCCTATGAAAATCTAAACACTTCTTCTTACACAGAACAGAGCCCGAATCAGATACACCATTCAGTTTATTTAGCAGATAAGAAATAAAAGGGTATTTTCATCTCAAGTTTCTGTTTCCTCATCTATGATCTTCCCTCTTAGAAGACCAGAAAACATAGAAGAGAAAAATTACTTTAAAAAAATCCATTAGGTTCTCTTTTCTTGTTCCCACTAAGGTGGGAAAATTGCCTAATGGAAGACTACAGGTTACAGCCTAAAACCAATCAAGCCAAGATGCACTTCTGCTACTTTTGTATTCTGGTCACATGGCTGATTCATATGAATATATGAGAGACCTGTGTTAGATACTGCCCTAGATTTAGATGAGTGAATAATTTATTTTTTTTCCAAATCACACCAAATAAGCACAGAAAATAAGTAATCTCAGTGGTCCACTTGACACTGAACTAGGTTAAAGAATGAATTTGGGATTTTCTTCCTGGAACACTTAGGGTACGTATAGGTTACAAGGATTGACACAGTGGGATTGAGTGAGTGGCCAATGGAGACCTGCTCAGTCGATCCTGGAAGTACTCTCCATTTGATGCAATAACTACATCCCCTAGAAAAGAATAACATTGCCTCAACTGGAGGCATTTCCCATCGGGTGCAGCTCAGTGAAGACACCATGGTAAGGGAGCATAAGTAAGTTAACGGGAGATACTCATTCTACAGTAGATGGCATCTGTATCTCCTGTTGACGTGGCAGGGCAGTGTAGACCGGCCATCGCATTTACTAAAGCAGTTACAGAGAGAGGGCCGGGTACTGACAGGTTTACTACAAGCGGTGTCCCATTGAACTATTTGAAGAGACAGGCGTTAGTCCTGCAAAACATGTGTGGCCATGGGGACAAAGAAGGCTGGTGCTGGGCCAAATTGCTGGGGGGCAGAAGTTGGGCCCAGGCTTTGGGCAGAAATTGTCCTCCGCTGACCCCCTGATGTGGGCTGAAAGGTCATGTACTGTAGCCAAGCAATAAGTAGCAATCCTGTGCAAATTATACAGCAGTTCTTTAGCCTTGGGAAGTGGGGAGAGAGTGGGGAGGAGCAAAGCTCAAATAAAGCTTAATTGGCAGGTTGTGATGGGAAGGAGAGGCAGACAATTTTTCATATCAACACCTGGAAAAAGTATATAGTGAGAAAAGAATGTGATCTCTTGGTTTCCCAGCCTGCTAGAGAAAAATTGTAGTCCCCCCCCCCCCACCTTCCCTCCTTTCTTGCTTGTTAAAGGAGTTTGTAGTCATTTCGGTTTATGTTTTAATGTAAAGCACCTGCACTCTGTAAGCTAACGTTGTAAATAATAACAGGGACAGATATAATTATATTCCCCCTTTTAACCATGCATATTCATTTTCTAGTCATTATGTTACCAAATGTGGGGGGGTTAGAGGTGTAGTAGATAGTGTGTATTTATATATTATTTGGGATAAGAAATTATGAAGTAGTTAACGCAGAGCTCACTTCATTGGTCGCGAGGTGGAGAGGAACGAGTGGACTAGATTCTGAACTGAATAAACTGCTTCTTATCACTCTACCCAGTTTGGATCTCATACTTAAAGTTAATCACTTGTGCAAGCATTTGCAGGACTGGGACCTAAGATACTATCGAACAGGTGTACATATGGCAAAATACAACCCTACCTCAAAGTGAATGCAGTGATAGTTATGAAAACTTCAAATACTTTTTTTGGTTGAAAACTAATGTGAAATTGTGAATATTTTATTAAAAAATTCAGTGACAACTTTATCAATTTTGATCACAACTATTGAAACTTGATAGTTCCCATCTGAGAACAGGTGAAACTCATTGAGGACTTGTCTGCACAGGAAATTGACTGGTAGATCTAATCAGTGTAATTATAAATAACAGTATCCTAAAGTCACTTTTATCCTGGTATAGTGTCCACACAGGGAATTATACTGGCATAACCACAGCATAATTACAACACTTTTATAGTTCTGCTGATCAATGTCCCTCAATAGCCAAACCCTCAGTAGTCTGACTGAATCTTGCTTTGAGGTTTAAAATTCAACCCCCCAAATGTTGCCTGTTTATGTGGAGTGAAACTTATACAATGTTCATATGAAACTGACAAACATTTTGAATTTTTCCCAGCTTTAATTATTGTTTTATTAAAGTGCATCTTGTTTTTAGAACTTGTTCTGCATTATTCAAAATCCTTTGACTATCAGCAATCTTTCAGTTCTTCTCTCATGAGGTATTATTTAATCTTTCCTCAATAAGAGCCAACAGCAGTGCTGTGTAAAATATTACTGATTCGAGTCCAAATAGGAGTTGTCCTCAACTGAAAACAGAAACCTTTTGCATATGTAACATACTAGTATACTGACCATCTGATGACCCTGATTTGTTTTCTGAAAGTCGGCAGAGGTCAGCTCAAAAGGGTCATCACTGATCTTTTCCGACTGATGTAACTTTCACTACAACTGGAACAAAAGGAGGAGGAAGGCTATACTCATTGTGGTTAAACCAGAATTTGCAAATACCAAAGAGATCTTTTCTATTGGCTGTTTCCTCCTTGTGCAACTGGACTTCCGGAAAAGGGCTTCTCTTTGTACAGGAATACAAAAAATGAAATTAAAAAAAAAAAAAATCCCACCAGAAAGCATGTGACTTCTACAATTGCCTGCAGCTTTCCTGGTACTGAATTGAGAAATATTTCTTCATCTCATATTACATAATCATTTTTGACGCATTGTTTGTTCCAGCTCAGTGCTGATTTCATCAGATAGGAACCACAAATCTATTGGAAGGCAAGGGTTGTGCTGCTGATAGTTGTGTTCTTTTTTTAGCAGAATAATAGTTATGAAAGTTGTTTAACAGAATGTGCTATAGCACCAGGTTTCTAAAGCGCTAACTGTTGTTAGTTAATGTCCCTGTCCTGCACAATACATATTTCCTGCAGCTTCTCCTGCAAGCATGCTACTTACAACATACTGTGAAGTCCAATTGAATGAATGACTATATAGCTGACATAACAAATTCTCAGGATACATTTGTCCCTATGGTAATTCAATTGACTTTAACAGGGTTACATCAGGGAGGAATCTGTCCCTTAATGTCTCAGTAGTGGCAAGGAACTGAACCAGATCTCACTGAAGTCAGTTTTCCCCACTGACTTCAATGGGTTTTAGTTCCGGCTCCAAAGGAATTTAACAAGTGGTCTTTACAGATATTTTATCTGCAGGTAAATCATTTCAATAGGAGTAACTTTTACACACCAGGTTAACGTCCTGAATAGTCACCTCTGCTTTAATGGCTCCTTTTACAGCCTCTGTGCTGACAGCTCTCAAACCTATCTCATCACCTGCCATTCTTCCTCCTCTCTCCAGGCTTGTGTCACTGCCTATCCATATTTTAACCAATCTCATTCTTAAATTGCACATTGCCCAGACTGAACACTGAATCCTTCTTTTCTTCTAAGGCCTCTCCTCTCCTTTCTACATCCCCAAAGAGAACCACATGATCCTCATCGTTTCTCAAGCTTATAACTGTGGTTGTATCTTTTCTTCCACTCTTTCCATTTCTCCTGATATCAGCCTTTGACACATCTTGTCACTTCTCCTCATACAATATTTTAAAAATCCATCTGTTCCTTTGTTCTCCTTGCCAGTACTCCAATTTGGTGCTGTGATTCTCTCAGGCCAAGAATTACAGCCACCTTCCAGCCTTATTGACCCTTCATACTCTCCACTCTTCAGCAACTAAAATAGTCTCCTGCCCCTCTTGCTCTGTCCACAGCACCTCTTCCTCAAATCCAGTCAATGACTCCTTGAGTGCTTATCCTTGTTCCTAAAGTTCTGCACAACTCTTCCCCTGATGCTTCTTACTCCTGCCCCAACACCACATCTTGTGTCATTCTTTACCTTATTTCCTGCCCTCTGTTCTCACTTTTTTATTTCCCTTATTGACTTTTTCTCATGCTCTCATCTCTGTTTCTTTTTTAATTTCTCTCTATTCCTGGAAAAACCTTCCCTCTCCTTCAGATCCCTGCTTATAACCCATTTGTATCATGATCAGTGGAACTGAAGTCATAAGGCCACTATTTTCTGGAAAGACAGGACAGAACATAAAAGTCAACCTATATAATAGGCATCTCAAGCACCATGAGATGACATACCATAGACATCTGCTCACAACAGAGGGATGAAAAGCAGATCCGAGCAAGATCAAGGAAGCCAGAGACATGCTAGCTCCAGTGGATGTACACCACGTCATTGCAATAATGCATTTTTCTGCCCAAGTTCAGTCCACACTTGGCTGTAGTGATGGAACCCTTACATCAGCTTACAAGGCACAATGCTGAGTTGGCAGGTCTCCAACAGCCAGCACTTGACATGCTGGAACACCTAGTATGCTGAAGTACTACCATCCAGAGAAACCACTGACATTCCAGTGTGCCAGGAACAAAGAAAGGAGAAGCAAATATAGTACAGTACTGTATTAAATGTGAACTGATTACAGTGTACTACTATTCACATTTCTGGAAGGCTAATGTCTTTCCTGATACAAGAATTAAATGACTTACTGGCACACCGAAGGCCCACTTTGAGAAATATAGCATTTTGGACACTGTATTCACTAACAACAGATCCCAATTACTTCAGAAAAATTCAAGGAATTTGCTTTATATGGGAGTTTCACCAACACACGCCCTCTCTAGCATATCCACATAGTAATGGAAAGGTGAACCAGCTGTGAAAGCAGCTAGGAGCCTGTTATACAAGACTGCTTCTTCTGTTTCAGACCCCTTGCTGGCATTTTTGGCACAAAGGAATAGCACAACACCAAGGTGTCTAAATCGTTCAGGGCAAGCACTGGTGGGATGAAGGCCCAAACCCTACTACCAATTAGAGCAGACCTGTTATAGCCAAAAGGCTGAGATACCACTGATAGCAGATGGGCAGCAATCAAAAAAAGGTAGGCACTGGAATCTGAAAGGTCACCCAAGGGCCTACTGGCTTTGGAGACAGGCACTTCTGTGCTGGGAGGCTCCAGCCAATAAAAAGAGACCCTAGAAGGAGCAGAGTAAAGGAGTCACCTTGGTGGCAGTGGCACCCAGGTTGTACACGGTGACTGTGTAAGAGTGACAAGTGACCCTTAGAAACATTAGGCACTTACAAGCCAAGGCTAAGTCTACACTTTTTAATTTAAGTCGACTTAGCTAAGTCAACTTTTAGTCGACTTTGTTAAGTCAACTTAGCATGTCCCCACTCAAAAATTAAGTCAACTGAGAGGGGACCCTGCCAAATCGACCTATAGCATCCACACTGGATGCCTAGGTCGACTTGTAGGGGGTAGGGAAACCTGGGGCAGGTCCACGGTGGAAGGGGGTACCCCTTGCCAAGTGCCAGGGGGCTCAACCTTTGCCCCATTGTACCTTGGTACAATGGGGACTGAGGGGGACAGGGACACTGGCAGAGCATAGGAGCAGGGTGGGCAGGGCTCTGTCCTGCCTTGTGGGGGGGCATGCCAAGGCTGTGGCTGTGCCAGCCACCCTGGCAGAGAGGGCAGTGGGGAAGCCCTGAAGCCCCCTAAGTTGACTTAAAGATGACTTAGGGCTACTCTGCGCCCACACTGGCTAAGTCGACTTTCTAAAGTCAACTTAGCCAGAAAAGTCAACGTAAAACTAGGTTTAATAAAGTTGACTTTAATTTTCCTGAAGTCGACTTAAGCAGCTGCTTAAGTCGACTTAAGGAAAATGTAGTGTAGATGGATATTAAATTAAGTTGACTTCAGCAAGCTTCAGTCGACTTAATTAGTAAGGGTAGACACACCCCAAGAGACACAACTCTCAGGCTATGTCTACACTTGCACTTTTAAGTCGACTTTAACCAAGTCGACTTAACTAAGTCATCTTAAAGTCGACTTAGTTAAGTCGAATTAGTGTGTCTACACTTAAAATTAAAGTCGACTTAAAGGGGAACTTACAAAGTCGATCTAGAGCGTCCACACTGGATGCTCTAGGTCGACTTTGTGGGGCTAGGGGGACCTTGGGCAGGTCCACGGTGGTGGGGGGCACCCCCTATGTGCAATAGGGTAAAGGGGGACAGGGACCCTGGCAGGGCAGAGCCCTGTGTGTGATGCTGTCTGGATTTAGGGAAGCATTTATGATATTATTTTCAATGGATATCTCATGAATGCTCTATAATCCATAGGAACCATGTCATGTTTGGTATCAATAGAAAGGTAGTAATTTGCTGGCAATGATTATGTAATTTATGTCTAGGAATTCTATCTTGATTAGAAGTTAGGAATTTGATGTTATATCCATACTTTAACTTGTGTCATTCTGGAGGAAAACCTTAGACGGCAGGGTGTGAACAACCATTGTCTCCTTAATGTTTAGGAATTTTTCAGGTAGAATGGTCCCAGGGAGTATCCTGATAAGACATTAAGGACATAAGGAATACACCCATTGTGTCTTTAATGGCTCATCAGTTTAGTCCCTGGGACCATTATCCCTGGTACATTCCTAAATATTAAGGACACAATGGTTTGACACACCCACCCACAGGTATTTCAATAAAATAACATAAGTTAAAGTACAGATAGAATACCCAATTCCTAACTTCTAATCCAAATAGAATTCCTAGACATAAACTATATAATCATTCCAAGCAAAGTACTACCTTTCTATTGATACCAAACATGACATAGTTCCTATGGATTATAGAGCATTTATGAGATATCCATTGACAATAATATCATAAATGCTTCCCTAAATCCAGACAACATCACACACAGGGCTCTTCCCTGCCTTTTGGGGGGCATGCCAGGCTCTCCCTGTGTCCCCCCCGGCAGGGAGGGCAGTGGTGTAGTCCTGGGGTAGCCCTAAATCGACCTAGGGCTACCCCAGGGCTACACTGGCTTAATTCGACTTTAGAAAGTCAAATTAAGCCTTAGGTCGAGTAAAAAGCAGGTTTAATAAAGTCGACTTAATTTTCATTGTCGACTTTATTTTCCTTAAGTTGACTTAAGCAAGTTGGTCGTTTGTAAGCTTCTCTTTGATAAACTAAATAGGATCTTAGAATCATAGAATAATAGGGTTGGAAGGGACCCCACGAGGTCATCTAGTCCAACCCGCTGCTAAAAAGCAGGACCACTCCCACTAACTCACCCCAGCCAGGGTTTTGTCTAACCGGGCCTTAAAAATCTCCAAAGATGGAGATTCTACCACCTTGTCATGCGTTTATCTCCTAAACTAAAGATCTTTCAATTATCAGAAATCGTCTCTCCATATAGGAACGTACAGCCTGTGATCGAGTCACCTGGAACCAGATTTCAAAAATTGAATTCAATGACTGTTAGGCACTGAGGTGCTTTTAAAGATCACATCAGTCACTTATCTGCATCTTCAAGCATCAAAATTCCCTTAAATAGTTGGTCCTGTGTAAGCTTCTCTTTGATAAACTAAATAGGATCATAGAATAATAGGGTTGGAAGGGACCTCACGAGGTCATCTAGTCCAACCCCCTGCTAAAAAGCAGGACCACTCCCACTAACTCACCCCAGCCAGGGTTTTGACTAACTGGGCCTTAAAAATCTCCAAAGATGGAGATTCTACCACCTCCCTAGGTAGCCCATTCCTATGCTTCACCACCTTCCTAGAGAGAAAGTTTTCCTAATATCCAATCTTGACCTCCCCAGCTGTAATTTGAAACCATTACTCCTTGTTCTGTCCTCTGCTACCATCGAGAACAGCCTAGCTCCCTCCTCTTTGGAGCACCCCTTCAAGTAGTTGAAGGTTGCTATCAAATCTCCCCTCAGTCTTCTCTTCTGTAGACTAAATAAGCCTAGTTCCTTCAGCCTCTACTCAAAAGTCATGTGCCCCAGCCCTCTAATCATTTTTGTTGCCCTCCGCTGGACTCTTTCTAATTTGTCCACATCCTTTCTGTAGTGGGGAGCCCAAAATTGGACACAGTATTCCAGATGTGGCCTGACCAGTGTCGAATAGAGGGGAATTATCACATCCCTCGATCTGCTGGCAATACTCCTACTGATGCAGCCTAATATGCCATTGGCCTTTTTGGCAACAAGGGCACACTGTTGGCTCATATTCATCTTCCCGTCCACCATAACCCCCAGGTCCTTTTCTACAGTGCTGCTACTTAGCCAATCGGTCCCCAGCCTGTAGCAGTGCATGGGATTTTTTCGTCCTAAGTGCAGGACTTTGCACTTGTCTTTGTTGAACCTCATGAGGTTTCTTTTGGCCCAGTGTTCCAATTTGTCCAAGTCTCCCTGGATCCTGTCCCTTCCCTCCAGAGTATCTACCATTCCCCACAACTTGGTGTCATCCGTGAACTTACTAAGCATGCAGTCTATTCTATCATCAAGATCATTAATGAAGATGTTGCATAGAACCGGCCCCAGGACCGACCCCTGGGGCACTCCACTCGTTACCGGTTGCCAACTAGACATCGAGCCATTGATTCCTACCCACTGAGCCCGTTGATCTAGCCAGTTTTCGATACACCTTACGGTCCATTCATCCAACCCATACTTCCTTAACTTGCTGACAAGAATGCTGTGGGAAACTGTATCAAAAGCCTTGCTAAAGTCAAGGTATAAATAGATTGAGCTTCAGCAGTTACTGACTGTAAGGCCAGATTTCCATAGATAATCCATAGATCATTCTTGCAGCTCTTTTGAATCTTTTCCAACTTACCCATTTTGAAGTGTAGATACCTACACTGGACAAAGTATTCTCATAATAGTCTCACAAATGATATTTAGGTATGGAGGTAATACCATTCCTACATGACATTCCCCTGCTTATATATCCAAGGATTACATTAGATCTCTTAGACACAGCAATGGAGTGGTAGCCATCTTTAGTTGGATATCCAGCATGGCTCTCTGGCTTTCCAGAGTCCATGATTTCCATAGTATCCCATCAGAAATACAGAGTCTTAACAGAGATGCAATACGCTGGTCAGGCATTAAACTTACCAATTTCTTACCTCCAAGCACAAGATTTGAAGATATGACTCAGCAACTACCCTACTAGCTGGCCATATTGTAAAAATAATTCTAGTTATATTAAAAATATTTTGCATAACAATGTTTTCTTAAGTTTTTTTGTTCATTTGTTTGCTTGGGAGGAAAACAGATTAGTCAAATATTTGCTTGTTAGAAGCACTTGATTGGCCTCAGGTCATTATTCAAAGAAGGGTAGCAATGAAATTATCCCCATTGGTCTTTTAAAAGAGAAGAAAAGCCCCAACATCCCTTCTAGCCCCTCATATCATAATTCAAGAAAACATACTGCAAAATTATTATATAGTTTGAGATCACAGCTAAAGTTGTGTTGTTGTGCCTTTAGAATTTCCACAGTAGCCGACCTTTAAAAATTGGTGCAGACAGTGGAACTATGCTGCTTGACACCAGCTGAACATGTGACCCACTACATCCATATACAGGGCACAAAATTGTCTCCACCAACAATCAAAAAATCATAAAATAAATAAATGAACTAAAGAAACAACTACATTATGACAGTATGGCAAGATAGCTTCAAATATCATGAGTTTAGAGTAGGTTATCAATCGATGTGCCCAGGGTTATATTCATCCCTGGTGTTGAATTTAATCCTTGGTAAGTAATCGGCTAATAATGTTGTAAATAATCATTTCAGCTTCACTAGCTATACTTGGTTCTCAGCAAATAACCTGAAATCCCAAAACAATATCATGTCTAAGTTAGATGTGCAACCTGTCAGAGGCATTTAGTGGTGTTAGGGCTGTAAATTTAGATAGGTGTGACTCATTATGTGCAGCCCTATATATCTATAAGAAGCCCACCACTCCTTTGTGTACTGACACAGGACACAGCTAAGTACAGAGCAGCTCTGAAGACAGATTGCAAAGATAAATGAGTAACCAGGTGTCAATAGAGCATCACTTGTGAGCCCTCTCCACAATGAATGCCAAACAGCAGGAGAACCTGCACTGGAAGCAGCTCTTCTATCTGGGTCATGAGGCATCCCTCCCATCTCTGAATGGATAGATAGGCTACTTGTTTGATATCACTAAACCAAGCTATAATTTTTCCACTGGGGAGCATCCAGTTCAGCCTTGAAATAGAGACAGCAAGTCAAAAATATGAAGTCAACTATCTGGCAATTGCTGATGGGGTGGATTAGTTGATTACCTGTTCTGTTCATTCCCTCTGAAGCATGTGGGATTGACCACTGTTGGAAAACATGCTATTAGGCTAGATGGACCTAGACTGGTCTGATCCAGTTTGGCCATTCTCATGTTCTCAGATACTACAGCAAACTAGTTAGTAGGCTGTTCAAAGGGGGCCATCAGCTAATTCAAGAGGTCCTAACCATTCCCTGCCAAATCCTCCTATCAGGGTACCATGGGCTCACATGGGATCATAACTGAATGTGTTGATTTCCATGACCCATCTGAAACTGTAGCATACACAGACCCAAAAGAGAAACTTAAAAAAAAAAAACAATCTAAATTTAGACCTTTGACAGATCTGCTGTTATTTTACTGGTTCTCAGGTCCTGTTTCTTGTAGCGATTGGAATTTCAGCTTAGCAGCAAAACATGACTTTGCTGGTTATACTTCCAGAACACTCGGCTTATATCTGCTATTCTTTGTGCCTATTGAGACTAATTTATAGTAGCAAGGCTGTAACTCTGCAGTAAGTTTTCCCACAGAAGAGCTCAAGCCACTGCAGGTTAGGCTTCCAGCCAAGACAGTTAATGTTTCTCTTGCATTACTTTCAACTCCCCAGAGAAGAGCTGTTTTATGGACACATGGCATTTAAAGATCGAGGAAGTTACTGCTTGCTGCCACTACTGTTAAAATCCATGGCTAAAAAAATGGTGCCACAGCAAAATCCTATTCCAGCAGCACTTAGTCAAAAAGGGACAAAGGTTTCAGCTACACAATTTGTCATTCAAGCTTTAAGTTAATTTAATTAAGCCCATAATAGTTGGTTTTAAGAAAGACAGCAAAAATCATAATGCTGGACAGGAGACATACGGGATAGAGCTACTAATGAGGTGGATAAAATACACTATCCATTGTGCAGATGGGAACTTTACATACCATCAGCTGAATATGTAATAAATCTGCTGCCATCTTCTGTTCTTCTTTGTTCCACAGTCCCTACACAGAGACAGGGAAGTGAAAATAAGTGAATGACTGAATCATAGTTATTAATATAACCTGATGTGTGTTTTCATGTGATTGAAGTGCATCCATCACAGATTCACATGGATCTGTGTGCATGCAGCACAAAAGGAAAAAGAGTCTTTAGGTGTAAGTATTAAGATATGTGATTTGTGTTTTTTCCCCTGGAGGATCAAAAGTCTGGATAAAATTTGACCTAGTTCTCTCCAAACTGACCTGAAAAAAAGCTTTTACATGCACAAGACGGACTGCTTTCATCTGACTGTCAAAACCTGAAATCTGGATGGGCTCCCAAAGGCAAATATACAGAAAATTCCCAAGGTTCTAAAACAAATATATACAGTGGGAGTGGGTATGGGGAGGTGAGCCATAATAAAAGGTCAATAGCGCCTGTAGAAATCAATCTCAGCCATTCACCAGTGGGGCAGAATAGCTTTTGATTAGAGCAGAGGATTGAAAAGTCAGGTTTCCAGTCTGGTTGACCTGCAATTGAAACAAGACTGGAGAGCAAAGGGCTTTGTATACTTCCCTGCCTTTATTTTCCTCCTATTCTGTAAGTTCCCCACTTTCAAAGCATCTGACAAAGTAGGATTTTCTCCCATGAAAGCTCATGCCATAAATAAATTTGTTAGTCTTTAAAAGTGCCACAGGACTCCTTGTTTGTTTTGGTGAACTAGACTAACACGGCTACCCCTCTGGATTTCCCTTGTGAACCTGACCTCCAGGGGCTGATTTGTGCTAACTTGATACCCCACTTTCACACTTAGGGCTGTTTTGGTAGCATCTCCTTGAGTTTATTGTACTGAATGGAGATTGATAAGCCCCTCCTCAACCTGTGTGTCCACAACATACTTCCTGTGCTAGAGGGGGCAGGAGAGAATGACAGAGAGCCAACTGCTAGACTTTTGGCAGCTGGAGAGTTTCTTAAACTGCGGGGAATCCTCTGCTGCCCCATGAGGGCAATTCTCCAGCCCCCTGGAACTGGCAGTATTGGTCTGTCTTCTGCAGCAAGGGCTAATTCAGAAAGACCAGCAGTACAGTTCTTCTTTGCTTTACTTTTGGCTTTGTCAGTTCTCTTGCTTTGGATCCTCTTTGAGTGGAACGATAGTCCTTCTATAGTTTTGCTTCTGATTTCACAATCTTCGTATCAGTATTTGGGAATGACAGAAGACTTGAGATATGGCATTACATCATGCTGCTATCCCATGTAAAACATCATCTAAGTACCTCATTTCATCTCTTTTCCATGTTTCAGTACTAGGCTGTGGCTTTCTCACAAGCAGTAGCCCTCTTCCCCTGCCCCACATCCACAACTGCTCAGCTGTGCAGGCCAGTACATTGGAGGTGTGGGAGAGCAGAGCAAAGATTCCACCCACTTCCTGCTCAAGGAAAGTAGCAGGTGCATGGGACCTGGGTAGCATGCCCTTGTACCCCAGATTTAAATCTGCTAAGGCCATCCAAGTGAGATCCATCACAACCGCTGTAACCATCCTTAACTTTGGGGGCTTTACCTTTTTGCATTATGTATCGTGTTTTCAAACCGTGCTTTGTTCCAGCCAATGACAGTGGATTGAGGAAATTAGATTTTAGGGAGGTATTGTACAGAAAACATGCACGTGCGTAAAAAGAAAATGTGTGAAGAATGAAAATGTACTTTGGGTAGTATTAGTTGCGGATGCGGTTCTTTTGTTTTGTTTTGGTCTGGTTTTGTCCTCCCAATCTGGTGCAGTGGTTTCAGTTTATCAGGAAATAAACTATCAGAAATAAAACTGGGGCCCAGGAAAACCAGCTAGTGTAGCTTTTTGAAAAACAAACAAAAATTATCCCTTTGCATGTCTTATATACTTTGAGTAACCTTGGCTGCATCTACACTGGTAAATTAAGTCGACTTAAGCTTGGCTTAAGTCGACTTAATTTGCCCTGCATCTACACTACACTTTGCTTAAGTCGACTTAAGCAGCTTGCTTAAGTCGACTTAAGCAAAATAAAGTTGACTTAATGAAAATTAAGTCGACTTTATTAAACCTAGATTTAAGTAGACTTAAGGCTTAATTTGACTTTCTAAAGTCGAATTAAGGCAGTGTAGACGTGGGGTAGCCCTAAGTCGACTTAGGGCTACCTCAGGACTACACCACTACCCTCCCTGCCAGGGGGGGGGGGCACAGGGGGAGCCTGGCATGCCCCCCAAAGGGCAGGGCAGAGCCCTGTGTGTGATGCTGTCTGGATTTAGGGAAGCATTTATGATATTATTTTCAATGGATATCTCATAAATGCTATAATCCATAGGAACTATATCATGTTTGGTTTCAATAGAAAGGTAGTAATTTGCTTGGAATGATTATATAGTTTATGTCTAGGAATTCTATTTGGATTAAAAGTTAGGAATTTGGTGTTCTACCTATACTTTAACTTATGTTATTTTATTGAAATACCTGAGAGAGGCGGGTGTGTAAAACCATTGTGTCCTTAATGTTTAGCCATTAAGGACATAAGGAATACAACCATTGTGTCCTTAATGGCTCATCAGTTTAGTCCCTGGGACCATTAGTTAAAGTCGACTTAAAAGTGCAAGTGTAGACATAGCCCTTATGAGGAGGTGGCTTTGTTGTTACTACACTGCAGTAAAGCAGATATTAGTGGTCCAGATTTTCAAAAGTGACTAGAGCTTAACCAGAATCATCTTTCAGAAAGTGTCAAGTATCCACCCTTAGGAAGTCAGGCCTCTTTGAGGCATATCAAGTTCAGTACCCAAGGATTTGTCCATCAATAAATAAAATGACAAAGGACTTTCAAATCAGAACAGTGGCAACAACAATTGTTTTGATTTTCTGTTTATATTACTGGGACAGAGAGTCTGAGAGCCTGCTTGAAATTCATAGTTCTTAACAAGAGACAAAGTTGCTTAGGTAACTTTGACTTGAGGACTCACCAAAACTAGATACAACAGACTACAGACAACAATCATTGTTAATATAATCCTCACCTCAAGAGACTTTCTGCTGCATGGTGAAGCACGTGTCTGCTCCTAAAGAAAGAGTGAGTGGGTGTGAAACTGGAGAAAACTGGTTTGAAAAGAGCGGGTATACAGTCTCAAATCAAATGGTCGAGTTTGAGGAAGATCCTCTCTCTCTCGGCAGCATGAAGATGTCAGGTTGACCAGAAGTATTCAAAGGGAATGCTTTTGGGAGATGGAATTATTCAGTTCTCCCTCCCATCCCCGTTCCCCTTCCCCAATGCTTTCACAAAAATGAAAATCTAGTTAGGAGAAGTATAAATCTAGAGTTGCTAAGCCAACTGTTTTCCATTTTCTCTGCTTTTAATAATATTTTTTAAAAAGATTATTGTTCCAGGAATGATTTCATGCAATCTGCCTTCAAAGAGAAGAAAATCTTGTACCTCAGAGAGCTGCTGAAGGGTATAAAATTTCTAAATCCCCCACTGAGCCTTAGTCCAGGAGTCTTCTACCAATTAGCCAAAAGTTTCTTCTATCTATACCTAAATTCAAAGAAAAAATGAAGAAAAAAATAGAAATTAATTAGTTGGTAGAATGAGCTTTGTTGATAGCAACATATTTGCAAAACAAGTTTCCCAGTCTCAGCTGTAATTTTCAAGAAAAGGATAAGTAAATAATGCACATCAATGTGTAATTTATGTTGTACTTGAAATGAAAATTAGGTTTAAAAAGGAAAAACAAACCTACTATCTTCTGCTTAGGAAGTAAAAAGACCTGATCCATTATAGTATAATGTTATTTGTTTGAGAATTATCAAGCAGCATAATTCTTTAACAAGATCATGCTGTGCGTTGTTTATGTGGAGAACATTGCTAATTCCATTTCTTTTTGTCTTCCACGCAACATATCTTGCATCAAGGTAATGTGTGTATTTTTGAGAAAGTCACAAATCTGTATAAGTGTGTTTTACTCTTCAAGCAGTGGGGGATTCTGAAAAAGTCATTGATAAAAGCAGATTGCTTTCTTCCAGGTGACTCTCTTACAAACAAAAGAGAGAACAGTGTCAATAACGTTTCCTCTTTAATCATGGGGAGTTCGTGTCACCTCAATAACTGCATCTCACTGCAACGTGGTTCATGGTGATTCAATGCATCCAATATCTCCCTTCATTCAAAGCATACCAGAAAAACACAGTTTCCAACAGTATACATCTCTTAGGAGGAAAATCATCTATTACACACTTCTGATCTCCAAACATTTAGAAAGCTTCCTCAATATCAACAGTAACTCTTACCTGTGGGCTATTCCCTGAATATACGCCACACGTAGGGTGCATCTACACTTGTAAATTAAGTCGACTTAAGCTTGCTTAAGTCGACTTAATTTACCCTGCGTCTACACTACAGTTTCCTTAAGTTGACTTAAGCAAGTTGCTTAAGTCGACTTAAGGAAAATTAAGTCGACTTTATTAAACCTATTTTTACTTTGACTTAAGCCTAAAGTCGACTTTTTAAAGTTGACTTAGGCCAGTGTAGACCTGGAGTAGCCCTAAGTTGATTTAGGGTTACTCCAGGACTCCACCACTGCCCTCCCTGCCAGGGGGAGGCACAGGGGGAGCCATTGTACATGGGTACAATGGGGCAAAGGCTGAGCCCCCTGGCACTGGGAAAGGGGTGCCCCCCTGTCCCCATGGACCTGCCCTAGGTCCCCCTCACCCCTAGAAGTGTGGACGCTCTAGGTCAACTTTGTAAGTTCCCCCCAAAGTCGACTTTAAATTTAGGTGTAGACATGCTAAGTCGACTTAGCTAAATTCGACCTAAATTTACAAGTGTAGACATAGCCTAAGCATTTATGTACAATTTCATTCAACTGTACTGCTAAGATTACACTAATGTGTGTGTAAGGGGTATAATTTAAAGGTAATGATTTGCATCTGCAAAATGCAGGCAGTTGTCTATGAGCACACAGTTTTGTAGAGTGCCCTTGTTTAGAGAATTTGTGTCAAATTGTATTAGACTACAGGCAAGACTCACCCAAAGACTTGAATTGCTTTACCTAGTTGCTTTGTATTATATAAGATTTAAATACATATTTTAAAAAATCAAATATATTTATAGCATTTTTAATCCTAGGGTTTGATTCTGGAGTGGAACTTTATATTGATAAGGACTGCAGGATCCACCCATTTTATCTGTAAAACAATCATGAGCAAGTGCAAGCACATATCATTGAAGTGTTTCAGCTGTGTATCCAAGGATGGACTTGTAAAAACCTCTATTAAAGAGCCGCTGTCCATTCCAGAGCCAAGTGGCAAATACCCTCCTGGGTTTTTTTAGACTTTGGGCTACAAGTCTATAAGTCTCAAATACAGACCTTGCTTCAGTACAGCTGCTGACTCAGGCCTTGCTCTGATAAAGTTTCTGTTTACAGAGGAAATGTAAAACTGATAGGGCATCCCAATGACATATTTGAGTTCATCTGGGGAAGAAGTGTGAAAACTACACTGCATGTTTTAAATTGGCATACAGTGAAACATAAAAATAGAAATGCTGTGTAGCAGATGGTTGCTTCTACTGCAGATATTATTTTTTGGCAGGCTTAACTGAAAAATAGCTGGTGATTATACACACACACACCAAGTATGTGTATGTGTACGTTGTGTGTAAATAAATATTACCTTGAGATTGGGCCATAATAATGCTTTTGTCCCCACTTTTCATATGTAAGTCATTGTATGCATTTTATATAGAACTGGTTCCATAGATAACATGGCCAAAAGGGTACACTGGCATAACACAGACCATAGAATTTACCCAAAATAATATTTGTTTGAATTACAACATCTATTTTAGAAAACTATCCACTATTGATTTAAAAATTGTCAGCAGGGGAGAATTTACAACTACCTTGGTAAATTGTTCCAATGGTAATTACCCTCATTGTTCAAAATATATATTTTGTTTCCTGGCCAAATGTGTTGAGTGTCCACTACCAGACATTGGATTGTGTTATAACATATGACTTTGCTGCTCAACTGAAGAGCCCATTATCAAATCCTTGTTCCTCATGTAGGCACTTATAAACTGTGACCAAGTTACACCTTAATCTTTTCTTTGTTAAACTAAATAGGATGAGCATTTTGAGACTATCATTATAAAGCATGTTATCTAATCCTTTAATCATTCTTGTGGCTCTTCTTTGAACCCTCTCCAATTTATTAACAGCCTTCTTGAATTGTGGACAGCAGAATTTGACATAATAACCAAGTAATAGTAATGTGTCAGTAATAGTGTCAAATACAGATGTAATATAACCTCTCTGCTTCTACTCCAGATTTTAATTTTTTTTAATGGTCTTTAAAAAAAAGTAAAACAATCCAAAAATGTCACTTTCCCCTGTTTTTCAGCCATCTCTGATATTGCATATAAGCCACTGCCAACTGGCAGCATGCAGGGCTACGCAAACACAATACAAGACTTACTATACCTCAGCATTGCCTGCCTAGACTAGCCAAGAAGGTAATTAGTTGGGTTTGGCTCAGCTCAGGGATCTCCTCACCACATAAGAGCAACAGTGAATGACACAAAGCAGTAATGTAAAATACAGCTTTTATATGAACAAACAAGGAGTCCTGTCGCACTTTTAAAGACTAACACATTTATTTATCATATAAATTTTCGTGGGAGAAAATCCCACTTCATCACGCACTTTGAAGAAGCTTTTACATAGTTTTACAGTATGTGATTTTTTGAGGGTTGATTTTGCTTTGTCACTTGTGGTGAGAAAAGGAGAAAAATCACATTAGTCAGAAACTAGATCACACACGCAGACACAGATGGTATTGCCTCAGCAACATCGCACATGGTCCTGGAATGTTAAAAGGAGAAAACAGAAAAATGGAAATGAGTTAAGAGGAGACCTGATCAGGAAACAGATTTTCCATCCTGTGAAAATTTCATCCCCAATCAGGATGAAAAGCCAAATTAAAAAAAAAAGGGAATTTTGAAAAAATCATTTCAGGTCAATCAAAATATTTTATTTGGATAAATCTGAAATGTTTGGTTAGAGTTTGATACATCTACTTTTTTATATAAAAGAAAGTGAAATGAAAAATCAAAATATTTCATTCAGAAAATGTCAAAATGGGACATTTCAATGTTTTCAAAATGGGGGGGAGAGGGAGAGAGTTCTGGTTTTTTCTTCAAATTTTAAATTTTTCCATAAACCATTTTTTGAAAATAATTTGTTAAAATAATTTGGGATTTGTTCAAAACAGAATTTTTGGACAGAAAAATGTTTTGACAAGAAAAATTCTCTACAAAATAAGAGACAAAGCCCGACTACCAACCTGCCTCCAGGGCCCCAAGATAATTCATTGACCCTGTATGCTGCTGCCACTCACTGCCTGCCTGGAGGAATGAGGCATCCCTAGGAAAAAAATATGTAATAAAACCAGCTGATGAAAGTGACTGAAGCAATGCCTGACAATAGTCAAGGTTAAAGACTAACAAATTTATTTATCACATGAGCTGTCATGGAAGAAAATCCCACTTCCTCAGATGCTTGAAGATTGTCTCCGATGAAAGCTCACGCGATAAATAAATGTGTTAGTCTCTAAAAATGCCACCAGTGTCCTTGTTTGTTTTGCTGAACTAGACTGACATGGATGCCCCCTTTGGAAATAGTCAAGGTTGTTATCTTCATGAGCGCCATCATCCATAGTACAAAGGACACCCTGGGCCCTTGGACTCAGAGTTTATCTGGCTGTGGGTGGGAGGGTCGGGGGTGTAATACCTGCTGATCTTCTATCATGGCCTCCATTTACAGTGGAGTGACAGCACAGACTGCCCTACTCACATACATGGCTCTTCGTGCAGGGTAGAATCATTCAAAGCAGTATCTAGAACCAACCAGAAAAGAAAACAGGTGCAGCTATACATCTGCTTCAGAGAAACTATGCTGAGATTCATAGGATAGGAGGCACATTCCATTGGTACTGCAATACTGTCTGGAAGTGCTGTGTGGCTAAAGGTAGTGCACTATCTGTATCTGAAGCAGCATGCCTAACTTAAGGACAAACTTCACGGTTGCCCCTTATAAGAGTGCAGTGACATCAGAGTGTTGCAATACTATAAATCTGCAGGGTGGGCAAGGAAAGTGAGTCTAAATAACTGCACATAGATACCCAGCAAATCTATAAGACTGGGGATATAATTCAGACCTCCTGATCTTCAGTTGTGAACTTCCACCACCATGCTATGGTTCTTTTCTTTCCACTCCACAAATAATCGGGCTGTACCTGTAAGTACTTATCTCAAAGCCTTGATATCACTGCAAAGCAACTGAATGTCATTCGTGATTGACGGATATCATTGAACCTGCTTCCTCAATGTACTGTAGCCATTTTCTGTGTATAATTTGATGCATATGGCACTGGGCTAGGATCCAGGAGATCAGGAGTCAGTGCATGGTCTTCCACTGACCTGCTGTGTCATCTAGATAAGTCATTTCACCTCTTTATGTCTCCCTTCCCTTCCCTTGTATATTTTGACTAAATTCTAGGGGGCAGGAACCATAACATTCTGTGTTTGAGTAGAACAATGGGAACCCTAGAAAAAACTGAAGTACTCACCTTTTTTTTTTTTTTGCCTTGGTCTTCACAGATTACATCAGTTCCCACACTATCACACTGGGCAATACAGTATGGGGAGGAGGTGAGCAACTCTTAGTGGTGAAAGAACAAGTTCATGGCTATTTAGAAAAGCTGACATACACATGTACATGGGGCCGGATGCAATGCTGAGGGAGTTGGCGGTTGTGATTTACAAAGCCAATATCTTTGAAAATTCACGGCAATCGGGGAGGTCCGGGATGATTGGAAAAAGACACACATAGTGCCCATCTTTAAAAAGAGGGAACAAGGATTATCTGGGGAATTACAAACCAGCCTCACCTCAGTCTCTGGAAAAATCACAGAGTAAGTCCTCAAGGAATCCATTTTGAAGCACTTGGTAGAAAGGAAGGTGATGAGAAACAGCCAGCATGGATTCACAAGGGCAAGTCATGTCTGAACGACCTGATAGCCTTCTATGATGAGATGACTGGCTCTGTAAATGTAGAGAATTAATGGACCTGACATACCTTAACTGTAGCAAAGCTTTTAATAGTCTCCTGCAGTATTCTTATCAGCAAGTTAAAGAAATATGGGTTGCATGATTGGACTATAAAATGGATAGAAAGCTGGGTAGATCATCGGGATCAACAGGCAGTGATCAACAGCTCGCTGTCTGATTGACAGCTGGTAACAAGCAGAATGCCCCAGGGATCAGTGCTGGGGTTTTTTGTTCAACACTTTCATTAATGCTCTGCAGGAAGGGCTGGTTTGCATCCTCAGCAAGTTTGTGGATGACAATAAGCTGTGGGGAATGGAAGATATACTGGAGGAAAGGGATAGGATAAAGTGTGACTTAGACAAAATAGAGGAGTGGTCCAAAAGAAATATGATGAAGTTCAGCATAGACAAGCACAGATTCTTGCACTCAGGATGGAAGACTCCCATGAACTGTTACAGACTGGGGACCAACTAGCTAGGAAGAAGTTCTGCAGAAAAGGACCTGGAGATTACAGTAGACAAGAAGCTGAAAATATGTCAACAGTTGCCCCTGTTGTCAACAAGGCTAACGACATATTGGGCTGCCTTAGTAGGAGTGTTGCCAGAAAACTGAGGGATGTGAGTATCCCCTCTATTCGGCACTGGTGAGGGAGGAATTGAGAAGAGTGAGGGAGGAATTGATAACCGCCTTCAACTACCTGCAGTGACATTCCAAAGAGGATGCAGATAGGCTATTCTCAGTGGTGGCAGAAGACAAAACAAAAAACACTGGTGTCACGTTACAGTGGGGGAGGTTTAGGTTGGATAGTAGAGGGGAAAAAATCACTAGAAAGGTGGTAAAGGACTGAAATGGGTTACCTAAGGAGGTGGTGGAATCTCCATCCTTAGGTTTTTAAGGTGTGGCTTGATGAAACCCTGGCTGGGATGATTTACCTTTGGTTAGTCCTGCTTTGAGCAGAGGGTTGGACTAGATGATCTTCTGAGGTCCCTTCCAACCCTAATCTTCTATGATTCTGTTACTCTATTATTCTAACCCATTTCCAAAGGGACTGAAATGAAAGTGATAAATAGTAATCTGAGTGGGGAGCACAGAGAATATAAGGTGTAAGACTAGGAATGATGTCGAAATTAGGTTGTGACTCCCTTTCTATACACCTCCTTCTGCTGTTAGAATAAAATTAATCATTTTTCTTATCTTGACTCAGAACTGGTTGCTATCACATACAATTAATGGTCCATAATTTTTCATATCTTATGGAAAATGCTTATGGAGACAAAAACCTCAAACACTAGAACAGAAAGGAGGAAAAGTTGTCAATCAAGTTTTTCTCTATTTCCCCAACTGCTTACATTATCTTTAATCATTGCAACAAAGCTTTTATGATTTTATAAGCCCTAGTCTCAGACTGAAGAAGTAAAAGGAAGTTTCACAGAGTGTCCTATCAATGGAGTGGCCCATATCTGGCTTTGGAAACAGGATGCAAATCAGTCAAAGCCTTTTGGAGCATATTTATTATTATTTATAGCCAATTAGGGGACAAAGGGCCCTGATGATGTTAAAAAAATGAACAAACGTAATAAAAAGACAGTCTCTGTCCCAAAGATTTTAAAATCTTAGTTTACAACAAGATGCAAAGGGGAGAGGAAACAAAGAAGAGAGAAGGGCAAGGACAGGGTAACAATGAAATGAGCTACTTTTGCATGGTGAGCAGTAATCATACTATACCACCTGGCTAACTAGGCTGACAACACATTTTAGACCAGCATATTGTGTCCCCAAAGCCATTTTAACAGCCCAAGAAGGATCTCCCCAGGGCAAAAGCCCTGAACAGCTAATTCAGGCACTCTTTCATAAGTGGGAAAGTGAAAGAGATCTTGAGAAGTGAGATGTGGCCTGGATGTCCCTGTATCATGCTGAACCCTGACTCCATTTTCAGCCCTCTCAGGGAAGTGCGAACAGTGTGTAAGATACTCGTCTAACACAATGCATAAAGTCCAGTTCTGCACAGAGCAGCATGAGAATTGGAGAGAGAAAGGTGTGCCTAACCATGATCAGCAGCTGAACCCCATGATCTGGCCCTTTATTTCCTTGGGAGAGGCACATCAACATTATGGAATAAGGCAATGCAGTCCACTAAGAAAGTTAGAAGTTCCGTTTTTGCCTTATAGTCCTCTGAGTGAATATTTACTAGGAGGTTAATCAAATGGAAACACAAGGCCCTGATTCTGCAAAGGGATGTGCAAATGCAGACACCTACTTCCTCGCATACACATACATACAACCATATGCGCACAAGGGGTGATTACACTAACCTTTTGCCTCTAAAAATCCCCACTACTTCTACCATTGGTGCATCTCCATTTGTAGTAGCAATAGTGAAAGCACTTGTGTACACCTGCTATGTTTCACACCACACACACACACACACACACACACACACACACACACACACACACACACACACATGCACACATATCGGTGTTCAGAACAAAACTCAGGAAAGCAAAAGATTCTTATATTTGCTGGCATCTCATCACATCTGCTCTTTCATTCTTGCTACTATTAGTTGAGCTGGTAGCAACTGTGGAAAATTTAGTGCAGTATATGACAGAGCAGTGGATTACTAATGAGGGAAAGGTCTTATAGGATCTGGCCAAGATATCATGCATACCTCACTATCATAGTATTATTCAGTACCTAGTGCCACAACCGAGCTATTCAGTTTTAAGCCTCTGGTTGAATTTTAAATTCCTCCTTGGCTTGATTGCATGGAAGACACCAAGGTAATCAGAAAAAGAAAAGCTCCACTGAACTTTTGCAAGTAGAAAGAGGGAGCATTAAATTATAGAATTTGTCTAATTATGTGTCTGCTCATCTGAGTGTTAATCCCTCTTAGTTAGCACAAAGCACCAGACACTAAAAAAATTAATTCACCTTTTTAGCACAAGCTATTGGAAAACTTTAGTGAATAGTTCTGGCACCATAATATTATCTGTGATGAATTAGAACACAAGTGTGAGATATGGCACATTTACATTAAAAATGTAATAAAATATTATCTGCTTAGTAATAATAGCTAAAATCAGCCAGAAATCATGCCAAATTCTACCCTTACTTTCAGCGGCCCTTAGAATGAAGCAAGTAATCAAATATGTCACCTACTTAATCTCTGAGTAATTGGATTCTTACTAGTGCTGGATGTAAGACATGAATCCTAATGGGAGTTTTTTCAAGTTGTTGAATGAGGTTTATGTGGGATTCTGGTCTTCTTTCTCCCTCACCACAACATTTCTGTTAACTTCAGTGCATGTTGTGCTTGTGTGTATGAAACAATGTAGTAAAGCACAATTCAATTTAATGATTTTTTAAACCAATAATTATTCACAAAGATGTCTCTATCTTCTAAACTCTATATGTAAATTTTCCACTCCAGGGGTGTGTCTACACTTACAAATTAAGTCGATTTAAGCTTGCTTAAATCGACTTAATTTAATCTGCATGTACACTACATTTTCCTTAATTCGACTTAAACTGCTCCTTAAATCGAATTAAAGAAAAGTTAGTTTGAATTAATAACACCTTGTTTTAATTCAAACCAGCGCTTAAGTCGACTTTATTAAGTCGACTTAAGCCAGCGTAGATGTGGATTAGCCCTAAATCGACTTTAAATCGACTTAAAGGGCTTCAGGGCTCCCCCACTGCCCTCCTTGCCAGGGTGGCTGGCACAGGCAGAGCCTGGCGTGCCCCCCTACAGGGCAGGACAGAGCCCTGCCCACCCCACTCCTATGACCTGCCAGTGTCCCTGTCCTGCTCAGCCCCCATTGTACATGATGAGCCCCCTGGCACTTGGCAAGGGGTGCCCCCCCTGCCATCAAGTCCATCTAGCCTCTACAAGTCGACTTAGGCATCCAGTGTGGACGCTCTAAGTCGATTTGGCAGGGTCCCCTTTAAGTCGACTTAATTTTTGAGTGTAGACATGCTAAATCGACTTACTTTAACAAGTGTAGACATAGCCCAAGGTTCTGTTCTTGCTACATACATGGCCATCCTCATATCAGCAAGTAGGAGAGTGGTGCATTCAGGAAAAACAGAATATCAAACAGGAAAATTTTAACTTTAATTCATAGAATAATCCTGCATTTATACATTTTGCAGGTATTTCATGGATGCTTTCTTGCTGCATTAGATACAGTCAGAAATCATTTATTATACTGCACTGACCCTGTTCTACGTATAGAATTCTCAAAGTCACTGGAGAAGATCAAACCAGAATCTCAGATATGAAACCAATTACTACTTCACAGACCCATGTGGTTGTACCCAGTTTCGGTCAGACTCTTGTTAAAACTCTCTAAGCCTCTTTGTCTTTAGCCAAGAAATATGAATTAAAGCCAAGTCCTAATTCCCTTGGACACGTCCATCGTGAACTGAATTACCAGAGGGAATTTAAATAGGCAAGACATAACTATCCAAAGTGGAATATAGAGAAAACCTTGGTTAACAAGAAATAAACTCAAGACTGGCTTTCTGTGCCTTCAGACTAACATACAGAAAAGATGATTGCCGAGTAGCAGTATTTAAACCAAGGACTGACCTGACATGGCCCTGGTGTTCTGGGTGAAACCTAGGAATCAGTTCTCCTGACCCAACCTCCCATGGCTATGCCTTTCATAAGAAGCCGGCAAACCTTAACTGACCTGCCGGTTGGGCTGCTTATTGGTCTGTTCCTCCTCTTGGCCCCTCTAAGCCTCTGTTTAATTGGTAGCCTGGCCTGAGGGGGATTCCCTTAGGCAGAAAGGTGTCTAGATGCTGATGGTTTTAGCGAGGGGAGCAGTGCAGGGTAAGGGCCAGGATGTGGCTCTGCCTGGCAGGAGGGCCAGTGGTCTAGGTACAGCCTTCTGCTCCGTCCCTGATAGCAGCCATTCAGCACAGTCCCATCTACACAGTGAGTGAACTAGACAGATAAGGAGTCCGGTACTGACATTGCTTGACCATTGCAATGACAGGCCCAGAGGGAGCCAAAGGCTTCCTCCACTGCTGAGAACCCCTACCTCTGACCACTTCACTCTGTGAATACCAGACACCACCCCAGACGCAACCCCACTACACCCGGTGAGTACTAGGGAACCTCACCCACCCCCGCTGCCCTTCATTTTTGTTTTTACTCATTTTCACCATTTTAAAAAAAAATTGGGAAAAAGACAGATACATTCACCAAGGGCAAATCGTGCCTGACCAACCTGATTTCCTTCTATGATGAGATGACTGGATTTGTGGATGCGGGAAGAGCTGTTGACGTGATATACCTTGACTTTAGCAAGGCTTTTGATACGGTTTCCCACAGCATTCTCGTTGGCAAGTTAAGGAAGTATGGGTTGGACGAGTGGACCGTAAGGTGGATCGAAAACTGGTTAGATCAACGGGCTCAGCAGGTAGGAATCAATGGCTCGATGTCTGGTTGGCAACCGGTAACGAGTGGAGTGCCCCAGGGGTCGGTCCTGGGGCCGGTTCTATTCAATATCTTCATTAATGATCTTGATGATGGAATAGACTGCGTGCTTAGTAAGTTTGCGGATGACACCAAGTTGGGGGGAATGGTAGATACTCTGGAGGGCAGGGACAGGATCCAGAGAGACTTGGACAAATTGGAACACTGGGCCGAAAGAAACCTCATGAGGTTCAACAAAGACAAGTGCAAAGTCCTGCACTTAGGACGGAAAAATCCCATGCACTGCTACAGGCTGGGGACCGATCAGCTAAGTAGCAGTGCTGTAGAAAAGGACCTGGGAGTTATGGTGGACGGGAAGATGAATATGAGCCAACAGTGTGCCCTTGTTGCCAAAAAGGCCAATGGCATATTAGGCTGCATCAGTAGGAGTATTGCCAGCAGATCGAGGGATGTGATAATTCCCCTCTATTCGACACTGGTCAGGCTGCATCTGGAGTACTGTGTCCAGTTTTGGGCTCCCCACTACCGAAAGGATGTGGACAAATTAGAAAGAGTCCAGCGGAGGGCAACAAAAATGATTAGGGGGCTGGGGCACATGACTTATGAGGAGAGACTGAAGGAACTAGGCTTATTTAGTCTACAGAAGAGAAGACTGAGGGGAGATTTGATAGCAACCTTCAACTACTTGAAGGGGTGCTCCAAAGAGGAGGGAGCTAGGCTGTTCTCGAGGGTAACAGAGGACAGAACAAGGAGCAATGGTTTCAAATTACAGCTGGGGAGGTCAAGGTTGGATATTAGGAAAAACTTTCTCACTAGGAGGGTGGTGAAGCATTGGAATGGGCTATCCAGGGAGGTGGTAGAATCTTCATCTTTGGAGATTTTTAAGGCTCGGTTAGACAAAACTCTGGCTGGGATAATTTAGGGGGAGCGGTCCTGCTTTTTAGCAGGGGGTTGGACTAGATGACCTCATGAGGTCCCTTCCAACCCTATGATTCTATGATTCTATGATTCCTGGGAAATTTTGAACAAAATTTTAAAAACCAAAGGCCTTATCCATGGAGCATAATATGCCCTCTAACACCAATTCAGTGTTGGTTCAGCATTGACATTGGGAGAAATGCTGTCAACTGACTCACCACCACCACTGAATCACCGGTTTCTCTGGGGCTTTCCTTTTGACGTCGCCCATTTCAAGGACTCTATTAAAAAAACATGTTTCACTCTTTCATTGTTATAAGTAAGAATCAATGGAATTTTAAACAAAGCTTAGCTACAAAGCTATAGGAAATCTGTCCTAGCCAGAAAATCAGTATCCCTTTAGCTAGCTATAGCGGAGCTATGATACTTTTGTTTGTGACTTTGCTGTTTTACTATAGAAAAAATGCATCTTGGAATGCTCAGTTAGTGGGACAGATTCACAGATTAGTTTCATCACATCAAGAGTGGTTCATTTATACAAAATACTAATGAATCTGCCCTTAAGCTATAGCACAGTTCTTTGGGATGGTGTTAATCAATCCTGCTTAAGGACATGAGTAGTTGCACTAAATGCCGATCAAGTAGAAGAAATTGGGTCAACAACATTAAAGAAGGGATCAGATGTCAGCCACAAAAAGAAAAACAAGGAGTGAAATGAGATTTCTGGTATGAGGTTGATGGAGGGCTATAATAAATGACACATTTGGGGAAAGAGGTAATGAGGGGAATGTGACAGAGGGAGAGATGAGACATACATGGAATAACACCAAGATGACAGAGCTGGGATAGGGACAGAAGTGGAAAAGAAAAGGGAAAGAAGAGGAGATAGAAAGGAGACATTTGAAAGGAACATCATTCCAGGGCTCCAATATTCTCATGATGGCTTTAAGAAACATTATAATGACTAGTAAAATGTGAGGTATCAGTTTTACACTAACCCATTTTACTATAATTCTAGATTTTAAAGTCTCAGGATCAAGAACTGTAATTTATTATGTTCGTACAGCACCAAATGTAGTGAGGCCTCAAGCGGGTTAATTTATAGATGTCATCACAATATAAATGTGAAATAAGAATAAAATTGGATGCTTGCAGACTTGACAAAACAATGTAATGCAGGTTTGCTGTAGTAAATGACAGATTGTATATTTTGAACATATTTTGAACATAGGCCAGGTTCTGATGTTTTGATTTAGTTGTGGTTGCTCCTGCTTTGAGCAGATGACCTCCTGAGATCCCTTCCAAGCTATCTTCTATGACTGTGATGTTATTATTTATGCCAAATGGCACTTTCCTCTAGAACAGTCCCAGTGAAGTCTTTGGCTATGTCTACACTGGAAGTTAGTTCGAATTAAGGAAGCTTAATTCGAACTAACTTAAGCCTTGGCTACACTAGGCTTTCATTAGTTCGAACTAAGGGCTTCTTTAATTCGAACTAATAAATTTGCTTATACTTTTCGAAGTAAGGGTTAATTCGAACTAGTTAGTTTGAATTAACCCAATGTGGCCATGTTAGTTTGAGCTAAGTGCTTAGTTCAAACTAACCAGCACATCGAGCTCAATGCAATTGACTAATTCGAACTAAGCAAGTGCCATTCAAATTAACTAATTTGAACTAACTTTGCTAAATGTAGACATCGCCTTTGAGACTACTTGTGTAATAAGGTACTTCCTGACACCGTCAGGCTGAGTAACAGTATCACAATCTGAGCTTATATTTCTAATCACACTTAGGCCTGGTCTACGCTTGTGGCAAAATTTGGCAACTATTGATGGGAGACATGCAAACTACTCTACATAGTTGCGTATCTCCTGTTATCTTTCTAAATTCTAATTAACTGTGCCAACAGGAAATGCCCTCCCATCAACGGGCATTGAGTCAACTTCTGAATTGATTGAGTGGGCCTCCACTGCTACTCAATCAATCCTGAAGAACTGATCCAGCAGTACCAAATGTGCTGCCATGAGTGAATCCTTACCCTCATTTTGCAATCTAGCATCTGGTTATGGTCAACTGTCTAGTTAAGTTCAATAAATGTCAAGTGGGCTTGTTTATTTAAACTTTTTATCACTACTTTAGAAGAGTAAGTCAACTCATACTAAATTTTCAAACAATACAGAACTGGAGGGAGTTGCAGGCTATGGTAAGAAAACACAAATAGTCCCAGGGAGATTAGTAAAATGGCAGGAATCTATTAGCAACATGAGATTCAGTGTAGAAAAGCAATCCAAAGTACAGATCCAGAGTAGAGTAAAGATGCTTGGAAAGAGGTAATGTGAAGAAAAGCAAGTTGGGAAACTGATAAATGGCAATTTACCACCCTGCAATAAAAACCCTGAGCTCCTCCAAAAACACAAGGATGCTACTAGGCTCTTTACGGTGTCTTTGTGGTACAAGGAGGTAACATTTCCACTTTTCCTACTTTTTTTTTCTTTTTAATTAAAAATATTTACATTTTGACTCAGTCTTGATATTCCAAATGACATGTAAACCCTGGATCAGTGACATCACTAGTCTATCAAAATGTCATGTTTCATCAAACTCTTCCTCCTTCTTTCAGCCACAAACAACAGAATGAACCAATGCAGATACGTACAGTTTAACAAAGGAGCAAGCTCCATCCTAAATCCCTCAAAGCTTTCAGTGTAATCATCAGAACGTTAAAGACCTGGTTCTCATATACCTCAAGGTCTCTTTCCACCATTCGCACAGAGACTAGGTATGCAGTATAAATGTACATCGGTATAACTATGCATCTTAAGAAAATCCACACTCCTGAGTGATGCGGTTGTACAAACTTAACCCCTGGTGTAAGCGGCTCTGTGTCAGTGGGAGGTCTTCTCCCAACAGCATAGCCCCACTCTTGCAGAGGTGGACAGATGACATTGAGAGGAGCAGCTCTCCCCTCAGCATAGTAGCACCTTCGCAAAACTGTTACAATGGTACAGATGTGCTGCTGCAGTTATTGGTGTAGATCTGCCCAGAGTAGTGGTCCTGGTTTGAACAGAGAGTTGGCCTAGGGATCCCTTCCAGCCCTAATCTTCTATGATTCTATGACTTTACCCACTGTAAAGCCCCACCTACGCTGCCAAAGTGGTGGAAAGAGGCTTTATAAAAAAGAAAATCAGCCCCTCGTGCCACTCCTCAAAGTCATAGATAGTCAGTGTAAATAAGCTACATTTCTGAATCAAATGATTTCTTCAAATTTAATATATCCTTGTGAATTAATACAATTCTGACAGCTCTACAAGAAGTCAAATTCCAAAGGGGTAGCCGTGTTAGTCTATTGTAGAAAGACAACAGAGTCTTGCGGCACTTTTAAAGACTAACAGACTCTGTTGTAGCTCTACAAGAGTTTGCCTGTGTATTATATATGAGATCATTAACATCTCCTGAGAGCAAGACCTTAGGCCAGATCATTTGCTGGTGTAAATCATTTTAAATCAGAGGGCAATTATCTCTTCAGTAACTCATACTATGGCAGGAAATGTGTGGCATATGGACCTTGAGCTTCTGTTTGTCCAGGAGGGATTGTAACCTGACCATTCATTCAGAATATTCAAATTATTTATACACAATATACACACTCTTTTGGGCAGCCACAGCTACAACCACCCACTGTAACACCTGGCAGCAGCACAAGCTTACGGCCATGGCAGAGGGCAGCTGCAAGCAGCAGCATTGTGGGCAGAGGAACAGCTGCGGGCAGATGGGCAGGGTTGGCTGCTCCTCTGCCCACAGCTCTGGCCCTGTGGCAGGGGCCGGGCTATCCCTCCCTCGCCCTCCTTCTCCTGAGTCTCCAGTTGCTAGGCATGACCAGAAGCTGGACAGGATGGGATGAAGATTAAGGAGCCCAGCCATAAAGCAGGGGCTGGCTAAACCCCTGTTTTGGGGCAAGGACCACATCTGTTTTTAGTGTTTCTGTAGTGACTAATGAAGCCTCTGTCCTGGCTTTTGGAAATGCCATTTGAGTTGCTAGCCCCTCAAGCAGGGCTGGATTATTGCAGGGGCTAAAGGTGCTGAAGCCCTGGGTCCTGGCCAAAAGGGATGCCCCGGGCTCCACCCCCTAAAACACGATAACCCAGAACCTCCGTCCTGCTCAGTGCCGGCAGCACTGAGAGTGCTCCTGCCCTGCCGGCACTGTGGGGAGGGAGGAGGCAGGGCCCTGGAACCAGAAGCTGGGCACTGCACACCCACCCCGCTCCTGGGTCCCTGGTGAGCTGCATCAGGGGCCGCCACATGCTAGCCGGCTCCTGCCCACTAGGCAGACTGGCCGGAGTGGGGCTGAGGTGGGAATGCCCTCTGGCCCCAGGTTTTCCCCCCCAGCAATGGGGAGGGCAGGGGCCTGGCCCCCGCGGTGAGGGGCAGCCCAGGGTCCCTGGGCTGGCTTAGCCGGTCTTGCTCTCAAATACACTCCTATACTGTCTTCTCCCCCCATTGGCACTCAGAATCCTTTGTGACCAGTTATACCCCCTTTGCAAAAATGTGATGTGTGGCCAAAATATACTCTTTGGGCTAGACAAGTTTTGAAAATTCTGGCCTATAGATATTCCTTTT
Source organism: Pelusios castaneus (assembly GCA_007922175.1). NCBI lineage: Eukaryota > Metazoa > Chordata > Testudines > Pelomedusidae > Pelusios > Pelusios castaneus. Next base: position 2,859,343 of record ML685809.1, read on the forward strand.
CTACGCATCTGTAATGAAGGTGTGACACACAGGAATGCTGGCAAGAGCCTGGCTTGTTTTCCCAGCCCCCAACCATCTGACATGGATTAGTTTTATTTATAGAAATTAATCCTGGTACATGTCAGGGGCGGGGTCAGTAGCCCTCATGACATTGTTTACTGTTACATTCATATTCTCTTCCAAGTTAGTTGCAGTGACTATGTGTAACTGAGGATGTTAATGATACTATTGCTTAGGCAGAGCTGATAAGAAAATGGGGCTAGGTGGAAGAAATAGCTAATAGCAAAATAGTAAATTTTCCCCCCTGATTTTAAAAACTTTTCTGAGCTGCTCCACCCTCAATCTCTTCAAATCATAAATCCTGTATTTCCCATTTCGGGATCCTGTGATTCCATCCTCGATCTCTTCAAATCATAAACCCTGTATTTCCCATTTCGGGATCCTGTGATTCCCCCCTTGATCTCTTCAAATCATAAACCCTGTATTTCCCATTTCGGGATCCTGTGATTCTTAGGTAACCATTATTATGCCTTGGGAGGGAGGTGGTATATGTTTCTTAGTTATAAAATAGACACTTTGTATCCTCCCTAATCAGACCAATTTACTGGTAGGGTAATCAAATACAAAAACAATTATAGCAAGTCTGCTCTACTAACTTTCTAATAATGTAAATGAAACAACCTAAATTACAGGAACATCATGGGTGACAAACAGTTGCTGTAACAGTGATTAGCAAGTTACATGCTCATGCAGCAGCTCCCACAGTTGTGAGCAGTGTCTTCTGGCACTGAGATTACCTCATAATCTATTTGAAAATGGCCCTCTGTAGTTGAAACTGACACTCTCAGCTGTTGGGTTCAGAATAGATGTATTTATTATAACTACACTGTGCAATGGATAGTTATTTAAGCTACCTTCCATCCAGCATTTAGGTGACTCGATCCTTAGCTGGTGTAAACTGACTTCAATTGATTGAGATCATGTACACCAGCTGAAGATCCAGCCCTAGCTTTTATTCTATTTTAAATCAGAGGGTGACCAAAACCCAGTCACTAAAACTTGACATGCTATTAAAGGACTGTTTACTGTGCCCACTATATTATCTGTACATGAGACAGAGCAGTAATGTCTCTGAGTTCATTTAATATACTTCTCACTAGAGGAACTGAAAGGAAGATAGATGTCTCCTCATCAGAACCAAATTCTATTTGTCTATAAGCAGAACAATGTGTATCTTATAATCAAGCTGAAACACTGAAGTAAAGGGGAGTGACCATGACATGTGATTCCTATGGTGGGGCAGAAGGCTTTTAGAAGGTTAAGGATTTAAAAAAAAAATCTCTTTTTCTTTATGACTCTTTATTTACATGTTTATTTAGTGGACAGCAAGACACTATTTGTTGTGTGTAAAAGTATAAAATAGAAGTTATGTAGTAAAATTTTAAAACATTCATAAAAGAAACTGACTGTATTGTAAAATGCATAAACAAAACTTTCTACTATCAGGTGGCATTTCATCCTTTTCACTACATTATTCAAGAGAAGGCAAGACAAAATATACAAACTTCCTTTACAAATCACTGCCGCTCATTAACTCATGCACTCTGCCATCTAGCCAATACTGACAAGAGATTATTGCCAATCCATTGCACTGTCATTAAAATAAGATAGGTCAGCCGAATACTACTGGTGCAGAAAATAGCAGCCAGAAACTAGTTAATACTTGGAGGCAACATGTTTGAGTCAGGGAGTAAAGAAGAGCTAGGAATGGCTTTGAATCCCATTCAATTGCTCTGCCAATCTGGGCAAGTCAGAGCAAGTTTCTGGCTGACTATATGCCCATGCCAAGGAGGAAAATGCAATTGGAAGACCACTAACACCCCTACGCGGGCTAGTTGGACTTTGAATCCAAGCCATTGGGAGTAAGTTAGGCTACTTGCTCAATACAGAGAGCAAAGAATGGGCACAGCCTTGATTCCATCCCCTGATGTACTGGCCAGAGAGCTGACGCAGCATAGGGGAAGCAGGTGGCAGTGATTTACTGCTACTGGAATAGATCAGCAGTAAATTACTATCCCCCTAGAGCAAGGCGTGAGCCAGAGACAGCGCACACTCTCGATCTCTCAGCTTGTCCTAGGTTTGTACAGCTTATGCAACACCTCTTGCTCAGGGCTGCAGCTAAAGAATGTAGCCCACTAACTCTTTCACAATCTATTTTATGATCCTCATTTTATTTATATTTGCAAATATCTTTGAGATTCTTGGATGAAAGATGCGATAACTGCAAGTTAGTAGCATTGTATCAGATAATGTGCTTTCACTGTAATGCTCAAATGACACAGAAAAGAAACAGTTATGTTTGGGCTAGGTTTCTACTTGGGAGACCCTCAAGTTCTAGAGGGAGTCCCTCAGTTTGCTATCTAGCAATATGCCATTTTTGCATTTTTCATATTGCTTGTAACATATTGCAGAGAGAACATGTATGTGTTTATGTATCAAGATCTGCTAAAACACTTCCCAGATAATTACATAAATAAGTAGCACATGCTATGCCATGGAAAGCAGATTTGGCATTTATGATTAAGCAAGCTGCCTTTGAAAATAAAAATATATTCCTAAATTTCAAGGCCAAAATGGACCATTGAGATCATCTAGTCTGACTTCCTGTATGTGACAAGCCAGAGAACTTTCCCAAAATAATTCCTAGAGCATGGCTTTTTAAGAAAAAGATTCAATTTTGATTTAAAAGTAGACCATGATGGACAATCCACCACAATCTTTGGTAATGGTAAATTGTTCCAGTGGTTAAAGAGAATCATTTAATTTAATATTTCTAGCATAAAGCCCCATTATGAACTGAACTTAAAACCTTTACTTTACAATGCGACCCGGGCAGGCCAGATGCCAGTTCTTGCCAGGCCGCAGGCACAAAAGAAGAACTGACAACCTCATAGTTGGAGGTCAGACCAAGTCACCTGTATGTTAGTTTTTCTCCAAACAGGTAGTAGCCTTATAAGAATGTATTTAGTGTTTAAAGACTGTGAAATGCTTGTTTGTTGCTTCACGGATTAATTTCATGTACAATATCTATATTTCAAGTTATAAGGTAGCATTTGAGTGTTTGCTCTGAAACTGTAAAGCCACTCCATCAGGAAAGAAACATTACCAAGTGTGTGTGTGTGATAGGGTGTATACCCCACACAGGACTGGAGGCGGATAACATGCACCAGCCAGCGAGCATGGAACTCATTGAGAGCAGGTGCATCTGTGCAGGAACATGCAAGGTCTGTATAAAGCCAGGTAACTGGCAGGAGATGAGGGCTACTGGAGAGGCATCGGGAAGGCTGGCAACAGTCATGCCCTGGAAAGAGGAAGCAGGGAGTTGGAACTGGAAAGAGAAGGGGAACCTGGTGTGGTAGGAAGCAGTCTGAGGAGGAAGCAGTGAAGGCTAAGAGAGTAAAGCCAAGAACTGCTGAGCTGAGAGTCCCTGGACTGGAACCCAGAGTAGAGGGCAGGCCTGGGTTCCCCTACCAGCCATTGAGGGAGTGGCACTGTAGCCTGGGAAGGGCAGATTGCCTAGGACTGCTAGGGAGAAGGAACTTTGCTACCCCAGAAGAGGGGGGGGGGGGAAGAGGGAAGCACCGAGTGACCTAGGCGGAGGGCTAAGTAGGACACTGGGATGAGAGTGGGGCTGCAGCTTAGAGGGAGAGACAGAGTGATGGCATGCAAACCATGGATGGGTGAGCCAACCTCCAGAACTAATTCCCAGATTGATGAAAAGGAGGCACCAGCCCAAAAGTGAGTGGTGCACCCTGTGACAGTGTGAAATAATAGTTTACCACAGGAGGTATTACGTCCTCTAGAACAACGGGGACAAAAGACTTGTTCATTGCTCCCTCTGCACCCACAAAGAGGAGACATCTGAACTCATCCCATCATCTTGAATGCTGGGGGAAGGGAATAAAGCACAAATGCGTACAAGGAAGTGATTGAAGTGTGGACTGACGTACCTAAATGTGTAGAAGAATATTGTTTGTGTATTAGTTGTCCCTGATCATTTATTTACTTTTATTATCTCAAATACACTGTACAATGAGATGCAGTGATGGCAATAAACTTTTTTTGAAGACATGAAAAGCTTTATTTGTAAAGATATATTAGAAAAGTACAACATTCACTCATTGCCAGGCAGGCCAGCTGTCATTACACACTGAAACAGCCTTTCTTTAAAAAAAAAAAAAAAAAAAAAGTATATGGACAATTGCAAACAGTGCACCCAAAAGCACAAGATAGAAGACCTATAGGCCCCCTTCCCCAAACACTGTGGGGAGAGGGCAGGCCAGCCCAAAGGCTGGGCTCCTCGCTCCTTCCCCCCTCCCCCCAGGCTGGCTAGTCCACCCCCAGGAATGGGGCAGGGTAGGCCAGGGTTGGCTGGAGTGCATTTGGTTTCCAGCGGGCCTTCCAGGACCCAGGCCAAGGCCCAGGGTCCTGTAGGGCCAAGTGAAGCATGGAGCCTGGGGCTGCCCCCCTGTCCCCCAATGATGGCCTTGCCTGGCCCCCATTCTCCTTTCCCTTCTTCCCCCATTTGCCATGAACTTGGTGCCTTGGGAGGTGAGCAGAACATCCACAGGAATGGCAGTCAAAGAGGAGGACTGCATGGGGCTACGTTGCCCTGGCCAGCTCCTCATGGGGCCCGATTACACAGGCCATCCAGCCTGTAGTCCTGTAGCCTTCTAGCCCAGTATTCTGTGTTCCAACAATGACCAATGCCAGGAGCTTCAGAGGGAATAAACAGAACAAGCAATCAACTGATCTTATCACCCATTCCCAGCTTCTGGCAAACAGAGACTACGAACACTTCAGAGCATAGGTTTGCACCCCTGTCCATCCTAGTTAATAGTCACTGATTGACCTATCTTCCATGACCTTACCTAGGTCTTTTTTAAACCCAGTTATAGTCTTGGCCTTCACAATATCCTCTGGCAAAGAATTTCACAGGCTGACTGCGTGTTGGGTGAAAAAAATACTTCCTTTTGTTTGTTTCCTCGTTCATGTGTTCTGAGAAGCAGTAATAACACTTCCTTATTTATTCTTCATGCCAGTCATGATTTTATAGACCTCTATCATAGCTGCCTGCAGTCATCTCTTTTCTGAGCTGAAAAGTCCCAATCTTATTAATCTCTCCATACCCCTAATCTTTTCCATACCCCAATCATCTTTCTTGCCCTTTTCTGTAGCTTTTCCAATTCCAATACATCTTTTTGAGATGAGGTGACCAGATCTGCAAGCAATGTTCAAGATGTGGGTGTATATTTATAAAGAAGCAGTATGATATTTTCTGTCTTATTATCTATCCCTTTCCTAATGATTCCCAACATTGGTAGCTTTTTTGGCTGCTGCTGCACTTTGAGTGGATGTTTTCAGAGAACTATCCACAATGACTCCAAGATCACTTTCTTGAGTGGTAACAGATAATTTAGACCCCATCATTTTATACGTACAGTTGGGATTATGTTGTCCAGTGTGCATTATTTTGCATTTATCAACACTGACCTTCACCTGCCAGCTTGTTGTCCAAATCATTTCAGTCTTATCACATTTTGGAGGACATACCACTACTTCTGGTACACTATTGACGAAAGGAAATGTTATGCCAAACTGCCGGTGGGAAATCTGCAGTGTCTGCCGCCACAGCATTCAAGCATTCAGTGACTGAACAACACATATATGAATTTAGTGAGCAGGTCAGCTACTGAGGTGACCCTGGAAAATATACGCTTACCCACAATATAGTTGCCTATCTGGAATTCCTGCTTCAGGAGAAGTTTGCAGCTATTAGCACCTGGGATTAGGTCAAAATTTATGAAAGAATCAAGAAGATGTTACATTAGCTTCAACATGGTTTACCCTGTTATGGCTGCCCTCAAACACACAGAACTCCACAGCCTTCCTCCTACCCCCAGCCCCTGACATACTTCTGGACAAAATTTCAAACCCCACTAGTATTTGGGACAAATGATTGTGTCACTTATGGACTTCATGAACTATCTTGAACAGAAATGAACTAGATTTGTAAGTGGAATGCATTTTCACTTCCCTCACAGTACCCTCACAATAATAAAGCTATTATTTTTAAGAAACAGGAATGGCCCTAGCAAAAATCTATGCCTTTCTAGTAAAAACACTCTTTAAAGATGTTCTTTACTGTTTACATTTCCCAGTCACCATTCTGACCTCTATAGATGGGTGCTGGAGCTAGATGTGCTGCCACATCCCTTGGCTAGCAGTGATTTCCATAATATACAGGGGTTTCAGTTTGGTTCAGAGTGGTTTCTCAGCACCCGCACTATAAAAAATTGTCCCAGCACCCCTGACTACACATGGTAAGGAGAAAGCAGAAAGGTAAGCCAAAGCACTGGTATAGAATCCACCATTAGCAGATAAGCGCTGCTAGTTGGGGCTTCCCATAACTTTTGCATTGGTTCATAGAGCAGGAAATCCCTCCCTACTATATTAATAATCATAAAAATTGAGCCAGAAATATACCAGTATAAGGGTTTCTTCCATCTTCCAACAGGCTGTTCCTCAAGGGAGAGGCATCAAATAGCTCCCCTGAGTATGAATCCAGGATGTGCTTCTGCTGTTCCTGCTCCAAAGCCTCCTTTGAGACCAATTTCAGTAATAAAACACACTCATTTGGGGTGCGTTTACACTACACTTTCTTTAAGTCGACTAAGCAAGCTGCTTAAGTCGACTTAAGGAAAATTAAGTTGACTTTGTTAAACCTAGTTTTAAGACAACTTTTGGCTTAAGTCGACTTTCTAAAGTCGACTTAAGCCAGTGTAGACCTGGAGTAGCCCTAAGTTGACTCTAAGTCGACTTAGGGCTCTCCAGGACTCCCCCACTGCCCTCCCTGGCAGGGTGGTTGGCATAGGGAGAGCCTGGCATGCCCCCCCACAGGGCAGGGCAGAGCCCTGCCCACCCTGCCACTATGCCCTGCCAGAGTCCCTGTCCCGCTTTGCCCCATTATACCCAGGTACAATGGAGCAAAGGCTGAGCCCCCTGGCACTTGGCAAGGGGTGCCCCCCTGCCACCGTGGACCAGTCCCAGGTCCACCTAGCCCCTACAAGTCGACCTAGGCATCCAGTGTGGACACTCTAGGTCGACTTTGTAGGATCCCCCCAAAGTTGACTTAAAATTTAAGTGTAGACATGCTAAGTTGACTTAACACAGTCGACTTAAAGTTGACTTTGTTAAGTCGACTTAGCTAAGTCGACTTAAATTAACTAGTGTAGACATAGCCTTGGTGAGGACATTGCCCTCATTTGGGGCCTGCTGCTGGCTCACATCAGTCCCCATGCTGGATTCTGGGGGCAGCAGAGCACGATCCTGGTTGACCAGGGCATCATGCACCAGGCTTAGCTCCATGCTTGGCACAGTGCCCTCAGCTAATCAAACTCCTTATAAAATGGTCATGTGTTGGCTAGTTGCTGGAGGTGCAGTTCTGGTCCCTGGTTTTCCCTCTTGAGCCATTTAGTCCACTCTCTGAACTGGTTCCCAGTTCAGTAAATTTGCAAAGCTGATGGCTTTTTTGCTGTTTACTGGTATGCATGGCCATTCCTGGTTCTCTTACTAAAGTCCATAATTTTGCTGGCTGTACACCAGAGATTTACCAAAATCAGACTGTGCTCCTGTGACCATGAAGCAGTTTGCTTTGCTCAGCCTACATGTTTGTCAGCCTATCAGCCTCCACAACCCAACACTGGGGGAACTTTTCATTGTGTGTTTCATACATATTGTGAAACGCACAGCAAGCACAGATAACTGTTGGCATGATTTTTCTTTTTTTTTGCTGAAGTCAAGCCTAGTAAGTAGATTCCTCCACCTGCTGTTTAAATGCCCAAATGCACATTCCACCACCATTCTTCACTTGTTGCGCCTATTATTGAAACTCTCCTTACCACTCTCCAGGTGCCTTGTGTAGGGCTTCATTAGCCGGGGAGCAAGGGGTTTGCGGGATCCCTCGGGATCATGATTCGCCTTTCAGCATTTTTTGGCCAGGGAAGAAAGTGACTGTCTGAATCTTTTTGAACAGACCAGAGTTTCTAAAGATGCGTATATCATGCACCTTTCCAGCCACCCCACACAGATGTCAGTGACATGTCCCTTGTGATCAACAAGGGCCTGCAAGATGTATCCCTGGTGGTTTATGTATTCTGTGGCAAGGTGGTCTGGAGCTAAAACAAGGATATGCATCCCACCTATGGCACACATCCCCTCCACCACCCCCACAGTTTGAGAACCCCAGTGCAGCAAATCTGTTCAATAGGTCCTGCACATTTTTCAACGTCACCATCCTTCACAGCAGACATCTATTAATGGCATTGCATACTTTCATCACAGCACCTCCCATGGTGGATTTCCCCATGCTGAATTGATTTCCATCTGATAGGTAACAGTCTGAGATTGCTAGCTTCCACAGAGCAATGACCACTCACTTCTCTACTGAAAGAGCTGGTATCAAGTGAGTATTCACACTTCAGTGCCAGGGACAGCTCTTTGCAAAGCTCAAGGAAAGTGGCCTTCCACATAACAAAGTTCTGTAGCCACTGCTCATCACCCACATGGTCATCACAAAGCAGTCCCACCAGTCTGTGCTTGTTTCCTGGGCCCTGACACATTGCTCCGCAGACTGAAGATGATGCGTGACAGTCTGCAGCAAGCAGGAATTGTCTCCCTTTATGGCTTGTAGCAAGGTGGCTTCAGTAAACATTACAGTTTGCCAGGTGGTGTCTCCTGTTTCGTCATTGAAAATACTTCAGGATAATGCATGAGGTTTTGCTCACAATAATAGGCATGGAACCTACTCAGCTTTGCACTATCTGGCAATGTAGTGCCCACATTAGAGAAAAAATGCACAAAAACCATTTATTATTTGTTTGTGTCAAGAAGTGGGGGTAGTGCATTGCATCATGGGAGGATGACAACCTTCCCACAAGCCTCTGTGTCTAGTTGCTCTGTGGAATAGCTATCCATGGTTCACTGCTTTTGAATATTGACCCAACAGTGAATAGTGGGGACAAAAGAGCCTGACGCTAGAAGCATGGTGTGACCACGTTCCTGCAACTTCCAAAATTTGGGAAGTGAAAGTCAATTTAAAATAGATCGCCTTCCCTCCACAACGTAGACATAGCCTTAGTGGCAAAGCCCACATCTGGAGGTAGAATGCACATCTGATAAACCAGGCTTCAAGGTACATTACAAGGGCCTTATCTGATAGTTAAGAATAGCCATGTTCCCATAACCATCCTATCAGGGAAGAGAAATAAATTTTATACTAATTATGTATGGTCTTGCATAGAAGGAATACTCATCTTAATGACTTATGTTAAAAATATGATAAAGCAATCACTGTCTTAGATTTGTCTCCAGGGAGTTAAACAAACAAGAAACATCTTCTGCTGACCTGCAACTAGCATTTCATGCATCTGAGATGTTATTTAAGCTATAAACTTAACATTGTCTGCTGGCCATAATGTGCCTGATTCCTACCTGGGGCCTGTTGTTGCTATTGTAATATAAATAATCTAGGTTGCATTCTCCATCAGTAAATTTTTTTTGCATCACCAAGAATTAAGGGCAGAAACCACAGGTGTACACAAGATAAAAGCATAAACCTCAGACAAGGGAAAAAACAGAGAGTAAATCCACACACCTCCCAAAAGCATTAACTGGGCCAAAGTAAGAAAACCCCTGTATTACACCCCTTTGATTTAATGCAAACAAAGTACAGGGGTCACCCTTAAAAGTGTTTAATTTACCTTTGTAGATGAATAGGGTTACCACTATATTAGCAATATCCCCTAGGAGTTCCCTGTACTATGTTGAGAGAACACCACGGCAATGCTAACTAGTTATCAAAGGCAAAAAATGGAAAGTTTTGAAGGTTGAGCACTGTAATCAGACATATTGCAGTCCACAAGCCCAGTGTCTGTCATCAACTCTCAACACATAGGTTATGATCATTAAAATTCAGCCACAAGAAAAGAAGCTAAAGTGAGAGTCTGAGGACAGTCAATTGATGAAGTCATTTACACCCACTTAAACTTCTGGCTGTCACAGACTGAACAGTGAAGTCACACGCACCCGACTGTGGAAAGAATGTGTAATGCTTTGGATGGGAAAGTGTCCCTTTGCGCAACTCCGTTCTGTTGGTGTTTAAGAGGGTTAACAGACTAGTCTCCCAATTTGACCCTTTATATGGACAAAGGCATTTTCAGTGGATGTATTTATGCTGCATTTCAAAGTACAGTTTTTCAATTGCTGAACTGATTCCTTTGACATGTTTTGCTGCTAAACATAAGGGACATGTCATATATAGTGGTTTCTCTGGATTTCAGTGAGATAGAAAGTATAGGAAACCTCCAAGGTTTGTCAAGTTTGTGACTTTTAGGGAGGGTGAGTGTCCATTTGCTGTTGAGGATCCATTTGACGTTGTTGATCAGCTCTAAATAAATAGTGTAAACTTTGTGAAGAATTGTTTGATATCTTAAAATGAATTTGCTTCTGTCATGTTTGTCCCTATTTGGTGCTCACTTTTTATGAATATTTAAATCATTTTGTTTCGTAACACAAATGTTCGCAGAAGGAAATCTTTGAAATACATATCACTATTTGCTCTGGGACAAGCTTATCCCATCAGGAATCATAAATATCATCATGTGACTTATTTGACCGTCCTCAATTAAATGTAACTGAAATGTAGGCTCTTCACAATGAATCCACAGAACAAAAATGTTCAGAAAGGTATAGATCAAACAATTTGACTAATGAATACATAAAGGACCCTCCCTTCCACTCTGCTCCCAATGAGGACCAGGAGTCACAGTAAGATGGGTGATGTAAACCAAATAGTTGATGTAAACAAGCTGGGAAATCTCTGCTAAATGAAGCCTGCTTCTTGTATGGCAAAATGTCACTGATTTTGTGGCTAACAGGACAGACCACTACCAACACAAAAGTGGGAGCTATATTTACCTCTAAATGCATGTGCTACTCTAGAAATATTCATCAGAAACCACAGGCCAGAATTGTTGCATTTAAGATTAAGTTCCTAGCCTTACCTCAAGTAACAACTATAATTTATACAATAGTAGCACTACAACTATAAAAGAAACCAAATAAGAAGCTTCCTGATAGCCTAACAATGCAGATCACATGTATAATATTAAGGGCTGTGCATAAAACATCTTGTCCTTAGATAGAATTCTTCCAATTCCTTCCTTATCTCTGCTTATCTACTCTCTGTTAAAGGCATATCAAAACATTTTGTGCCACAGTGTTATTTATGCTATAGTTAAAAGCCCTCTTAATACTTTCCTAAATTGAATGTGCCTGTACAGTACAGTATGTGCTCAAATGATTGTTTTCAGAATTAAGCCATCCAGTACCTCACCCTTGACCATCTAAATACACACGACTGTATTACCACTTCTTATATTTGTTTGATCTCTTGGCTTTATTATTGCTGCATCTTACACCATTGTTCTCTGAGAGCATTTAAACATGTATTAAAGAATATCACTTACATCTCTATGTGCCTATTGTTTTCCAGAAAAGGAATGTGCTGCTGGTGAGCCTGCAGACAGTTTAAGCGGCTGGTATTTTTCATTTGGGGCCTGCTTTTTAGAGCTGCTTCCATTGATTTCACTTAGAAATGTGGGTGATCAGCACTTTAAAAAAAAATCAGGCCCTGTTCAACTGCCAATCCTTATTAGGTAATCATATTGCTTGAGACACCCCAAATGATTTCCACACTTGCGAAACACAGTTCTGCTCCACCTTCATTATAAGATCAACTCTTTTTAGCTACCCACCTATGCTGGTCCCTTACCTATTAGCTCCTGATACATGCTTCTTCACAAGAAATCAAGCTAAGGTATCCCATCAGATCTCCATTTTTACCTGTTCTAAGCCTGTAAAATACTGAAACTCAATAACTTTCCAAAATTCCTTTCAACAGTGGAAGCTTTTGTTTTACTGTAACAAGAGTGAGAGAATATTTGTTTTCTTCCTATTTTTAGAGCTGCCCAAATGCTTATGTGGGAATGAAACAATATCCTTCTCAGCAGACATTATTTGCAGGGAATGTTATCCTCAGGTTGATACCAGTTCAGATTAGTTTGGATTGGGATCAAGTGAGGCAGCACTTCCCTAACCAAGTCTCACCTGGCCTGCACCTGGAAGTATTCTCATAAATGCACCGTGAAGATGACCTGCCCTTAGTCAAGACCAAGAGACAGACAAAGTTTATTATGCCTGTTTTATAAAGAAGCTTTTACCTCAAACAAAACTCTGCAGTGCTAATCTGCTACTATGAACAAAGTGTTTATGCATGACAAGCAAAAATCTGTGAAAGATTTAACTACTGCCAGGATAAAGAAAAATTAACACTAAGCAAAATAAGATATGCAACAGTTAATAGTAGGCATTTTGCCTCTCATACTGTAGATCAGTGGTTCTCAACCACTTTTGTGTTGGGACACAAAGGTGCGTCATGAAGAGCTGGGAGGTGTGTCACGGAAAACTGACAGCTCAGCTTGGACAGAGCTTGGGGCTCCTGCCACCCACTGTCCTTTGCTGCCCTCAACAGCCTGTTCCTGCACAGCACAGGCAGCACCCAGGGCCAAATAAATAAAGGGACATAGGGGCTGCAACCCAGAGATACCGAGCTGGGGCAAGCCACCACCTGCCTCACAAAAATAAACCCAGTCCCATAGAGCCAGGTTGCTAGGGCACCAGCCTGTGCTGGCTTGACTCTACCCCCACCGCAGACTCCCAAGCATTCCCAGCCCCAAGCGCCACCACCTCTGGCAGATTGTCGTGTGTCAAGTGTGTCGCCACAGAAAAAAGGTTGAGAACCACTGCTGTAGATCACCAACTACTCACCATGGCTATGTCTACACTTGTAAATTTAAGTCAACTTAGCATGTCCACACTTAAATTTAAAGTCGACTTAGGGGGGGGACTTACAAAGTCGACCTAGAGCGTCCACACTGGATACCTAGGTCGACTTCTAGGGTGCATCTACACTGGAAAATTAAGTCGACTTAAGCTTGCTTAAGTCAACTTAATTACCCTACGTCTACACTACAGTTTCCTTAAGTCAACTTAAGCAGCTGCTTAAGTCGACTTAAGGAAATTCAAAGTCGACTTTATAACACCTGTTATAAACTTGACTTTGAGGCTTAAGTTGACTATTTAAGTCGTTTTAAGCCAGTGTAGACATGGGGTAGCCCTAAATCGACTTAGGGGCTCACTTCCTTCTCCCCAGGACCCGCACTCGGCAGCTGGAGTATGGACCATGGGGAGAAGGAAGCCCCACACTCCCTCCAAGCCAGGACCCTGCTGTTTCGAATTGTTTCTTGGATAACTGGCTGTTGAGACTTGCCCACGTGCTCAGGGTTTAACTGATCACCATATTTGGGGTCGGGAAGGAATTTTCCCCCAGGGCTGATTGGCCTGGACTCTGGGAGTTTTTCGCCTTCCTCTGTAGCACAGGGCATGGTTCACCTACCGGTGAATTCTCTGTATCTTAAAGTCCTTAAATCATGATTTAAGGCGGTAAATAACTCAGTCATAGGTTGGTGGCCTATTGCAGGAGTGGGTGGGTGAGGTCTTGAGGCCTGCATTTTGCAGGAGGTCAGACTTGATGATCGTACTGGTCCCTTCTGACCTTAAAGTCTATAAGTATATTTGTCTATGAGCCCTGTGCGGGGCTGGCTCTCCCTGGACCAAACAATTGTGGACTCTCTAAGTCGACTTAATAAGGTCGACTTAAAGTTGACTTATTAAAGTCGACTTTTTTAAGTCAACCTTAATTCCCCAGTGTAGACATAGCCCTAGGGGCTAGGGGGACCTTGGGCAGGTCCATAGTGGCAGGGGGGCACCCCTTGTGTACAATGGGGCAAAGGGGGACAGGGACCCTGGCAGGGCATCTGGGCAGGGTGTGGGCACTGTCCGGATTTAGGGAAACATTTATGATATTATTTTCTATTAATATCTCATAAATGCTATAATCCATAGGAACTATGCCATGTTTGGTATCAATAGAAAGGTAGTAATTTGCTGGGAATGATTATATAGTTTATGTATAGGAACTGTATTTGTATTAGAAGTTAGGAATATGGTTGTTATATCTAGACTTTAACTTGTGTGATTCTGGGGAAACACCCCAGACAGGATGTCTACAACCATTGTCTCCTTAATGTTAAGGAAGCTCCCAGGTACAATGGGCCCAGGGAGAAACCTGATGAGCCATTAAGGAAACCCTGGTTGTAGACATCCTGTCTGGGTGTTTCCCCAGAATCACACAAGTTAGTTCGAACTAAGCAAGCACTTGCTTAGTTCCAATTAGCGATCCCCATTCATTTCAATGGCCGGTTAATTCGAACTAAGAAATTAATTCAAATTAACATGGCCACATTGGTTAATTCGAACTAGTTAGTTCGAATTAACCCCTTAGTTTGAATACCCTATTCGAACTTATTAGTTCGAATTAAGGAAGCCCTCAATTCAAACTAACTAAAGCCTAGTGTAGCCAGGGCTTTAGTTAGTTTGAATTAAGCCTCCTTAATTCGAACTAACTTGCCAGTGTAGACATAGCCATGGGTGTTATGAGGAGTAATCCATTACAAATGTGGAGGTAGTACTAATTGTGAGACACTATAATAATAATGACCAGAGAAGTATCTAAAATGAAAGATTAGAAGAGGAAAGCTTTCAGAACCATCAGACTTATGCCTCTCAGCATATGGTGTAGGCATATAGCTGAATCAGGCTTATTGTTCATGGCATGTGACTCTCTGCACACCGTCACTGAAAATGTTTCAGTAGCATTCATAATGTGCTAGGTATGGTAAATGGATGCACACTTTCCCTAGAGAAAACAAATGATAAAACATGCAGACCAAGTGTTCCAGACCTTTTAAAGTAGTTTTGTTTTCTAATTTGAATCTATGACCTATTATCCACTACTGCTCAACTTAGCCATTACTAATTGGCTGAATTCTTATAAGCATCAGCAGAAGTTTATGTTGAGAAAAGATTTGAATGGGAGAGATGACAGTAGCTTTGTTGACCAGCTTAGGAAAGATATTCCATGCGCAGGGGATGACATGGATGGCATCTTAACTTTAAGCCCTGCTTGTATGGCCTGTCCTAAAGCGTACGGTACACAAAGGGAATCCCTTGACTTCAATGTGTTTTGGTTCAGGCCTGCTATGTTCTTTTTATAATAATAATCTGTATTAATGTTTCCATTTTGATCCAGATTTTCAGACATAAGAATGAATTTCTTTGCTCATGTGGGTTTATTTCACACCTTGAACATTAATTAAATTCAGTTTTCATATCTGAATTTTCTTTTTCTAGCTTTATTCCGTTTTTGGGGTTTTTTTTTATAATTGTGTAGGATTCATTGCGCAGTAAGAGTTCTGAATACTAATCACAGGCTTTTCCCTTTTTCCTCCCTGACTACATTTCTATTATTGCAATCACAAGTATTGTTAACATTCAAGCCCATAGCAAATGTGAGCCAGGTTGTAGTAAGAGAATGTTTTGATTCAACTAAAAGGTTCGGCACAGAAACATAATGTTCTTGTTTCTCAGCTATTACAGGGCAAACTAGCATGAACTTTTGAAAGTTAATATCTAATTTTCTAGATGCCTGCTGCCAGTTTGTTTTCCTTCTACTTTAGTATAGCTGGCTGTTGGAAGGGATTTTTGCAGAGATTACTACTCGGCTCATTATTATTGCCCTAGCCGTTCTGAAAAACAAAATACCAGATGACTATGACATAGTTATACAACAAAATAACATGCTTAGAATACAGCCCCTGCAATGGTCCTGTATGGGAGACCTTGGGATTACAGTCTTGTAACCTTAACACAACTGAGTTCTCTTTTATGTTCTATGCTTGTGTTTATGTTGCAACACTGGATCGATGGTGGGAAGCGAATGGTTCAGAAATAGAGCTAGGCGAATAATGGATTTTTTTTTCTTTTTTTGGTTCACTGGCAGTTCCAAAAAAAAAGGGAAGGGGAAGCTCAGTTGCCTTCAATCCTAAAATTCTGAAAAAAAAATAAAAAAAAAAATCAGCAAATCATAAAGACCCATATCAGCTCAAACATTTCATTCAACCTAAAATATTTTTCCCAGACATTTTTTAAAGGGCTAGCTTTACAAAACACATGGGAGTGATGGCGGTGCTGCCAACCTTTTAACTTTTAGCCCAGTAATTACAGTGTTCACCCAAGATGTGGGAAACCAAATCTCCCACATCTGAGTGAGTGCTTTAATTCCCCCCCACCCCTGCCTGAAGTAGCATAGGAATTTGAATCTGAGTCTCTTCACCACAGGATATGCTGATGCTCTCTCTCTCCTGCTGAATTTTTGGGAAGGAGGAGGAAAAAAAAAGACTGGCAACATCCCTTATAATTTTTAGCCCAGAGGCTAGGGTATGTGGGAGATTTCTAGTTGAAATCTCCCTCTCTGACTGAGGAGGAGAAAGGAGTTGAACAGGGAACTGTCACCTTAAGTGAATGTTCTCACCGCTGAGCTATAGGATTCTGATGTGAGGGCTCTCAACCTCTGTAAGTTATCCCAGTATTTAAATAATTGTATCACTAAATATTATTTGGGCCAGAGGAAGAAAGAGTGAGAATTATACACTAGTCCAGAGCTTAGGGAGTTCACCTATGAGACGACAGATCTCTGTTCAAATACCTTGTCATCATCAGAGGAACTTGAACTAGTGGTCCCAGATGAGTACACTAACCATTGTGCTAAAGGTCATAGGTCATTCTTCTTCTTGGCCACCATCACTAGCTGTTTTGTGTGGTGTTAAGTAGCCTCTGGATCAGCCCTTGCAGGTCATAAGCAGAGAAGCACCTCTCTTTCCCCAGTTCATGGACTGCTCAGGTATGGGGACAGGAGATAGGCATCCAGCTCCCAAAAAGGAGGCAGCAGTACACATGCCTAGAGGCAGAAACATAGGCACCTAGGGAACTTATACTGCAAAAATGTAGATGCCAAGTCTGTTTGGGAGCCTACAGTGTTAGACAGCAGCCAAGCAGGAGTTTTATAAATCACAATGGTGCCTAAAAGTTAAACTTGGATGCTTTTGTACTTTTGTGGATCTGAGCCTAGGACACCTGGTTTCTGTTCTTGGCACAGGGAGCAATGGTTAGAGAAAGCATAGCCAAGTGAAACATCCCTGTTTCAATCACGTGCAGAGACTGACCGAGGACCTCTTGATACAAAACCATGAGCCTCCTTCACATGAAAGAAAGAATCAGTGCTGTACACATGTAGGCAGCAGTAGAGTCAAAGCCTCTATGTATGGTCTAACCAGTCAGGGGTAACAGAGCTAGAGTATGCTAGGGGGAGTTGCAAAAGCACATCTTCAGCAAGTTCCTTTAGAAAGAGAGGGGAAGTTAATGAGCCTTAGCTGTTTTATATTAGAGACCTAGGTTCTGCATGATGTGACCTTGGGCTAGTTCTCAGTTATTTTATGTATAAAGTGACAGCAGATTTTTCTTTCTGTATGGTAGGTGGAAGAACATCTTACTTAATAATAATGGTTGGGAAGGACCCAGAAAGATTAACAGCTGTCAAAGAAGAGCAGGAACAAGAATTCATGAGCTCCTGAGGTACAGTTAGTGGGGTTCCTTAAACCTCAGGGTGTTATATGGTAGAATCTATTTTTCCCCCTGCTTTTAAACACACGTCTGAGGGAGTGTGGGTAAGTATTTTCTAACCAAGGCTATGTTTATACTAGCAATTTAAGTCGACATAAAGAGGCTTAAATTGACTTAAATTAAGCCACATTCATACTAGGCTTTCATTAAGTTGACTTAAGAAATTCCTTAAGTCGACTTAATGAAACTTAAGTTGACTTAATAACTACCGCTCATTAGGTCGAGTTAAGCATCCTTAGGTCGACCTAACCCTTCCGTAGGTCGACCTAAGCCCAGTGTGGACACATAAGTCCACTTTGGTAAGTCGACCTAAGGGCAGTTAGGTTGACTTAACCAAGTGGACTAAGTCGACTTAAAGTGCCACTTATTAAGTTGACTTTAATAAAGTTGACCTTATTAAATTTGACTTAACAAAAGTCGACTTAACTTTTCTAGTGTAGACATAGCCCAAGAGCTTTCAAGATACTTAGCATACATATACATTTACAAAAAAGATAAAGGAAATGTCAAGGAGGTGAACCACTGACAGTTATTGAATAATGGGAGATGAGCCAGGATTCTCACAAGAAAGCATATTAAAGCCTATGATGAAGTAATTAGTAACATTTCAAAAGCTCTCCCTCTCTCACAGTACATTTGTTTCTGTAATTGTGACACACTGGGAAATTTACTGTTCAATTGCCCTGAAACTCATAGCTGTTACCAAGGGAGAAGACAAAATAATTCCTGTAGATTCCCAATGACAAATAACGTTTTAAACCTACATTTCCATATTAACCTTGTAATGTTTCCCTGCTGTTCAGAGGAAAGATCTGCTTGCTGTGCAATGTCATCCTCTTCATCCCCCAAACCTAATCCCTATGCACCAGTGAGTAGTTCAGAAATGAAGACAACATGCAAATGAACTCACTGTCTCTCATGCCCCACATCTCCCCTTCTTCCCACCACCACACCCAAAAATAGGTGTTATACACATCCCCAGTGTTACTAGAGGGTGAAGGTAACACCTACACCTGGACTTTTGTTCAGGGTGGAAGAAAAAAATACATACTAAGAAAACTCATTCTTGTTTTATTTTCATAAAATTCAGCTAGTGGCCTCCCACCCTGACTGCTGAAAAGAGGAAAGCTAGGGAGGCCCATATCCCTGACCATTGAAATGAGGAAACTCTCTATTGCAGTCACGGAGGCCTCCTCCTGATCTTCTGTTGAGTGAAAGTCTTTAGTCCATTCTCTTTTCTTCCTGAATGAGCTCTGATTTTGAATTGTCAGCCATGGAACATTTGTGTCAGGGCTACACTCCACTCTGAAGTGTTTCCCAAGCTGAGCAACAGACAGGCTCGAATTAGGCTAGGAAAGAGCCTAATACCTAGTCTTGGCATTTTGAGAACAGTGTAATACATTGAATAAATCCTTGACAAGATTCATACGACCTAAGCTAATCAGTGACTCCATTACTTCGAAAGATGACAAGCTTAGCTCCCTCATCTGACAGTCTGTGGCTTTAGATGGAATAGTAAGATCTGAGTACAGTCTGAGATCTGGCTGGCCATCAGCTGCACAAAGACTGGTTCAGTCTAGATAGTGCCCTATATTTTAGATTCTGATTTCAGTTTTAATGTCTATTTCTCTAACTCAGTAGTTCCCAATTTGTGATCCGAGAAGCTCTTCCAAGTGTCCAACAGTGCTATTCCCCTCACAGTGGTGAAGCATCCAGCATCTTTCCGGTAGTGATGTTTGGTACAAATTGCAGCCTAGTCCAGGAACCTTTAACCTTTCTAAAGACTTCTTTGATTAGCCAAAACAGTATGAATGAAAAGAAACAACAACCCAGCATTTCTCTTTAATTATTATTTGTATTACCTTAGAAACCCTTCATCATGGACCAGGACCCCTCTATATAAGGTGCTGTACCAATCAGCAGAAACAGTTGTTGTTTAATGCCTGCCTTTGATTTTCTCTCATGAAAGCTCATGTAATAAATACATTTGTTAGTCTTTAAAATGCCACAGGACTCCTTGTTTGTTTTGCCTTTGATTGAAGTTTCTTTAGTTCAAAGTCAACTGCAAACTAACTTGTGGACACCACCAAATCTGGTGAGGAAGCAAACATATAAGGGGATAGAGCCAAACTTCAATATGTCATGGGAGGGAAAAAAAATGTAATCGGTGCTGTAGGAAGGCATGGAGCAATAATGTGCACACAGAGACAAATTCTGCTTTTTGTTTTATCACTGCATACCTCTGAAATCAATGGTTGCACCAATATAGCTGAACAGAATTTGACCCTTTGGGTTTTAGTTCTTATCATGGTACATGGTACGATGCCTATTAGCTTACACTACACAGACACTTGACTGGAAGTTGGATGAATCTCTGAAGTTAAAGCACAGTAGACTGCTAGTAGCAAACACATGACTTAGGCCAGGTCTACACTATGGCGCTAAGTTGACGGGAGATACGTAATTTGCATTCTGCAGAATACGTATCTCCCGTTAACTTAGTTAATTCTACTTACCGCGGCGTCTTCACTCATCACCATCGACTTACAGCACTCTCCAGTTGAAGCAGCCTTACTCCACTTGAGGGGGTGGAGTAATTACATTGACTAGAGAGTGCTTCTGGGATCGACTGAGCGGGTCTAGATTGCCCACTCATTCGATCCTGCTGCATCGATCCTCATGGATCAATGCAGTTCTTCTAGACCTTATTTCCTTACAGAATAGAAAGACTTTTTGATACCTTTTTGGTACCAGGGACCAGTTTCCTATATTGTGTCAGGGAGATCTCAGGCTTTCTATACTGTGTCAGAAAGATTCCAAGGACTGGCACTGGTCCATGGACCAGTCATTGAGAAGCACCGTACTATACTACAAACCACAAGAAGAGGTTCTTCTCTAAACAGTTCCCAGGGAGAGGAACGGAGCTTACTTCATTCACTTAATCAAGCATGGCAATACAGTTGCCATCAGGACAGTATGTAACTGGATGAGCAGATTGGTAGAGGAAGTGGTTTTATACTGGTATAAATCAGGAGTAAACTCAGCTCAAGTCAGTAACATCACTCTCAGCTAGAACGTGTCAGAGAAAAGAATATGGCCCTAGCTCTCTGATTTAAGATGTGGTCCTCCCAAAATAAAGCACCTGTGGATCCTCTGCTCTAGCTCCCTTGTGCATACTCAAATTTTTAATACTAAGAAAGGTACATTAAATTAAGAACTCCTGTATATGTAATTATAACATTTTAAAGAATTTTGTCCAGCAGCAATTGCAAATAGATAAGAGACACTGGGCAATTAAATTTCATAGCTCAAACAACAGAAGGGGCATGATCCTCCAAAAGCAGCAGGGAATCAGATACTATCTGAACTGGGAAAGTATGCTCTCTAAAGTGAAAATGGAAAGTCCATTGCCACTTACTGAATAAAATTAATAGTGTCCTATCATCCCGCTCAATAAGCAAAAGTTGCTATATGGCTAAACTAGGTCATAGAGAAGGTACTATCACAAATGCAAAACTGAGTGAAAAAATGGGGGAAACGAGAAACAGGTTAAGAAGCACCCCAACTGCAGTACAGTCCCATCATGGAGAAAGAGGTGGCAGAACGGTACTAAGAGTAAAGACGAACTGGAGCCAGCTGGCTTGGTTAATGGGTTGCTCATGGGGTGGGGACAGCTCTAACAGAGATCAAATGAGTGTAGCGACATTAGGCGCACGTGTCGCATAGATACAGAATGCCACAGCAAATATATCCTCACACTAACTGCTCTCAAGAATGCTGTCTGCAGCAACAGGGATGCAGAAGATATTTGTCTGTCCCTCTCAGTGGGTGCATCTACACTGGTAAATTAAGTCGACTTAAGCTTGCTTAAGTCGACTTAATTTACCCTGCATCTACACTACACTTTGCTTAAATCAACTTAAGCTTGCTTAAGTCGACTTAATTTACCCTGCATCTACACTACACTTTGCTTAAGTCGACTTAAGCAGCTTGCTTAAGTCGACTTAATTAAAATTAAGTCGACTTTATTAAACCTCCTTTCCACTAGACCTAAGGCTTAAGTCGACTACCTAGAGTCGACTTAAGCCAGTGTAGACGTAGGGTAGCCCTAAGTCGACGTAGGGCTACCCCAGGGCTACACAAATGCCCTCCCTGCCGGGGGGGGGGCACAGGGGGAGCCTGGCAGACCCTCCCACAGGGCAGGGCAGAGCCCTGCCCACCCTGCCCCTATGCCCTGTCAGGGTCCCTGACCCCCTTTGCCCCATTGTACATGGGTACAAGAGGGCAAAAGCTGAGCTCCCTGGCATTGGACAAGGGGTGCCCCCCTGCCCCTGTGGACCTGCCCTAGGTCCCCCTAGCCCCACAAAGTCAACCTACAGCATCCAGTGTGGACGCTCTAGGTCGACTTTGTAAGTTCCCCCCTAAGTCAACTTTAATTTTCAGTGTAGACACACTAAGTCGACTTAACTAAGTCGACTTAAAGTCGACTTAAATATACAAGTGTAGACATAGCCAGTGTTTATAACATGCCCATCACAGTAGTTTCTCTGGTGCCCACGAAAACTCGTGATAAATAAATTTGTTAGTCTTTAAACGTGCCACAGGACTCCTTGTTTGTTTTGCTGAAATAGACTAACACAGCTACCCCTTTGGAACTTGTCAACAGTAGTTTCTGTACATCAAAATATTTCCTATAGTAATGGAGCATAGGCTAGTTGATGTTATTCATTTCTCATCTGCTTTCTTGCTTCTGCACCCTCCCCGGCTCCCAGAAGTTCAGTGTGTGATTTAAAGCTCCCTGTGACTGGTTTAGTGTCTTTGTCCCTGGGCTATATGTGCATTGCTGGGGGCAATCTATCTCCCTGGCACAGTGCTCATGTACCTTTTATTTGCACTTTTCCCAGCTGAACATCCCCCATTTCATGGTAGCACACTTTCAGTTTACATCTGCACTGCAGTCTAGCATAGTGCTGCCTGCACCTGACAGGAGCATAGAGACAAAATCTCTTTTGTACATTGTTTTGCATCTTTGTCATGCAATTTATGGTTTTTCCCAGCTGCTATGCTCTGGGCAAGAAGATCCAGTCCAGGGTCTTCAATTTCTTGTGCAGGAGTCTCACTTGTCTCTTTCTTTCTATATCTATAGCAATTTTAATAACATACAGGTATAGTCTCCTCTAGGTAGCTGAGGATTTATATACAACTATCAATGATAAGGGGACCCGGGAAGGATATACCGAAATTTCTGCATAGAGAGAAGTAATAGCACTTTAAGATTTCTTTATTCCAGACTGAAAAACCATTTAAAGTGCATTGCAATCATCATTACAACTCTGATTTAATATGTGCAAGAAGCAGGTGACCAAGATGTTGCCTGGTAACTGCTTTTCATGAATACTGTAAAGTCCAGAAAATTCCCTTTGTCAACCTTTTATCGCTTGTTTCAAAAGCTTCTTATGCACCATAAGAAGTACTTTCTCTGGACATAAACACTCTTTTTGACACAAATACAGCGTTCTCTTTTGTATTAATCATCAGTTGAATCTAGATACAGTATGTGCCATTTTAGGTTAATAAAATTATACTTTGGCAATTATTCACCACAGAACCCAGTAATAGTATTAATCATTCCTTCAAATTGTTCTTTCACACAATGGAGTGTCCTTTCAGTAAAATGTACAAAGTGTTCTTAGTGAACATTTCATTAAATTAATTCTCCTATTGCTTTGGGGAGTGTGCTTAGTATGACACCTGTGTATATACACATACAATATTTAGTGATTTGTTTAAAATTCTTTAGTACCTGGCCTGAATACTTAGATTTGTCCTCCCCTCCTCCCCATTGTAAAGGTTTATGTAAGCAGAAGGTCACACCCTGAGTGCATAACCCATTTTTTTGTTCATAGGATACATCTGCCCTTTCCTTTATATGTGAGGAGCTGAAAAATGTGGGTCAAAGGTAAATTGAAGCAAAGTGCCAGGCAATACTGAAAGCTGAACCTAGCTAATTTTAAATCAGGCGAGCAGAAATTACTGTGTATCAGGTGTCAGTTCTGCTTGACTATTTGGACAATCAGCAAAGAGAAGAGTGGGTGGTTAATAAGCATCTTATTAACTAGAGAGGCTACTGTTGAGGGGAGAAAAGCCAATGCAAGTGATCAAAACATGTTTTTTTAAGTAGAACTCTTTTCAAGTTTGCAGTTGATGACAGTAAGTCAATACCTTAGGGTATGTCCACATATTTATTGGTTCTCCAAATACAAAGCCTTGAACTTTAGCTTGTATAGGACCTAAACTTCCTATGAAATCTGTTTAGTAGGACCCACAGAAGCCTTGAAGCTTGAAAATATCAAAAAAAAAAAAAATGGCCAATATTTTTTAAACTAGTAATTTACTTATTTTTTCCTTTTAAATTTTTATTTCAACTAACAGATTGCATGCATGGAAACTATCATAATAAATCAAATTTTTCCACTATCATAAAATAAATTATGTATCAGAAAAAAGTGTTCATCCTCTGTAGCTGAACAACTGTATCTGGAAACACCAAAACTCACTGCAGCACTGTACGAAGATTACACATACATCAAATCACAGGGTTGGATTTGTTTTTTTTAAATGAAAAAACATATATATATATATATTCATATTCCAAAGTCTATCAGCATAATTATTAAGTCTGAGACAAATAGTGAAGTAATGTGTACACAGAAGTAGACTGTACCGTAAATGACTTTTCACTGACCCGTGAAGTCACTGAAGTCAATAGCAAAATCTTATCAATTTTAGTGCTGCAGGATCTAACTTTCAATGACCTTAGTTTGTGTTGCTAATGCATTGATGCATGATTTTGGTAAATCTTCACTGTGAGATTCAGAATTGTAGGAGAAATAAGAAATAAATATGTACTGCTCTGACACAAAGACCCTTTAGCAAAGGGTCTCATGTTCTTTGCAAACAAGATTTACCTCAAACTGGACAAACTCATTGCAACAAACACATGCCATACAGGTTATTTCTCTCTCTAAACAAAAGTAAGATATTTATAGAAATCTCAGAAATTATCAAGACTCAATATGAGATCTGTATATGGATAATAGCTAAGAAATATTATATTTATATTGAAAATATGCTTTTTGGACTTGGAGTAGAAATTAGTCACCAGGAGGTAATATGTCTCAGTGATGAGCCATTCAAGCATGAAGGTATCAGCTGGCAAGGTAATACAAGATTCTAATGCCTGTCTTTGAATGTCCCATAACAGACAATGAAAAACCATCAGTGACAATCAATCAAAATCACATAAAAGTAGAAAAGAAGCTCTACAACAAGGCAACAAGCACTTTCATGAATGCTTGGATCCTGGTTCTTGAAGAACCAGCCAGTTCTGCAATGGACTGAACTTTAGAGGAAAATCTATTTTATTACATATGAAAGGTATTGACAAGTGGAGACCCAGGTTCCCATTGTGTGATTTGGTTTTATATTGTTCCCACCTCCCTTTCTTGTTTCTAGTTAAATCTTTATTCTTTCTTAAAGAAACCTTATTTTTGTTTTATTACAAGTTCTCACAAGTTCTATGTGGCTTACAGGAGCAGTGGTTTACAGTAAAACTGGTGAACTGGGATATGCTGTACCATTGGGTGCAGAGGATCTGGAAATTCTCTGAGTATAAAATGTCTAGTCCTGGACATTCGAGAGGAATGACTCAAAGGCTATGTTTACACTGGCAAGTTAGTTCGAATTAAGGAGGCTTAATTCGAACTAACTAAAACCATGGCTACACTAGGATTTAGTTAGTTTGAATTAAGGGCTTCCTTAATTCGAACTAATAAGTTCGAATAGAGTATTTGAACTAAAGGGTTCATTCGAACTAACTAGTTCGAATTAGCCAATGTGGCCATGTTAATTCGAACTAATTTCTTAGGTCGAACTAACCGGCCATTGAAATGAATAGGGATAGCTAATTTGAACTAAGCAAGTGCATGAATGGCACTTGATTAGTTCGAACTAACTTTTTCTAGTTTGAATTAAGCTAATTTGAACTAACTAAAATTAGTTCGAATTAATTAGTTCCAGCTAACTAATTCGAACTAATTTTAGCAAGTGTAGACATAGCCAAAGGGTTTTGAGGACTGGAGTGCACCAACTGTTAATCTGGAAGGTGAAAGAAGGGCTGGCATAGCCTAAAAGAGTTCTTGAGGGGCTGGAAGTATCGGGGAGCTGGCATATTCCTTCACACAGCTGACAAGGGGTTAGCAAGAAGACTTTCAATCCTGGCTTATCTTCAAGAACCAACACAAGCATTATGTATTTTGTTTATACAGAACAGGTAAGTCCATTTACTAGTCTGTCATTCATACCTAGATGGATCCAAATTTCCATCAGATCTTCTGCATATCTTTGGTTCTAAACAAACACATACAGTCCTACAGCCACACATTACCTGCTATTCTTCCAGGGTTAATGTCACAGCAATTGCAATCCTAGATAAAACCAACACTACACAATCCGATGACATCGCTTTTCTCTATCATTCCATAGGAGTCTACTCGACAAAAACTCTTCATAAACTCTATGTGTGAAATGGTGCTTAAATGTCAATAGTATATATCAAGCAAGTTTAAACATCTAGTGAGTAAACAGAAATCTGTTCAAACTTGTATTATGAGATCTCTTTCTTGGGAAAAGATTTTCTTGTGGGAAAAAAAATTCCTTCAAGCTCATTGTGTATTTGTACTTATTGTTTAAGTGCCTATATTCATTAGAAATCTGCAGGGATTCAAACATTTCATGGGAACTAAGTAATATAATACAGGGTGTAATAGAGGGTCCAATCCTGGCAGATGTTAAAAGCCTCCTGTAAGGTGCTGAGCACCCACAACTCACATTGACTTAGATGGAAGGTTTATGGCATGCAGGGTCTTACAAGATCAGGTCTTAAAGTGCTTATGAAATACTTATGGCTGGATTATATTTACAAGAGAATTACCAGATAGGTCTTGAGAGGGTGTTTGCATTCTCAGTGCTTTGGCAGAACAGTGAGACAAAGGTTTTATTTCTTCTAATTTTCACATCACAGTTCAGCAGGTTGCATTATACCTCATTTATTATACCCGCTATGACATACAACACCATGTAACACAAAATACCAAAGGAAACATGATGCCCCTTATTGTAAATTATAACAAAAAAATTACATGTTCAGTAGCCATGAATAATTTTCTTAACAAGTCCTCAGCCCAAAGCTTTATACTGATACAAAAATATATATACCACCCTTGAACATGTGGCAGTTCAGAAGATTTCTAATTTATCCCTTCACTTAGTTTTCACTTACGTGTTTTCTTCAGCCTGTGAACATAGAGGTCATTCTAAGGTCACGCTCAGGCACCTGAGACTGGAGTTACAGTGGACAGTCCTGCTGCCAAATACAAAGACTTTCACATTAATTCCAGACTGTGCCTACTCATGACTCTAAAATGAGGTGTCATCCACTGCAGATTTTCCAGCTCCTTATGATCTGATCCTCTTCCTTTCTGATCCACAATGAAATAGTTGAAAATCTAAGTGTTAACATTATTATTTATTAAGTTTCTTGAAATAACTCCTTGGAGAGGAATACATCATTCCACACTTTTCAAAGCTATTGTCACAGTCTGTCTGCTGACTCAGGTAAACATCACACCATAAGTTATACCCAATTCATATTTGGAAGGCTTTCTTGGTAAACATAATGGTTAGAGACTTACGGCACTTCAACCTGCTGAGAATCTGACTGATTCTGGTACACAAGACATAGGCTTCCACAGACAGGGACTGGCTTGTCGAGTATGGCTGGTCAAAAAATTTTCAATTACAACTTTTTCCCTGATACACTGCCTCCCCTCATCAAGAGAGGAGTTTGTGGTGCATCATGGGAGATATAGTGCAACCAGGAACCTGTCCTATAGAGGAGAATGAGATCATGAGGTATTCAGACCACAATTCTCATGAGGTACCACAGCAGCATTTCAGAAATTAAATATTTCAATTTTAGTCTAAGAATTTGTTTTTGAGTTTTCAGTGTAAACTTAATTTTTTCAATAAAAGACATTTTCCAACCAACTCTTTTGCTGAGTAACATGATATCCAGTGTCAAAGAATATATAGAAAGGTTTGTAGATAGGATTAGATACTAAACTGGCGAAGGAGTCAAATTTACTTCTGAGCAAGAATTGAACTGGAACCAATCCCACCGTCATTACTCAGGATATTTTTCACTGAAGTTAATGCCTCAAAACAAGATAGGGCTCATATCAGGCTGCCAGGTGGACAAGTTGATCAGTTATATCCATAGAAAGCTGAGAAGAGAACAACAGTCTAGCTATTTTTTCAAAACTAGAAAAGACTCGATAATTAATTGCAGGTAATAGAAGTGCAGAAGCTGACCACTGTTTTGCAGGATGATTTTGGACATATCTTGTCCCTCCCTGTTCCTCAGTTTTCCCATCTGTTAAATGGGGCTAATAATACTGATTCCAATTATAACGCAATTTGAGACCTATGGATGAGCAGCTCTGTAGAAGAACTGGCTAGTAGAGGTAGCTGAGCACCATCGCAGCATTTGAGCATATATTATGATCTATTTTTCAAGGTGGGGATCTATAAACACACACATACACAAACATGGGACAGATTTCTAAAAGTAAGTATCAGTTTTGGTTGTCTTGGTGCCCAGCTTGAAAAGGGCCTGTTTTCAGAAAATATTGAGCACTTGTCTTCTGTAGCAAAAAAAGGCCCTTTAAAGGTGTCTCAGTTACTTTTGAAAGTCTTGGCTTAGGGCTTTTAATTTATTAATAGAACTATTCACCCTTGGGTTAAAAGAAATTACCTCCTATGGGTAATAACGCCCTCTACTAGCAGCTTCGAGCCTCATCTCTCGCAGACAGCCACTCTCAATTCAAAGGACAGGAGCTTTCCATAATTACCCTCTACTCCAGTTAATATATAACATGACATGTGTATAATGAAAGACTTATGTTTGGAGGGGAAGAGGTTAGTTTTACTTGGGGAAAGCTTTGACAGCGCAGTTCTTATTATCTGTCCTATTACCTCGGATGTTCACGCACACAGTTAATTTTAGACACCAATTCCAATAATGCTTTATTAGAAGTGACTATGAATAAGTTTTAATTACCAAGGTCAAAAGGGAAGCATCAGCCTTAGTGATGTGTCTAGACAGAAGAATGTTTTATATACAGCATTAAGCCCCTGAGGACATCTCCAATGGTATCAAAAATACTGCCACATGATTAAAAATGTTCTTTGTTTAAGGCTGTTATTCAGTTGCTCAACCCAGCCAAAAGGTATTTAGTGTCTCTGTCCTCAAAGCCAGAGTTACAATAGCTGAAAATCATAATCTATTTTCTCTAAAGGAACACCTGTGTTAAGCCTGATCCTACATGATGCTTATCCCTTGTGCCTGCCCTGGACCCAGATATAAAGAGCATGGAAGTCAACAGTTGTTACAGGCAATTTTCATGATATGTTTGTCATTTTATTTTTACCAAACCACTGCAGGGCAGCATGAGAGAAGCGGCATCCAGTGCAATACACAAGTTGTTATATTTAGACTGTAAGGTCTTTGCAGCAAGGACCATCTTGCCTGCTTAAATCGACTTAATTTACTCTGTGTCTACACTACACTTTCCTTAAGTCGTCTTGAGCAAAAAAGCCTGCTTAAGTTGACTTAAGGAAAAATTAAGTCGACTTTACTAAACCTCATTTTAAGTCGCCTTTGCTGGCTAAGTCGACTTTAGAAAGTCGACTTAGCCAGTGTAGACGTGGAGTAGCCCTAAGTCGACTCTAAGTCGACTTAGGGGGCTCCAGGGCTTTCCCACTGCCCTCCCTGCCAGGGTGGCTAGCACAGCCTGGCATGACCCCCCCAAAGGGCAGCGCAGAGCCCTGCCCACCCTGCCCCTATGCCCTGCCAGGGTCCCTGTCCCCCTTTTCCCCCTGGCACTTGGTAAGGGGTGCCCCCCCTGCCACTGTGGACCTGTCCCAGGTCCATCTAATACCTACAAGTCAACCTAGGCGTCCAGTGTGGACGCTCTAGGTCGATTTTGTAGGGTTCCCTCTAAATCGACTTAAAATTTAAGTGCGGACATGCTAAGTCGACTTAAATTAACAAGTGTAGACATAGCCGTAGTGCCTAACACAATGGCACCCTTGCTGTTAAGTGCTACCACAAAATAAAAATTGTTCTTATGTTAACACAACACTAATAAAAACATTTTTGTGTATTAAATCCCACTATTAGGAGACACTCTAAAAGCATCTTAAAGCGTTTTATCACATGGGAGAAGATCATTAGATTACTTGCTGCTCCCCAAATTTTTATGGGAAACAGTGCTATCAGCCCTCACCCTATTTTTGGAAGGTCTCTCCTGAAAACAATTTTGAAGAACTGTCTCATGAAGTGGGATTTTCTCAAACCAAAGCTCATGTGATAAATACATTTGTTAGTCTTTAAAAGTGCCAACAGATTCCTTGTTTGTTTGTTCGAAGTTTCTAACATGCTGCTTTCAAATCACTAAAACTTGAATCAGGAGCACAGAACCAGAGGGTGAGACCCTGGGCCTCCAGCCGAAGACAGTCCATAGACAGAGGATGACATTCACCACTGTAGAGAGGAGCTGCACAAAAGAGAGTGAATGGTGAAAAGGACCTCTACTAGTTCTGCAGAGCAAAGAATTTCACCACCAGTAAAGACATCTACTTACCACATTAAAGCAGAAGAAGAGATGCCCAAGGCCAGAATTTTTAAACATGGTTCCTAAAAAGGTAGGCACTTAAACTGATAATCAGCAATCTAAACAGAAAATGTGAACAGGAGGCTACTATTGAGAAATTCTTCTTATCTTAACCCATTTTGAAAGGACCATTTAACACCGGTGGCCTTTCACTGACAGATTTGGGGAAATCTACCATTGCACTAGTACTAGTGCAGCTCCATCAGTGGTACAAAAGGTAGATGTGCTAGTGCAGAGAAGGCTACAGCAGCTGCTGACATCTTAAGCATGATGTTGGGCAGATGTGCTCCATGCAAGGTCAAAGAAAGCACCCTGCATAATCAAAAAAGCACAGAAGATCCTTCTCTGTAAGCACCATCACTAACACTGGGGGAGCTGTGGCAGGCATGGCCTGTCCCTGGAATGGCAAGGTGACCCAAGATGACCGGGCAGCAAATGCAACACTTTTGAATCTGGTGACAGTGTGCTCATTTCATTTCCTTTTCATAAGTAGTCTGCCAGCTGCACTGTGTACTACAGCAAGTAAGTTCTGGCTTGTTTCCAGTACAGTTTTGCAAGTATCTACTGTAAGCTTAAAAGCAGTTTCCGCCAGCAAAAACTGCCTTTTACTTAGAAAAAAAAAATTGAAACATGTGCCTCACTGAGAAGGGGAGTGTGAAGGTGAAAGGGCAAATTCCACTTGTTGCAATGTGTTTTTGTGGACTGAAAATCCTATGATCAGCAGCAATCTGATTCTCAATGGGAAGAACTTGAAACCACAGAGACATCCCCAGTCAAAGGAAATGTTCATTCCCTGGTAAATTTGCAAAAAGTCCTGAGGGAACAAAACAGATAAACCCATAAGACAATCTAACAGCAGTGTATACTGCAAATAGCAAAGGGGCTATTTGAAAGCCCTATGTATGTCCTTTAAATATTTTCAGTTAAGAGGGACAAAACATTTATGATTTCTTTTAAGGAAAAAGAAATAACTGGTAACACTGAGCCAGGTTCAGTCAGTAGTAGTTTCACCATCATAGGTAATAATCCCTATAGATGCGCAACACTTTCTATTATAAAACCCTATGTTTTCAGTATCTTATAGATGTCCTAAACTTTAACCATTCAGGTTAAAAATTTCCATGCCAGATGTCTCTCAAACTGGTTTTGTTTGTTTGTTTTTCCTCAGCCAAAATGGTTTAACCCTTTTTGAGAATGAAATTAGGGAAAAATGCATTGTTTTCCTCCACGTTAAAAATAACTGTTGTACCCATTTTGTTGAAAAGCTCTGGCACCTCTCTGCTTTGAATCAGAAACATGAAGTAAGATGGCTGGGAGGGTGGGGGAGGGGTTAGTCCTAGGGTCAAGGATGTAACTTTTGCCAAGCATCTGAAAATCTGCCCAAACCTGGCCAAGTTATAAGCCTCTTTAAAATAAAATAAAATAAAATAAAAATCTGTTTCCATATGCTCAGTAGACTTGTTAAGAGTTTGGCAGCAAAATTCTCCCAAGATTCTAACTACAACGGGCACATTTCATCCTCACTGAGCTCCTAAGTGCCAACAGGATTGCACATACACCATCCCCACAGAGGACTGAATAAGGTTACGGTCATGTGGCGAAAAATCTATATGATCGTGTATTTAAAGATTATCATAATGCATATGCATGAATGAAACAAATAAAGGTTGCAGAGGCAACCTCAGTTCTGGTACTTACTAACTCCTGAGTGCTTCACTTTGGAATCTCAACTTTTAACATAGATTTTTGGGTGCAATATATTTATACTGAGGAAATTCATTGAAGGCCAAATATATGACTGGTGTAAGGATAGCATCAAGATTTCAGTACAAAAACTGCGTAAATAGTTAATACATCTGTTCATCACCTGCAGAACAGAGATGCTTCAAAACACTTCCTGATGTTGGTAACATGATTACTGGATCCCTGGCTGAAGCCTATAGCACAAGACATCAGACTACTGAGAAAAACAAAACAAGACTCTAACACTAAATATACCAAGGCCTGTATCTTATCTTCATTTAACATGCCTAGCATTATTGATGTCAGTGGATGTTTGGGCAGACTATAGTCTCATATTAATTTAGAAATTAAAAAAGCCAATAAAGGTGCCCAAAGTAGATGATCAGCTTCCTTTGATCAATGGATTATAACCTGTCAATAGATCAAGTAGGACCCAGACCACATGTGCACTATGATCTGCATGAAAAAAAGAAAGAGTAAATGATTACAAGACCTAGTAAGAACAGTCTCGGTGCTGAAACCAGACAGAAATTTCTCAGATAGCTAGTTATCACTGAGATGAAACAGCAGCTGTGGAGAAACCACCTCTCAAAAAGAGCTTTGCCAAGAACATAAAATTTTATGTTATATATTAATAGCCAAGTCATGCTGTTGGTGGCTTTTTTGTTTGTTTTTTTCCTCTCTTCCAGCAATAAAGAACCACAAACAAATATAAGAAAACATATCACAGCAGAGGGGTATTTAAAATCATTGTATCAAATGGAACCAATTGCTGGAGATAGAGTTGAAGGGGACAGCCTTCTTGTTAAAGTCCTGTACTGGAATTCAGAAGATTTAGAACATATGTGTTTCTTTTCCACAAATTCTCCCTATGACTGTGGGCAAGTCTTTAAACCTTGCTGGGCAAATCTTTGACCGTTTATTCAAGATGAGAATCTGGACCATTGCCTCAACACCTCATTAGTCAATTTTTAAAAGTTTATTACATAAGTGTTCAAAGGCTCCAGTCAGGACCTGGGCCTCCTGAGAAAACCACATGTAAATGCACATATCAGGGCAGGCTGCAAAAAGGAGAGCAGATTCTCCCAGCACTGGGGGGTTACCTGAAGATAAACTTCCCCAACCAGTTCTGAACAATGCTTCTGATTCCCTACACTGTTTATCAAGAAGCAAAACAAAATATACTCAGCCCCCATTACTGCATTTCAGCCACTGGATCGAGTAAAGATAAGTTATTTAAAACTCCACCTCTTTACCCAAAGAGGTTCTCCTGACCCGAAAGCCACATTACACAGAACAATAAAGGCTTGGATTTAACCCAAAATACCACACTGCCAGCCAATCCTTTAGTAACTAAAACTAAAGGTTTAATATACAAAGAAAACACAAACAAAAAATAAACCCCCCAAAATAACTATGAGAAATGTTAAAGGATCAAAGCAAATAACAGACATACAATGGTTAAAAGTCCATGTAAAACAAGTCCTTGACAGAATTTGGAGTTTGCAAGCTTGTATAGATCCTCTGGTGTACACACAGTACCTGGATGGGTCTCAATCCATTGTTTCACAGCTTTAATTGCAGATGAATAGCTCCAGAGGTAGGTATTAGCTGAAAGCTCAGACTGAAGACTGAATATGACTGAAAACAAAATGCAGGCGACTCTGCTGCCCTTTTATTTTGTCACCTCTGGCTTTCACCATGCTGCGTGCAATTTTTCAGAAACAAGATGGAGATCGGAGTCACATGGCCAGTCCTGGTGACTCATTGAGCAGATTTGTCCTTTGGTGCACTATATATGTGAGCCTCCTTAATGGGCCATTAAGGAGACAATGGCTGTAGACATCCTGTCTGGGTTGTTTCCCAGAATCACATAAGTCAAAATACAGATATAACAAACATATTCATAACTTTTAATACAAATCTGACACCTACACATAAATAATATAATCATTCTTAGTAAATCATAACCTTTCTATTGGTACCCAACATGACATATCTCATCTGGATTATTGCAATCATTGGCATATGGAAGCTAAATGATATACTACACAAGCCTCTAAATCCAGACAGTGTCACAATGGGAATAGTCCATGATTTAATCACAAACAGTTGAGAATTGATTTCTGAGTGGTGGCTGAAGCCCCTAATTATAGAGGTACATAATCAAGCAATATGCACTCACCACATTTATTATAAATCTCTCAAAACCAGAAAAGCATTGGAAGTTATCCCTTCATTAGTTAGACAATCTGTGCCACATTACATGTCACCATATATCTGACATGGAAAGCTCAGAGGTTTGCAGACAGATAATGCTGCAATTAGATGGACAGAACAAAATAAATTGCTCATATTCTATTCCTGAAAAACAAAAACAAAAGGAGTTCTGTGGCACTTTTAAAGATTAAAATATGTTTTTATTGCATGAGCTTTCATCAGATGCCTGAAATAGTCCCTCAGAAACTATTTTATTTCTATAAACCTGACATTTCAAAGTGACTCCTTTACAGATGCCAGAGGAGAACATTTTGGCGATAGGAGGCAATTAACCATTTTGATTTGCAGAAAGTTCAACACATAAAAAGAAAGCTAATCTGAATTAGCTTTTGTGATGCCATAATAGTGCTGAGATCCCCATGAAATAATGTGTGAATGCCAACAAAAAAATAGAGTTGAAATTGCTCTGATCTATAACATGGCATTTCTGAACCTCACCAGGTTCACTTTAAAAATGAAGACTTCATAGGATACCTAATTTTAATGCAAACTGTTCCCACTGTTGTACAGTAGTATTTCTAGGTTTCTAGATGATATGAACATGAAATCCTTTCACAAGAAAATATATATATTTCATTTTTCCCCCTTTGTTTCATATGTTCAGAGCACAAGTAATCTCCTAATTGTGCAACAGGTCAATCTGATCCTCAGTCTTTAGTAGCTAATACATCAGGTGATACTCCTCTGATCATATGAGCTTCTTCTTTCATATGGCTTAGTAGCAATGATTACAAATTTATATCAGGATTTGACAGCCAGCACATGTCCACAGCTGGTGAAAGTCCTTCAAGCCCTGGTGAAAGAACAAAGTGGACACTGAGATACAATGTAGCTGGTGACCACAATCGCATACAAGTGTATGCCTCATTTTCCATTTTAAAAAGGTTTATCCATATCTCCTATGTGATATCCTGACACGATTCAATCTGCGCCCATCCTTCTGCCATAAATCAAGACCCGGTAGTTCTTTGACAGGGTCAATGATAAGCAGTTTGTTTTGAGCAATCGAAAGATGAAGATTAAACCAACTCACAGGATGTGTGCATTCAGGATATTTGTTGAACTATTCTGGATCTGAGTGGATTAGACTGGCACCTTGCATTTCACTTTATAGCGTACTAAGCCAAAAAGGTCAATAGTGTTTCAAGGAAATTGTTAATTGAAGTCATCCAAATGAGACAACTCTGTTCTTGAAAACTTTGTCCAGCACTGGTTTGCACTTGCAGTAATGCATTGCAGGACTGACATTTTGTCATCTTCACCCCGCTTCTACTGCCTATCAGTTTATATGGCAAAGCATCTCATATTATAGGAATGATCTTTACTTGGGATAAATCATCCACCTCCATTGTCGTAAATGGCGCTATGCCACTTCACAAGCCACTGAAAATCTAGCCCTTTATGACCTCATTCTTATTCAGAAAAAAAAGTGATTTTCCTTATGATACAAATATTGCAATAAAATACAACCTAAGTTTGCAGCTATGTCAACTAGTGTTTTGATCCTGTCAATTCCTACTGGCTAGTTAGCTAGACTAGACTGGATCAGTAGTTGGATGGGTGCTTCCCAAGGAATGACTAGTTTAATTTGTGGTCTTCATGGTTTCAGGAGCACAGAAAAGGTATTTTTCAGTTGAACTATAAAATGGAGGTCCTGACCACTTGTAGTCAATAAATCTCCCATGGCACAATTTATTTAATAAGTGGGTTGATGTTAACCCCATGTCCCGAAAAAATGCCAGCTCAGGTTTCAGTCTGTTGACCTAGATTTCCTCTGAAGAATCAGTTGGATATAATGGTCTGTACACTTCTGAGATTGCTTTGTGGCATTCCTGAGCCCTCTTCATACCTGCACCAGCTTTGGTAGAAGGTCAATGGCAACACTCCCATTGGCATCGCTGGAGCGGGATTAATCATTTACGCAGTTGCCATATTCCATCATAGGGTGAAGTGATCAAAGCTGGGGATTCCTTACCGACTCTCGGTGCTGTTATGTGGCTTAGTCAATTCATTTTTAGAAAGTGCTTCGAAAATCCTTGAATGAAAGTTTCATGTCAGCACCATTTGCATATTGTTTAATTTGAATATTTAAAGAACTAATTTTTTCCCCATGATTACCACATCAAATGAAAAAAATATAGCACCAATGGAAACCATTTAACACATACATACACTCAGCCACTCTGCTTGCAACTCTTTTATTTGCGAGAACTATGGGGTAGAGGGTGACTTTCATTACATACCAACACAAGGAGAAGTAGTAGCCACCTTATGCCTGCTCCACAGCCCTCAGACCTGGATATTCAGAATCAAGAGGGCGCTGCACTTCTGTCTATGCCTCACATGGAGGCAGTGAATGGACTCCATCCGATTCTTCCCCACTACACACACACGCTCACTGGCTTTCACACCCAAACTGGCACATGGGACTGTCATAATTTGCTGCTAGTTTTTCAAGTTACTGCTTACCCCATCCACCACTTAAGCAAGAGAAAAGAGAAAGGAATTGATAACAATTGATAATCACTGGTGTAAGAGTCAGTCACAGCACCTCCCACAGGTTGTGGATTTTGCACATCATTCCTAGTTCAGAGCTATGCCAAATGCTACCATCTCACCCCAAGAGCTTCTGGGAAGCAAATGACGTGTGTAGTTCAAAGGTGGGAATTAAGAAAAAGTAAAGGTCTGGTGGACTCAAAAATATTAATCATAAATATATTTACACTGAATAATTTAATTAAACATATATGCAGAACATTTCATTTTTAACTTGGCCATTTTTCTGACTACTCACATTTTTTTCCTTGAATTTGCTTTCTTTATTATTTTGTTTAGACAAATAATTTAAATATTTTATCCATTAAAAACTACAAAGAAAGCAAACACTTTTAAATTAAAATGCTACACCAAAAGGCTAGATTGTGATGCCCTGACACACAATGCCTATGTCTATACTAGAAAAGTTAAGTCGACTTTGTTAAGCCGACTTAATAAGGTCAACTTAATGTTGACTTAGTCAACCTTATTAAGTCAACTTAATAAAGTCGACAACTTTTTCTAGTATAGACATACCCCTTGTTGACCTTATTAAGTCAACTTAATGCTTTAAGGCGACTTATTAAGGTGCTAATCCCCATCCACACTGGCTTAAATCGACCTAAAACTAGGTGTTATTAAGTCAATTTAAGTTTTTTTAAGTCAACTTAAGGAACAGCTTAAGTCGACTTAATAAAAGCCCAGTGTGGACAGGGAGTAAGTTAGGTCGACTTAAGCCCCCTTACGTTGACCTAACTTGTAAGAGTAGATGCACCCAATGATCCTACCTTTCCTCACAAGTAGTTTCACTGAAGTCAACAGGGCTATTTGTTGAGTAACATAGAACTCATTGTAAATAGTGGGTAGAAAGATTTTGCCCAGAATTTGAAAAGATTTAACCTCTCAGGAACAACTTCCTTTCCCCCCTTCTTTCAAAGGAGGCTGAAAGTCCTCGTGCTAAAATACATGTGAAATTAATTCAGTTGTTCATATCAGTTGGAAAGTGCATACAAAAGTGCTGACATTTAAGTGCCACATGTCTATGCCTTATCTCCATGCAGAATTACTGTAAATGTGCATGTAAGTATAGAAGTCATATGAATGGATATTCAGCTTCAGTTTTTTAAAATGCAGTCCTAATGTTCTCTATAAAAAGTCCATGTAGCAAACACTGTCTTCAATTATATACCTGCAAACCCATTAATTTAAAAGGGACAAGTGTTAATCTCAGTTACCCTAGTTTAATTACTAAGTAATACTGTTGCACCATACAGAGCTGGCCCAACCATATAAGTGAAGTAGGCTGTCGCCTAGGGCGCCAGGCTGTTAGGGGCACCAAATTAGACAAAAGTGAACTTTTTTCCTCTATTAAAAAAAATTAGTATGTTATCTCTTATAAGATGGGGGTGGGGCACTAAAGTCATAGTTCACCTAGGGTACCAAAAACCTTGGGCTGACACATGAAACCATCTATTAATCAGACATGCCCATTTATTTCAGTATCCTAAACAATGACAAAAATGATGATCTACTGAAGCCATTGGAGTTACTTCAGATTTACATTTGTAAAATGAGAAA
This sequence comes from Pelusios castaneus, assembly GCA_007922175.1. Taxonomy (NCBI): domain Eukaryota; kingdom Metazoa; phylum Chordata; order Testudines; family Pelomedusidae; genus Pelusios; species Pelusios castaneus. Next base: position 2,898,033 of record ML685809.1, read on the forward strand.
ATTGTTCTCAATGGGTTTAGCAAAGGTCAGAATTTGGTTCAGATACTTTTATACAACATCCAGACGCTCTAATGTATCTAAACTGAGTTTGTGTGCATGGGAGTAAGTCTGGCCCAATAATTTCAGCTATCTACATCAATTCTTTCATAAGGCTCAGCCATTCATATAAAATTACCCACTAGAGTGAACACATGTGACCCCGTGAATGTAATAGAAACATGCTGGCATTGGCAAAATGTCAGTTAACTTCTTCACTACTGCCAAATGTAAAGTGTCCAACAGCAGCAACATATAAATGCTGTACTGTTGCTGACTGCATCTAGTGTTTCACAAACATACCCACTGGTTCAAAGTCCTTGATGCAGGCAAGATTTGATGAAAATAAGATTTTGTTGGGCTAGTTTCTTCAGCAAAAATGCTTTGATTCATTGAATCAACTTTATTTCCGCCACAGGGTAAAATTGACTATTACGCAGTAGGCCAACATAAGGCCTATTCACCAGTTAAGTTTTTTGAAGTAGAATTCTTAAATGGGACTTAAATATTGCTTTGTATCTTGAGCAGACCCCTTGTGATGCGGAAGATTAAAAAAAAGGTCAAAACAATATGGAGAATTTAGCCCCAAAACAAAACAGAACCAAAAAGAAAAATTTAAAGTCAAGCTTGTAAAGAAATCAGTTTACCAACTAAGCTACAGAATTTGGTTCTGCACTGCAAGAACTTTAAGTGTTCAGATAGTTAAAAGAAGGCACCTCTGTTATTACAGGACGGTGTTATATTAAAAAGAGTAATTTTTAAGCAATCTATACATAGATTTCATAATGTGTTTGGAGAACTAAGGCTATGTCTACACTTGCACTTTTAAGTCAACTTTAACTAAGTCTGCCAGGTGATATGGTCCCAGGGAGTAAACTGAATGAGCCATTAAGGACACAATCGTTGTATTCCTTATGTCCTTAATGGCTCATCAGGATACTTTCTGGGACCATTCTACCTGGAAAATTCCTAAACATTAAGGAGACAATGGTTGTTCACACCCTCCCGTCTACGGCATTTGTCCAGAATGACACAAGTTAAAGTATGGATATAACATCAAATTCTTAACTTCTAATCCAAATAGAATTCCTAGACATAAACTATATAATCATTCCCAGCAAATTACTACCTTTCTATTGATACCAAACATGACATAGTTCCTATGGATTATAGCATTTATGAGATACCCATTGAAAATAATATCATAAATGCTTCCCTAAATCCAGACAGTGTCACACCATGCCCACATACCCTGTCCTTTGGGGGGCATGCCAGGCTCCTCCTGTGCCCCCCTCCGGCAGGGAGGGCATTGATGTACTCCTGGGGTAGCCCTAAGTCGACTTAGGGCTATCCCAGGGCTACAGTGGCTTAATTCTACTTTAAAAAGTCGAATTAAGCCTTAGGTCGAGTAGAAAGGTGGTTTAATAAAGTCAACTTAATTTTCATTAAGTTGACTTTATTTTCCTTAAGTCAACTTAAGCAAAGTGTACTGTAGACGCAGGGCACATTAAGTCGAATTAAGCCAAGCTTAAGTCGACTTAATTTACCAGTGTAGATGCAGCCTAAGATAGGTAACAAACTCACACCAGGATAAATTTCCAGTATCTGAAATTACCATGTTACCTGTAAGTTCAGTCCTAAATGGGCAGTAACAGCCACTACTCTTTCTCTAACACCACTTCAAATTGCCATCTGAACTATCTGTCCTCTCAAATGTTTCTTCAATAGTAAGTGGCACTTACTGCAATCTGCATGCATCATAACTATACTTCAAATTGTTGCTTGGACACCAGGAATCTGGCCTTTACATTATACTCTTCCCTCATACGATAACCCTTTTTACACGTAATTATTTTTTAATTTACTCTTCATACATGTAACCGTACTGGGATACCTGCATTTTAGCTTTCCTTGGTATTACAGCTAGGGACCCTTTTTTTTTTTTTTTTAATATCACCGTTCATCTTTCCCAGCTCAAGACAGGAGCTTTTGCTATTACCAGCTGCTGGAAGGATGATGTGGAAACATACAATTGACTGTGGGGCAGTGTTGCCAACCTGGTATCTTAGGGTGCGTCTACACTTACAAATGAAGTCGACTTAAGCTTACTTTATAAAACCTAGTTTTAAGTTGACTTAGCCAGTGGGGACGTGGAGTAGCCCTAAGTCAACTTTAAGTCGACTTAGGGGGCTCCAGGGCTTCCCCACTACCCTCCCTGCCAGGGTGGCTGGCACAGCCACAGCCTGGCGTGCCCCCACAAAGGGCAGGGCAGAGCCCTGCCCACCCTGCCCCTATGCCCTGCCAGGGTCCCTGTCAGGCTCAGCCCCCATTGTACCCAGGTACAATGGGGCAAATGCTGAGCCCCCTGGCACTTGGCAAGGGGTGCCCGCCCTGCCACCGTGGACCTGTCCCAGGTCCACCTAGCCCCTACAAGTCAATCTAGGCATCCAGTGTGGATGCTCTAGGTCGATTTGGCAGGGTCCCCTTTAAGTCGACTTAAATTTTGAGTGTGGACATGCTAAGTCGACTTAAATTAACAAGTGTAGACATAGCCTTAGTTTTTACTGATGTGAAGATTTGAAGTTGTGTTTTTTTACTGCCATGGTAAACTTTTTACTGACATCACTTAAGATACCATAAATGATACCATAATGTGACAGAAGCGTGAACTGGTGATATTCTGTGCACAGGAATTTGGAATTACACAATTATTTTAGTTGCAGTTAATTGAGCAGTTGGGTTCTTTGGGCATGTGTAGGACATACATTTTTCACTGCGGTGACTTCACTGCTTTCAAATCCTGCATTAAAAACAATACTGATCTGTAAAATGGTAAAAGGGAGATAGTCTTGCCTGGTGGGTAGGGCACAGAACCAGGACTCGTGGGGTCTGCTCCTAGCCCTTCCACTGTCTCAATCTGTGATGTTGGCTGAGTACTGCCAAGTCTCTATTCCTCAGTTTCCCCATTTGTAAAATGGGGCTCTTTTTACTGACTTTTACTCTTTTACAGATTTATGGACAGCAGTAAAATTGTACATTTTTTTACTGACTGACTGACTGTAAATTTACAGATGGGCGGCAACCCTGCTGCAAGGCAGGTAACAGGCTGTTTTATATATGGTATCTTCATGATAGGCAGCCCATAACCCAGGCCATACTTACCAACATCCTAGTGATATCCTTAACTGTAGATGCTAGTGTATTCTTTAGGGTATATGTGTATATATATTCCAATTTCTTCTGTGTAGTATCTGCTAAGGCAAATATATTTGATCTGCCTCAACTTGCTTTTACCTTCTGATTTTCAGAAGTTCACTGGGATTTTGAACTATTATTTAAATGTCAATAGAGTTCTGTCTATTCAAAAGCTTCTACTTTTGTTTCAAAGGAAAGTTAGTAGAAACCAGGCCAGCACATTTTAAGCATTAACATTCTTCCTATGTTCCAAAGTGGGACAAAAGTGAGAGTGCTCAAATAATTTTTGATACTAGATTTTTCACTTGTGTAGTGTGTCTGTTCCATGAATGGGAGAAGGTGCCCCTTCTAAAAGTTGCCTGACAGCTTACATTTAAGGGTTATTCAGAAAACTTTGATGGCTTTTGTCTGTACACCTTGGGGAGCACCAAAACTAGTCTGAATAGAGTGGGTCAGACTAAAAGAAATACATTGGCTATGTCTACACTTGTAAATTTAGGTCGACTTTAGCTAAGTCGACTTAACTAAGTCGACTTTAAGTCGACTTAGTTAAGTTGACTTTGCATGTCTACAACTAAATTTTAAGTCGACTTGGGGGGAACTTACAAAGTCGACCTAGAGCGTCAACACTGGACGCCTAAATTGACTTCTAGGGACTAGGGGGACCTTGAGCAGGTCCACAGTGGCACGGGGGCACCCCTTGCCCAGTGCCAGGGGGCTCAGCCTTTGCCCCATTGTACCTTGGTACAATGGGGCAAAGGGGGACAGGGACCCTGGCAGGGCATAGGGGCAGGGTGGGCAGGGCTCTGCCCTGCCCTGTGGGGGGAGCATGCCAGGCTCCCCCTGTGCCCCTCCCCCTGGCAGGGAGGGAGTCCTGGAGTAGCCCTAAGTCGACTTAGGGCTACTCCAGGTCTACACTGGCTTAAGTCAACTTTAAAAAGTTTTATTTTCCTTAAGTCGACTTAAGCAACTTTCTTAAATCGACTTAAGGAAACTGTAGTGTAGACGCAGAGTAAATTAAGTTGACTTAAGCAAGCTTAAGTTGAATTAATTTACAATGGTAGACACACCCATTAAAAGTCACTCAGGAGGATTTAGGCTGGTTAAAAGAATGTGAGTTGGGTCTCATCTGTCCGCGTAACTTAAGATGGAAGCCTGTTTGTATTAGTTTGTAGGGAAGTGTAAAATAAGATGAGACTAAACATATGTGTAGGCTGGTTGTTGTTTTCAAATCCTGTTTCTCTGAAGTTTTGTTCCAATTAAACTAGAAATACTTTGTTTCTAAGAAGGCTAATGGTCATTACATAACTGGTCACAGACTCCAAAAAGGAAGAAATACAGATACCCAAAACCTGGCAGAGCTGTAGGGTATACGTGATAGGTATATGTGGAGTGGCATACCCAAGTCTAAGTCTAGAGGCTTGTCTACATGGGGAAACAGACCAACGTTGCTAAAACAAAACAATTACAGTATTTCATTAGAGCTATGTTGGCATAACTTCCCTGTGTGGGCATTATTCCAGAAGACAAGGGACTCTGTTCCAGAATAATTACTCTTAAGTAATTCCATTTCTATAATTATGCCAGTCAATTTCCCCCTACAGACAAGCTCCAAGTGGAAGAACTGCAAGATCCCCCCCTAAAGAACTAAGAGTAGGATGCAGTCCAGGACTAAGAGGGTGCATTCCAAGAGAGTAGGTAGGGGCAGACACGCAGCTAGTGCCAGAACTGGGATACCAGGGTTATTTACCTTTCCAGGGTTTGAGTCATTATCTTCTTAAAAGACTTTACATTTCAGCAAAGCACTTTATTAGGTTGTCATCCTGAGGCAGCTCTCCTCTGGGCTGGCATTCTCTCAAAAGTATGCGTTTCTGCATGTGACACTCACTGAACTACCGTACACTTGGACATTCCTGGTTTAAACTGCTTTCAGGATTTCTGCCACTAGCTTCTGTAGGCCTGACCTGAGAAGACCTCACTTTACATCACATGTTCCTCATTGCAGTCATCTGGAGAAGAAGTTGGAATGAATTCAAATCTCATGTGATTATGTCCTGTTCATTCTACGGTTCATTTGCTTTAACACAGACACACTGTACTTGCCACAAATATTTTGTAAATACCAGCAGTAACATAATTTAGTTCTGGTCAAAGGATGGTGAAAGATTTTGTTATATGTTGATGTTACTTTTGAATTATCTTATTTCAGCTAGTTACAAGACTATATAATTTCTCAAGAACACAATAAGCCTCATTAAAAATATTACAACAAATGAAGATTACATAGTGTTAAAGAATCAGAACATCATCATTATTGTAAGTAGTATTTCAGCATATAATTAATTTCAGATCACTAGGTAGAAGTAAATCCTCCTCCTTTTTTAATGAAAGTGTATTTCAAATTATCAAAGACAAGTACATCATGCTAGTAGCTCTGCAGTTTCATTAACTCCCACTTAGTCAGAAAAAATTATTAATGCCTCTAGTTTTTCCCACCACACATTTTCCTAATTTCAATCAAAATAAGCATATTTCTCTTATTCCACTGTTCACAGAAGAAAAATCCTTTTGCTAGGAAAAAATGGCAGGGGTGGGGGTGATGGGGAGAGACACCCTAGTTTTCCTAAGAGGTTAACAAAGATTAAAAAACAAATCTTTACCTTAAATTAAGCAGCAAGATTAGATAGATGTAGATTATTAAATACACAGTCCCCAAATCTGTTCTGTTATACCATTGTAAATGAAGTTATTTCAGATTTATGGCATAGAGTAGAATTTGACAATTGAAGAGGATTATCATCTCTTAGGACAGATTCTTTGAATCGTATGCACTTTGTCAGCATTTTCTATTGCTTTACATCTTATATCTGTGCCGTGTGAGTGCCTCGTGAGTAAATACTATAATAAAAGGCTAATAAATCAGAATGGAGTCTTTAATACCCACTTTGCATGGTGTAATTGAATATCTAGGGATCCCCCAGAGATCTGTACTGGGCCAGCGCTGCTGACATTTTCATACATGATCTGGAAAAAGGGATAAAAAAAGTGAGATGACAAAACTTACAGATGATACAAAATTACTCAAGGTAGTTAAGTGCAAAGCTGACTATGAAGAGTTACAAAAGGATTGCACTAAATTTGAAGACTGGGCAACAAAATGGCTGCTGACATTCAATGCTGATAAATGCAAATTAATGCACATTGGGAAACATAACCCTACCTATACATACAAAATAAGGGATCTAAATTAGTTGTTGCTACTCAGGAAAGATCTTGGAGTTTTTGTGAATATTCCCTGAAAAAATCTGCTCAATGTGCAGTGTCAGTCAAAAAAAGCTAACAGAATGTTTGGTGCCATTAGGAAGGGGATAGATACAATAGAAAATATCATAATGTCACTACATAAATCCATGGTATGCTCACACCTTGAATACTGCATGCATTTCTGGTCAACCTACCTCAAAAAAAGATGTATTAGAACTGGAGAAGATGCAGAGAAGATCAACAGAAATTATTAACAGTATATATGGAACAATTTCTGTATGAGGTGAGATTAAAAAAAACTAGCACTCTTTAGCTTGGAAAAGAGATAACTGAGAAGGAGTATAACAGAGGTCCATAAACCCATGGAGTGGAGGAAGTGAATAAGAAAGTGTAAATTACTCCTTCACATAACACAAAAATCAGGCATCACTGAATGAAATTAGTAGGCAGCAAGATTTAAAACAAACAAAAGGAAGTACTTCTCACAATGCATAGCCAACCCATAGAATTCATTGCCAAGGGATGTTGTGAAGCCCAAAAGTAAAACTAAGTTCAAAAAAAGACCTAGGTACGGTCATGGAGAATAGGTCTATCAAAATAATCAGGGATGTGACCCTATTCTCTGAGTGTCCCTAGTCTTGGATGCAGAAGCTGGGAGTGGACGACAGGGTATGGGTCACTGAACAGATTGCCTGTTCTGTTCATTCTCTCTGAAACACCTGGTATTGGCCACTATTGGAAGAGAGGATACAGGGATAGATCTACCATTGGTCTGACCCAATATGGCTGTTCTTTTGTTCCTATCCAAGTTATAAAGCATTTGATAATTATGTCTTGTTGAGCAGTTCTCTCTCTGCACAAGGGTATTGAAATCAAGTCCTTAGGAAGTAATCAATTAAAAAGCTATACCCATGGAGGCACTGGAAGAGATCACTATAATATAAATTAAAGGGGAAGGAAAATTGAAAATTACTAGGACACAAACAATACCCTGGAGTATAAATGAACTCAGATGCTTATAACTATAGTAAGTTTTACTCACATGCACAAAGTTAACTGATTGCCAAATTTTTGGTCAAGAAAGAATTTCCCCCCAGGGCATGTTGGCAGAAACCTTTCACATTTTTTTGCCTTCCTCGAGTGTACTGAGTCAGAGATCAGCTATTCAGATCAGGTGAGCATGCCCACATGATCAATAGCTTGTGATTTCAGGAGTTCGCATTGCTGGAAATTGCTTCTTCCTGATGCTCTCTTCCAAGTTTCTAGCATTTATGATCAAAGATAGTCACATACATGGTTCAGTTAAAAAAAATTTGCCACTCTTACAAAGGGCATGCAGCTCCCCACGCTAACATAGGCAAAGTATGAGGAAATTAAATACACATCTCTGATTCATAAATTTAATTAAGCCACAGTTACATCAATTTTCCTGATTAATTGGGAATGGTAAGATGTTGGCAGGCCATTTAAACATTCCACCTTCAGATTAGTAACCTTTTATAGTTCAAAGGCACTGCAATAAATAATCAGTTTGCCTTCAATTTACACTTTATGTTTCACTTTATGTTACACATAAAACCAAAAATGCAGATCTACTTAAGTTCCAAGGGTACAAAAAAGCCCACGCAAGACAAAAAAAAGTGAAGAAAAGAACTAATGTATTGTTATTTTTAGCTTACAATTGCAGAAATATTTTTTTATTGTGAATGTAGCAGCCAAACTAACACCTAAGCCCTAAAACGTTTTAAAGGAGACATAGCTTATAAAATCAGCATTCTAAAGAGTTAGAAAAATGTGCAATTAACATAATGTCTATTGACAAGATAGAGATCCATCTGATCAAAAACCCATTGTAAATAAAGTAAAACATCAGTAACGGACACCTCAGAAACAGATGTTGTTCATAACTCTGAAATGTTTGCAACTCTGAACAAAATGTTCTTCAAAAGTTTACAACTGCATATTGATTTAATACAACTTTGAAACTTTACTATGCAGAAGAAAAATGCTGCTACCCCTTTATTTTTGTAGTAGGTTACATTTCGCACAATACTGTACTGTGTTTCTTTTTCTTTGATCACTGTTGCTGCCTGACAGTGTACTTCCTTTTCCAAATCAGATGTGTGGTTGACTGGTCAGTTCATAACTCTGGTGTTCATAACTATGAAGTCTACTGTATGTGCATCGATATATATTGACCCACTGAAAGTGCAACTCTAAAAGTATGCATTTTCAAAATTAGGGTTCAAATGAGATCAAGGAACTCCCAAGTTCACTGTATTTTTTTTCCATAAAGTATTGTTAAGATCAGTTGGTTGGATTTGTCCACATGGCTGATTCCTTCTTCTGGATTCCTGGTTGATTGAGCCTAACAAGTGTTCACAAGTGTTCCTGTGAACATACACAAAGCTACCTTGCTATCCTCCATAAAGTTTTTCCTTAAAACTCTCCATTTTTGAGATGCTTACAAAAATCCTGACAAGAATATGGCCTTTGGTTCCCGAGACCCCTGCTGATCGTGCTGACTAATATTATTTCATTTTTTCCTTGCACTCCCTTGTCTGTATTTATCTGTTTTATCTTATCCTTATATTATAAACTCTTTGGTGGCAGAGGTCATCTTATTCTTTGTTTATATCACATCTAGCACCAGGGGTTTTGGTTTGTGACTGGGCTTGCAGGGGAGTCAAACTCATTTGCTGTGGCTGGCCAACTTTGATTTAAATGCACCTCAAGTGGGCCGTACATATCATAAAGTGAAATACGAGGGCAGTCTCGCGGCATTGTGGTGTGCTGTGTATGCGAGACTGAACTCTGTAATACCACCCTCTCTCACTCTCTGTTGAGAAGAGAGTGTGATCCCATGGAGCGCAGTCTCACATAGCCAGCGCTCTGTGATGTCACGAGATCTGACACACTCACAGCATTATGGAGTGCGGTATGCGAGAATGCATTCAGCAATACTGCAAGACCACACTCTCTCTCTGTTAGGGAGAGAGTGTGGTCCCACCGAGCGCAGCCACGGGCCAGATGGAAGAGGTTTGCAGGCCATATCTGGCCTCCTAGCCATATGTTTGACACCCCTGCGCTAGAGTAATACAAATTAAAAACTAAAAACCCACTTTAACTAATTTTCAGGTCTTTCTGAAAGCAGGTAGGGAGATAAACCCTTAGAGGGACAGTAGACTGACCATCCACTAGTCAATTCATGAGGTAACAGGCCACAGTTCCAACCAAGAAGAAAACTCTAAATCAAGGAGAAGTGCTTAAGTTCATAAGGGAAGAAGAAAAGAAATAAAAAAGATGTATTATGAAATCCATAGGGATGAGAAGGTAATGTGATACTAGAAAGCTGCAGGCACTGTTTGGGACCTTTAGAACTTTCGACTATAGCTAGCTCAGAGTCCAAATCTAAATCCTGAACTGGACATCAGATCCCACAAAATGTGGTTGTATTTAGATCAAGTGTTTTGGTTGGGCCAAATATCAATATGTATCTTGGGTAAACATTTCCTCTCTACGGTCAATGTTCTGTTACATTGCACCTTAGTAAGCAACAAATCAGAACAGTAATAAATTAATGGCAGCTCTGTACTGAGCAGAAGGGCCATGAGAGGGGTATCCCAGGGGAAAGTAGTATTGTTGTATTTTATAACCAAGGAAACTGAGGCACAAGTTGACTTTCCTTTAAGGCCCTGAGGTCGAGTGGATTAGATATTGGTCAAAGAGCCAGGAGATCTAATCTACTTATTGCTGTTTATATTGACTTGCTGGATCACTGTGGGAAAGTCATTCTAACACTCAGGGTCAGGACCTCGACCTGCAAGATGGGAATGGTTATTATTTACCTGCCTTATGAAGGTGTTGGGAAGCCTAACTGAAGCTTGCTGAATACTCCGATGTCAGAGCGCCCATCAGTGGCAAATATGGGACTGAGACTCTAGGGTTCAAACTAGGTTTCCCATCCCTGTGCTCCTTCCTCAAAGAAATAGGGCTTTTGAAGGGCACTTCTTATTTATTTACAATTTAAGAAGCCCATCAACTGGCATATTTCACAGTTCCAAAAATGTGCATGCCGCTGATGAGGACTTCCTATACTCTGTAAAAACTGCATAGATGCAGTACATTAAGATAGACATACATTGCGTCCGATAACTTAGGTGTTCAGCCAAAACCCTATTCATTTACTCCATCTACTGCCAAAAAAGGAGTTAAAAGGCAGCAATACCAGTCCTTACCATGAAAAGCAAATTAAAATTAATACAGGGTTTCTAGCTGAAGCCATTTTGACATTGTGACATGCTAAAAAGAATCCTGAGAGTTAAAACGTGAGGTGATCTCAATTCTTGAACACTTATCTCCACAGTGTCTTGTCTGGTTTAACTACATGTTTCCACAGACATTGTACTCTGGCATAAATCAGGCAAATAGGTTTTCAGCAAGAACCGTTTTACTTTGGCTAAGCTATTGGAAGTGTCAAGATTGTACTCATCCTGGAAAGCTAGCAAGGTACTAGAATTAGTGGCCAGATGGACCACTATGATCATGCCAAATTCTCAGCTGATTTTAATAAGTCAATAGAGCAAAAAGAATTACACCAGCTGAGAATATGACCTATCCGGTCTGTCCTTTTGTATAACTCAGGCCAAAGATTTCACCTGGTAATTCCTGCAACAAACCCAGTTGCTCGTGGTTGAATTAAGGCATATCTTTTAGGAAGTCTTTTAACCTTCGCTTAATGACTCTCAAGTGATTAAAAATTTACCACATTCCTAGATAAATTATCCCCAAATGTTAATTATTAGCATTTCCATTAAAAAGATAAGTGTCCATATGAGTTGGTAGAAGTAAATCTCATTATTTAATTTTTTTATATATCTCCTCTGGAACCCTGTTGTGGAAAAGACAGCTTTGCTGTTTCTCCTGTTTGAGAATATCACTTTATGTACATTTGATTTGTGAGCCTTCAGTCCTGTCTCTGGGCTAGATCATGGCAGATATGCACTACCTACGCTCTTTCTGGGGTAGTGCCTCCCTGAGGTTCATTCCTCCTTGCAATGCAAGATATAAACTGAAACAATATCAGAGCACAGGATTATTTAGCATGAAAGTGGCTTTTTCTCAAGATAACAATGAAAATTATATCCAGCTGTCGTTTACAAGTAATTGAGTTAATTCACCTTATGAAAGAAAAGTTACTTTAACGACATCAGCAAGATGTGCATGCGCGTTAATGGGATAACTACAATTTTATTACTGTTTCTCTTCTGCTTCCTCATCTCATGCTGTCTTATTAGTGTTACCGTTACTTGTTGCAGAATGTCTAAAGTTAAACCATAGATTCTTTGAGGCAAAGGCCACTTTGTTCTGTAAAGCACTTTCACACTTTTGTTGAATATATAAATAAAATATTTCTAGCACAAGACTTGCAAAAGCACTCAGCATTGACTTAACTCTATTCCCAGTGAAGTCAATGAGAGTTTTAACATTTAGCTCTATGTGAGCAGAGTTTGGTGAATGCAAAGTGCTTTGAAAAATCCAAGCTGACGCATGTAAGATGTAGTAAAACCAGATTAGTACATTTTGGTTCAGAGTACCTTAATCACAGAATTGCTTTACAGGCAGCGGGGAAGGCACTTTCACAATCTAGTACTCACCACTGCCTTACTCCCATGCTGTAGCCGTTGATCATTTCTAGGTAATCAAGTTTTTCAAACTAACAAGGTTGTTGAATTCATTAGGCTGTTCACATCTCATTGCTCATTCTCATGCTGTTTCCAGGAAATAGTGTGGTCCGATAGATCAGCAAGTGACTTGGAAGCAGAAGGTCTAAGTTCTAAGAAAGGAGAGCAATTGAATCATTCTCTGTTCCACTAGGGAGAAATATTTAATTATCACTGGGCCTAAGAAAGAGTAAAAACAACTCTATAGGTCAATGGTTAGGACACCCACCAGAGAGGTAGAAAACCCAGGTCTCATCCTTCTGCTCCAATCATTTCAATATTTATCTACAATGGAACAACTTCATCAGGAAAGAGGGAGCCCCAAAATCAGAATATCCATTGTTCACCGATTACCACCCTCTCCTCAGAGGTGGGAAACCCCATTTAAATCTTCTCTCCCTTTCTGGATATGCCACATCCAAAGTGAGTGCTTTGACCACTAGACTAAAAATTGTAAATTAGACACTATCACCGCTCCTCTTCCTCCAGCCATTTTGTGTGGCACACCTATCACACTGCCGCAAACACCTCTTAGGCAATTAAGTTCCAGCGAACTAGTTCTCATTTATGGATCACTAAACAGAAATATCCACTTCTTTGCAGCCAGGACTTAAATGCCTATATCATAGGTTATGTCTTCACTTGTTAATTTAAGTCAACTTAGCATGTCTACACTTAAATTTTAAGTCGACTTTGGGGGGACCCTACAAAGTCAACCTAGAGCATCCACACTGGATGCCTAGGTCGACTTGTAGGGGATAGGTGGACCTGGGACTGGTCCATGGTGGCAGGGGGAGCACCCTTTGCCAAGTGCCAGGGGGCTTAGCCTTTGCCCCATTGTACCTGGGTACAGCTTCCATCTGAGAAGAGCTTAATAAAACTGGGAAATTCCAGCTTGGAAAAGAAATGACTAAGGGGAGATATGATGGAGGTCTATAAAATCTTGACTGGTATGAAGAAAGAGAATAAGGAAATGCTATTTAATACTTCACATAACACAAGAATTAGGTGTCCCCCAATGAAATTAATAGGCAGTAGGTTTAAAACAATCAAAAGGAAGCATAACACACAGTCGAACTGTTTAACTCTTTGCCAGAGGATGTTGTTAAGGCCAAGTCCAAAAGTGTTGAAAAAAGAATTAGATAAGTTTATGGAGAATAGGTCCATAAATGGTATTAACTAGGATAGGCAGGATGGATGAAATACTATGCTCTGAAATGTTCCTAGTCTCTTTTTGCCAGAAGGTGGGACTAGATGACAAGGGATGATGGATAGCTCCATGACTGCCTATCCTGTTCATTCCCTGAAGTTCCTGAAACTGGCCTCTGTTAGAAGACAGGTTACTGGGCTAGATCAACATTTGTCTGATCCAGTATGGCCACTCTCATGCTTTTATGTAAAAAATTAAAACATAAAAAAATGTTTAGTACAGAAACTGTCCAAGATAGCGACCTCTCAAGATAGTGATAATGTGAGATGACCATCTTGGCAAATAAAGCATTTAAAAAAATCTTGGTCTACTAGGAAACATTTATACAAAAGTTTCCCAGTCACAAATCTAGCATTCTAGAGCAAAGTCACTAAAAGACAGTTCAACAAACAAATGTTCCTTTAATGTGCCTCTTCCTTCTCCTGCCACCGCACCGTCTCACCATGTTGTCCTCCTTGGTCAGTACTGGAGACCTTCAGTTCAGAGGTGCTTTCACATGAATTCACCTTCCAGGAAAAGGGGGAAAGCAGGCACCTTCTGCTGCCACCTCCACACTGTGACCTAACCTTTGTGACTTTAGGTCTCAGTGGGGAAACTTATGATGATGCAGGCTGGCAGTCTCTCCACAGAAACACTAACAGAGCCCTGTGGCACTTTTAAAGACCAACAGATTTCTTTATCGCATGAGCTTTCGTGGGAGAAAGCATCTGACGAAATGGGATTTTCTCCCACAAAAGCTCATGCGATAAATAAATCTATTAATTCTTTAAAAGTGCCACAGGACTCTGTTTGTTCTTCTGCGATAGACTAACACGGCTACCTCTTTGGAACAGAGAAACACTGTGTCTGTTCCATAGCAGGTCTAAGTACTAGCACTAATCAGTGATTTCAGCTATAATGGTCACTTAAAATAACAAAAGACCCTGTATGGAATCTAAGAGCTACAAGCACTGTTTGACCAGCCCAATCCTTGTTAAAAGATAGAGCTGATTACTAATTAGATAGTGCTTGTAACTCAGACATCCGTCCCCTTCCCACCTCCACCTCCTCCTCTCAACTAAGAATCAATCTGGCATGGCATATGACCCCCTTACTCCTTAGTGAGTTCAGTTCAATCATTTCCAAGTTCCAACCAATGATTAAATTGGTATAACACTATGTTACTAGCAGCTGACAACTGGGGGTGTGATGGGAAAATCTGGGGGAGTGGGTAAGGGAAATCCCTGGATTCCAGTGTTGTTCCTGTGATCTTCCAGACACTGGCTATATACACACGATCAGATTAAAGCGCAACATAGCAATCACACTATAAAAAACATTTGACCTTTATTGCGGGAGAGCGCGTACACAAGTCGCTCCTTGCAATGCAACAGAGTTCTTTGCAATATCATGGTGCAGCGCAATGAATTCTGGGCACCTATCCCATAGCTCAATTTTCCCTGAATCGGCGCTTGGAATCCTGGGATGAAGGGAAGGAATGCAAAGCGCCATGGGTAAACTCTCAGTTTCCCGTGGTGCACTGTGTTCCCCTTGAGTCTTCCTCATTGCCAATAGCAACTTGCGCCTATTTTCAACAGTGCAGTGCCGCACTACTTGCGAGCAATCACAATTGCGACAGCATGGATCCTGCTCTAATCTGCACTGTCACCTTCAGCATTCTAAATAAATCTCGGCTGGCTGCAACGAGCTCCGAATCAGATGAGGACGCTGAGGAGCAGGGGCTGATCGATGCCCTGCAGAGCAACAGCACCTCATTGCTCAGCTCCTTCACAGATCATCTGCACGTGGTGCAACACCATTTCTGGTCGCGAGAGACAAGCACCGAGTGGTGGGATCGCATTGTTATGCAGCTGTGGGATGACGAGCAGTGGGTACAGAAGTTTCAAATGTGGAAAGCAACCTTTTTGGAACTCTGTTCAGAGTTGGCCCCTGCCCTGCGACATAAAGACATCAACATGAGGTCCGCCCTAACTGTGGAGAAGCGTGTTGCGATAGCTGTCTGGAAGATGGCAACTCCTGACTGCTACCGGTTGGTTGCAAACCAGTTTGGAGTCGGGAGGTCCACCGTCAGATTAGCCCTCTCACAAGTGTGCCGAGCCATCAATCGCGTTCTGCTACGGAGGATGGTGACATTGGGCAATGTTCGAGAGATTGTGAACGGCTTTGCTGCCATGGGATTCCCTAACTGCGGGGGAGCAATAGACGGCACACATATCCCAATTTTGGCTCCAGACCATCTTGCGGCTGAGTACATCAACAGGCAGGGCTACTTCTCCATGGTGCTGCAAGCACTCATGGATCACAAGGAGCATTTTACGGACATCAATGTTGGGTGGTCGGGAAAGGTGCATGATGCCTGCATTTTCAGGAACACTGGTCTGTACCGGAAGCTGCAAGGGGGTATTCTTCCCAGATCAAAAAATTACTGTGAGGGATGTGGAGATGCCCATAGTCATCCTCAGAGACCCAGCATACCCACTGATTTCATGGCTCATGAAGCTGTACACCGGAAACCTAGATCACAGCAAGGAGCGGTTCAATTACAGATTGAGCCGCTGCAGAATGACTGTAGTGTGTGTCTTTGGCCGTTTAAAAGGTCGCTGGCGCTGTTTGTATGGGAGGCTGGACTTGGACGAGGACAACATCCCTGCTGTAATTGCGGTGTGCTGTGTCCTTCATACCATTTGTGAAAATAGGGGAGAAAAGTTTTCCCCGGGGTGGGCTATGGAGGCACAGCGCCTCGAGGCAGCATACGAACAGCCAGCCACTAGGAGTATTAGGGGGGCCCAATGAGGAGCTGCTCACATAAGGGAGGCACTCAGGGAGCATTTCAATGATGCCCTCCCATAGTTCACTTCAAGGACGCATCAAGTGCACCTTTTGAGATTTGCACTGTGTACAAATAAAGCCACTCTTCAAAGTTTTTGTTACTGTTTTTATTAAGAGATGAAAGGGGGGGGGGATTGGTGGGAGGTGTTACAGGTGGGTGTAGCTGCGGGTCTCTAAAAAGTAGCTCTGTGAGGGACTTGTTGCAGTATACTAGGAAGGCGGGTGGCCTTCAAAGAAATGCTTAGAAAGACTATGGGGTGTGGGAGGCAGACACGGCTGAACTGTCTGGAGTAGAGCCTGTATATTAATCGCCTGGGTCTGCAAAGCAATCATGCTCTTGTGTAGTTCTGTTTGCTCCTTCGTGATGCTTATCAGTTCGTCCCTGTGTTTCTGCCTCCTCTGTTGGGATTCCTCTCTCCAGGTTTGATTCTCCCTCGCGGATGCCTCTGTAGCTTTAATCAGCTCTTGAAACATATCCTCCCTGTTTCTTCGAGGACGCCGCTGAATGTTTCTCATGCGGTCAGCTGCAGTAGACACCGGCCTTGTGAAGGTCGAAGCTAATTAAAAAAAAAATTATAAAGCTATTGTTAACACATAGCATAGATAACCAATGTAACCTTCCAGTAGCACATTGCACTGGAAGGTACAGGGCAGTCAACATCCTCTGCTTCACTGAAGCGGACAAGGTACGTCCTAATAGAAACATTACTGTGGGCTAACATTCTGCACAGGGCACACAGATGAAACCCAATATCTGTCTCCTCAGAGTGCCCCTGCCAGCTAGAACACATATCCTACATGCCACTGGATGCAAGCCAGGACCGTATGCTGCCGAATTGTGTGCTGCCATGGTTCCCAGTGCTGTGCTTTGCAGCTGGCGAGGTTGAGTATCCTTATACGGAAGCGTAGACACATACGGTCTCCCATCTAACCTGAGTAGGAGGCTCTGGAGGTACATCGAGGAAACCTTTAGTGACCTACAGGCAGATGATTTTTTTGACAATCACTGCTTGTATTGATGCACTTCTAATGAATGCAGACTAAAGAGCGTGCACAGTGGGGATCAATACAGCAAGCAACCCCACCCCGGAAAATGATATTTTAGCAGGATCCATAGCTCCACGAAAGAGACACTTACCTGAACCCCCCTCTGCCACCTCAAAGGACACGCTGTAATTCATGGCTTGGGTGGACGTCTCAGTGGGGGTGCAGAAGAGCTCCTGGCTACACGCTGTTGCGCTCTCCTCCAGGTCATCCGCCATCGCCACCTCCTCATCGATCATGTCCTCATCCTGCTCGGCTCTGGCATTCAGTGGATGAGGGAGGGCCGATGTGTCCACAGGACTCTCTGCAGTGGTTGTGGGGTCCCCACTGAGGATGGCTTCGATCTCCTTGTAGTACCTGCATGTAGCAGGAGCTGATCCCAAACGGCGGTTTGCCTCCTTCACTCGGTGATAGGTAATTCTGAGCTCCTTCACCTTTGATCTGCACTGCACTGTGTCTCTATCATGCCCTCTCTCTGACATGGCCCGAGAAATTATGCCATATGTATAGTAATTTTGCCTGCTGCCGCATAGCTGCGCCTGCACAGCAGACTCTCCCCAGATGCTGATCAGGTCCAGCACCTCTGCCGTGCTCCAAATGGGTGCATGTCTTCCATGATGGGCTGCCATTGCTAGTGAAGATCAGAGCTGCACTCCACTCCATGAGCAAGAGAACAGGAAGTGACAACAGAGGAGAAATTCGAAAATCCCAGGAACCAAAACAGGGTGGGGACTGTTTCGTCATGGCCACAGAGAGCGGGGGGGAGGGGGGGGAAGACCAGAGACGATAACTTTGGAATGCTGGAACACTTCCGGAGGCCAATCATTGCGCGGTAAGAGTACACACGAGTCGAAAGGCGCAACAGCTGTTCCGTGTTAATTGCTACCCCCTTCATCGAGGTGGTTTTTCTATTGCGCTACAATAGGGCTATTGACGCACAACAGCCCTATTGCACATGTGTACGCTATTGTTGTTATCGCGCGGTAATGACTGTTAATGCACGATAAAGTGATCATGTGTGCATGGCCAGTGTGATGCTCAGCACTGCAATGCCTAAGTACATTACAGATCCCACTCTTAGTCAATTAATGAAGTCCTACTAAGAATACAAGTAATTCACTAATACATTGAATGGTTATGAAATCTTTATCTTGGCTATTAGCAAGCTTTCTTCACTTAATCCGTCATTTATAAATGATTGTCATTGCCCATTGTGAGCTTTTCCTTCCAATCTTGGCCACCAACTAATCCATGCTCTTTTGAAACGTTAAATGGGGGTTAGGATGGTGGGGGAGGCTTCCAAAAGTCATCTCAGATTGGACAGAACTGGACTGTTACACTGCTGTTCCCCCATTGTTTAAGAGACAGCCAGTAACAAAGAAGACTTTCAAGGAGATGGTTTGATTAAAAAAATATACATAAT
Organism: Pelusios castaneus; assembly: GCA_007922175.1. NCBI lineage: Eukaryota > Metazoa > Chordata > Testudines > Pelomedusidae > Pelusios > Pelusios castaneus. The sequence goes on from ML685809.1 coordinate 2,916,757, forward strand.
TAGGTGGGGTCATTATAACTCTTGTTTCTCAGTCTTGAGTAAAACTAAATTCTCTCAGCTAATATCCACTTTGAGCCACAATACAACGACAATGAATGTATCTCCAAGGCAGAATGCTTCTTAAGGATCGGGATTTTATATACATTGGTGGGGAGAGGGTGGTCTCCTCACTGTGCTACAGTCCAGTGAAGATCTACAGCCTGGACTCTAAAAAGCAAAGTTAACTTGTATCTGTGGAATTGAATGATATATAGATCAGGATAAAGAAATACCTTGCTCAGAACTCTAGGATATTCACATATAACTGCCCTTAACATTAACAACTGTTGTGTGTAACACAAGGGTGTCAAACATTTGCTATGGAGAGCCAGATTTGACTTAAATGTACTTCAAGTGGGCCACACATTATAGGGAGATGCTTGTAGAAGGTTGTGAGTTTAGAGAGACTCCCTAGCATGGGTCAGTGTTGTGTGAATTGGGAGATGTGCCCTACAGGTGATCTAACATGGCTGCTCCCAGCTGCAACCTGGGAATCACTCCTGTCTGTGTTATTAAAGTTCTGTTCTTCACTTATTCAATGGTGTAGTATTTAATGAACCCTCAAGATCATTACATACATATCATAAACCAAACTAGTATGGCTCCCTCATGGCATTGCAGAGTGCTGTATATGCAAAACTGTGCTCCCCAATACTCTCTCTCTTTCTCTTTGTTAGGGAGAGAGTGTGGTCTCACAGAGCGCAGTCTCGCACGCCTAGCACTCCATGATGTCATTGAGACCTGTCACTCTCACGGCAATGCAAAGCACTGGGTATTCAAAACCACACTCCCTTTCTCTCTCTCTGTTAAGGAGAGCGTGGTCCCACAGAGCACAGTCACAAGCCGAATGGAAGAGGTTCACATGACGCATTTGGCCCACGGACCACATGCTTGACACCCCTGGTGTAACAGATGTAATATATCTGCAACCCCTACGATTTCAAATCACTGAAGAGTTTTAGCTGTGTGAATGCCATTAAAGTCAGCGAGATTCATGCAGATAGAACCCTGCTAGCTCTTTGAAGGCTTTCCTTATTTCTCCTGAAAGCATTAACACAAACTGTTGAAGTATTGACCTGTGTGAAGATCAGAGTGGAGCACAGTCTCAAATAAAAAAAGAAAAAAGGGATTATATTCATTTAATTATAAATACCTTGCATCCTCTGCTGCTCAGAATGTTCGATTGCTGTTTTATGTCTTGTTATGACCAGGTTGTGACTAATACTTGTGGTTTCATAGACAGCAGGGAACCCTCAAGAAATCACTCCCCTTGAGCAACAGAAAAGGGTAATGCAGAGGCCAGGGGGAGGCAGAGCTGTGGCTCATTTCCCTTTCTTTTTCAGCATGAAAAAAAGGCTAAGTATCACAGCAGAGCAGGCTGCATAATCTTGCTGTGTCTGGATTACTCAGGGGAATATATAAACAAATGCAGATAGTGGCTAATTGCCATTATTTGGCCTTTACACAGTTACCATTAATTTTTCTTCTTTCCCATTTTATGATGCAAAGTTAAATTTGGAAGTGTTCTAGTGCAGAAAAGTACAAATGAACACCATAGCATTATTTGTTGTCTGTTCTTGAATTTGGCTCCTATTTTATTTCTTTCAAAGCTGGAGAGTCATGCTCTTAAGATGGTCTGAACCATCTTAATAGACATCTTGATGTAGTTTTTCCTCCATATCACCCTCCATTTTTAGAGTTATTTTTCATAACAGAGTTGGATCCTTATGAATCCTTTCAGTCATATTTCAGTCAAAAAGCCTCAAAAATACACAAGATGTAAAGTTTCATAATAATAAAAATATATTGGTAGATATTAAGCAGAGGACTTAGGTATTATTGTCTATTGCCTTACTAGTATTGATCCTAAATTACCTTGCCCTCTATTGATGTAATCTCTAATCCTTGTGCAACACAATTATTTTAGCTGTCACTCAGCAGTCCAGAGTCAAGGCTTACATTTCTAGTACACAGTATATCATGCCTTCTTACTTCAGCTAGATTGCAATGGATTTGAAAAACACTGAGCCAGATCCTTAGCTATTATAAATCAGCATAGTTCTATTGATGTCGGTGGAGGCACACCTATTTACCCATGCTAGACATCTGGCTCTCTGTTCCTTATTATACCTTTAGATAAATTGTGAAAAACCATTGGGCTTTGGGACTAATACTGAGAAGTGCCAAGCACCTCTCAAAAGCTCTTTTTCTACAGATCGATGGCACTTAGAATCTCTAGAGGCGGAGGAGGATTGTGCCTTAAAGTACTGTACATGTTAAGAGTTTAATAAAGTAGGGACGTATTTTATGGCGCATTCAAGTGTAACAGGGGGAAAAATGAGCTGGCAGTGAAAGCACAGGGGAAGTAGGTCACCTCAAAGAGGAGCAACTCTACAGGTCTTCTATAACCTACTTAAGGAAAAGTTATAACAGGAAGTGGCCAATGAATGGTAAGAGATCATGTGACCTTTGCTGCCCCCTTAAAAAAATAAGCTAATAAAAAGCTGAATGAAAAACAAGCTATAAAATTATATTCAAAGTGGGGAAACCACAACACTCAACCAAATACATAAAACCTATTTTCATGCTAGACCAATTTGAGATGTTAATTTCGTAGATAGTCTTTCTTACAACAACCTGAACTCTCCTTCTTTGTTTCTATGCATTACAGCATTGTATTATTTATACAACATATATGCAGCAATATAAGATGTTATGTACATGTTCTTGTGCTTCTGTTTACTGTATATACACCTTACATGAGCACCTATGACTTTCCGGTTCTCATTATATTTCACATTCCTTAGAACTTCCCCGGGGCACCATTAAGTAGAAGACTCAGAACCTTTACCTGCAATAGCACTGTCCTATTATTTCAGCTAAAGGAAATTTGACTATATCTTAACGTACACTGTTGCCTTAAATGGATACTGGCTTAAAAATCATGAAATGATTCTTTCAAAGATGGGTCCTTTTTATTGGTCTTCTGGTTTCTGAGTCATTAGGGTCTCACTTGATTCATATTTTCAGGCTTATTTCTGCAGTCATGAGGACTAGAAACTTTAAAAAAAAGATGGGAGCCAAGATTCTCAAGTAACCCCTCAGGAGCTGGGATTTTAAGAGGGACACCAAGTATGATGGGAGTTGATAGTACTAAAACTGATATAGAACCTAGGATACATAGCTTTGATTCCATTTAAGATTGCAGTGGCACATACAATGTGCCAATTCTCTGAGTTTTACTGCAAGTCTTGCAACACTTGTGATTGTTGTTTTTCTTTTTCATGATCTTCTGCTGCCTTTTCCTGAATTTGAATCGCTACACTAAATGTCCGTAATATCCTTCTATTGAAGCAACAGTGACCTCAGTGAAGATGGCCTCCATTTCCTTACAGTCTCTGCATGTGGAAGTGAGCCTGACTCATAGTAAAGACAGAAGATAACTCTCATCATTTCCAAAAGGCCTAACGTCAACCTCCCCTCAGATAGCTTGGCCACCTCTCTATTCTATTCATAGGAAGCTGCACAGGATGCAGAGCAAGATTACAGTATGTGGGGAGGCAGGAGGATGGGAGCAATAATATAGGATGTTAAACTGGCTGGATTAAGGTGACCATTTATGATATTTAACATCAATACATCAAAATTACAATAATTCATATGAGATATGCCATGTCAGATACCTTTAGAAAGATCAGTGCTTTTTTTGTGATGGTACACAGGGGTACGGAGTACCAGCACCTTTTTTGCTGGCCCCCCTGCCCAACTGGGGAGGCGGGGTCAGCAGAGGAAAGGAGCATGCTGCTGGAAGAAGGGAGGTGGAAGAGGCATTTTTCAAATTTACTATCAAGATATGAGTAGCAGCCCTTTAAAAAAAAAGTACAAAAAAGGTACAGAGGAAGGTTATAATTTGTTAAGTATGATGATAGTGTTTATGTGAATATGTCATTTATAACTGGATGTTCGATGCATCTGTATTTCAACTTGTGACATATTTCTGGGCAACGCCCCAGACAGAATGGCTGTAGCACTAGCTGCTTGATGGCCCACTAAGAGAACTCAGGTACAATGGGCTCAGAGGAAAAGTCGGGTACACCTGATGAATCACCAGGGCTTACACATGTGACCTGGACTCCAATTTATTCGTGTAAATTTCCACAAGAAGCATGGTGAAGACAAAGGGACATAAAAGGCGGCTGCACCACATCTACTTTGTCTTTAGTCTTCAGCCTTTATCTACCTCTGAATGTACTCATCTACAACTGAAGTTGTGAAACAAAGGACTAAGACCCATGTAGGTACTGGATGTACACCAGCAGCAAATGCCACAGTTCTATTGGAAACCTGATATATATGGTCTTTTAAATCATTTGTATCTTTGTTGTGGCTTTCATTGTTTAACATTTCTCTTACAGTTTGTTGATTTCCTTTTATAATAAACCTTTAGTTTTGGTTACTAAAGGATTTGCTGGCAGCATGGTATTTTGGGTGAGATCCAAATTTATATTGATCTGGTAATGTGGCTGACCCTTGAGGGTCAGGAGAACCTTTCTGATAAAGACCATAGACTTTTAAATAACTAATCTCTTTACTGGACCTAGAGGCTGATTGGGAGTCAGAGACTGAAATGTAGTAAACAGGACTGTGTATCTGTTTTTGCTTCTTGATAATCAATCCAAGAGTGGCTAGTGTGGGGAATCAGAAGCATTGTTTTCGGCTAGTTGAGAAGTCTGACTTCGGGGTCACCTACCAGTGCTGGGAGAATCTACTCTCAGGTGGCTACCCTAGGCATAGACAGGTCACAGGGCTGTCCTTGGTGGGCGGGTGGGGGATAAGCAGGACAACCACCTCAACCCCAATGATTTGGCGGGCCCCACGCTGCCCATTGCTGCCTCTGGGACCTGTTCAGTGCTGTGGGGGGAGGCGTCCAAGACCAGAGGCTACCCTCCCTGCACTGCTCTGCACAGCGTTCCATGCCCACCACACCCCTAGCTGACTGGTCCGTCCTGGAGGGAGTAGGGTGGGCCAATGTGTGGTTGAGGCTCTGCAGGACTGCTGGGAGTGGGGCTATCCAAGTCTTCCCCACCCCCAGGCCCCACAGAGTCTTGGCCACACACCGGCCTGCCTCACCCACCCCCGGGAATGGACGAGCTGGCTACGGGAGGGGTGGGCATGGAATGCTGTTCAGAACAGTGGAGGGAGGGTGGCCTTTGTCCCCCCTCCCAGTGCTGAATAGGCTCCCCTCCAGTGCCAGGGGCTGCGGCCACCCCACCACCATTCTGGCTCAGGCAGGGGGGAGGGAGGGGCACCAGGTGGTGCCCTGAAACTTGGCAGCCTGGACCAGGGCTCCTCTGATCCAGTCCTGATATGGGACAGCCCAGTGTCCAGCTGCAGCCCGTCAGCAGGGCTTGGAGGGCCTGGCCTGTACAGGTCCCCCCCTCTCTGGGGCACATGGGGGATGGGGCTGAGACCCTCTTCTGACCTGTGGGAAGGCTTCAAGGTGTGGGGTGGATAGAGAGAACACAAATATGGGATAGCCTCTGGACCACCCCACCCCACCACCTCGCAGCAGGGGAGTGGGGGCTCCTACTAGTTGGTTGGCCCTGCGCCCCACTTCACTCAGGGATGGTCCTACAGGTCACATGGGGATATGGAGTAAACAGGAATTTAACATAAAAGGTGACTGAGGATATCTGAGAGACAGGTAGAACACGCAGAGAAAATATAGGATGTGTGCAGGGAGCAAAAAGACTAAAGAGTCAGGAGGGGATGGTGGCAAGATAGTGATAAGGGACAGAGATTGGAGAGGATAGAGTAGGTAAAGTTTCCTCTTAATAGACAATGGTGAGGCTCATATTTGTGTGTGCATATATAAGGTTGAAAAAATCATGAATCTGTAATGCTCAAAACCCGAGTTTTGAGTCTGAAAAGGGTGAACAACTGATAAATTTTTTGATTCATGAGAGTCCAACTCATTTTGACCATCTGGCTGGCAATACTGTACACACTAGTTCTCTACCCTGTTTATAACATGGCATGTCAGAGTGTCTAATGCAGTGTAAAGCACATATGAGCGGGTGACTAAATAGCCAACAATAAAGGATTCTTATTTTTGATAAACCAATTTCTTGCAAGAAATTAATCTTTCCCTCAAAAAGTAGAAACATCTTTTGAGCTAAAATAGACCCTCCCTTTTCCATTAGTAGTGGTGCTTTCTGAGACCAATCGGTGAAAATATGGACCTCGGTTTTTTAATCTTTAGAAATTTAAGTGCTGCCTGATCTCCGTTCTTGGAAACAAGGAACCTAAAGAGCAGTCAGGACTTCAATAGCCATGAACAAAACAAGAGTGGATAGTTAGATCAGAAAATCCAAGATTTTTTTGAAGAATGTTGAGCCAAGATTCATATTAGGCCTCAGTCCTAGCAACTAGTCATGAGAGTGGGCTCATCTGACCATGCCAAGCCCTATAGATTTGACTAGTTCTCAATATCTGCATGCAGAGCAGATTGTAGGACCAAGGACCTAGCTTGCTCTGGTTGACCAGACCAGCAGCTACTGCCTTTTAGAGTTCTACCAAGACAAGTGCATTAAGGAGCACATTAACCATAGTGACCCATTCATGCTAAGATAAGGACAGGCTGCAAAGTGCTAAGATCAGGACACGCTGCAAAAAGGAAAGCAGATTCTCCCCCACTACAAATAGTCCTTCTGATTTCCCCCACTGGTTATCAAGAAGCTACAATAAGGAAGGCAAATGTAGGCTCATCTTCATAGAAGGGAAGGAGGAAGATCTAAGGAACTACAGACCAGTCAGCCACACCACAATCCTTGGAGAAGTCATGGAGTAGGCCTTCAAGGAATCCATTTTAAAGCTCTTTGAGGAAAGGAAGGTCATCAGGAACAGTCGGCATATCTTCACCAAAGACAAGTCATACCTGACCAACCTGATTGCCTTCTCTGATGAGATGACTGGCTCTGTGGATGTGGAGAAAGCAGTGGATATGATGCATCTTGACTTTAGCAAAGCTTTTGATATGGTCTCCCACAGTATACTTGCCAGCAAGTTAAAGAAATATGGATTGGATGAATAGATTATAAGTGGATAGAAAGCTGGCTAGATCATTAGGTAGTAATTAACAGTTCAATATCTATTTGGTAGCCAGAAACAGAGTGCGCTAAGGGCCGGTGCTGGGGCCAGTTTTGTTCACCATCTTTATTAATGATCTGGGAGATTGAATGGATTACACCCTTCACAAGTTGGCAGATAACACTAAGCTGGGAGAGTGGTAGATACCCTGGACGGTATGGATAGGATACACAGTGGCCTAAATAAATTAGAGGAAGGGCCAAAAGAAACCTGATGGGGCTCAACAAGGACAAGTGCAGAGTCCTGCACTTAGGATGGAAGAATTTCATGCATTGCTACAGACTAGGGACTTGGGGGCTACAAAAGAAAAGAAGCTAAATATGAGTCAATAGTGTGCCCTTATTGCCAAAAGGGTTAACGGCATATTGGGTTGCATTTACAGAAGGACTGCCAGCAGATTGGAGGGAAGTTATTATTCTGTTCTATTCAGACCTGGTGAGGCCTCATTTGGAGTATTGAATCCAGTTTTGCACTCTCTTATTATAAAAGGAAAGAAACAAATGAGAAGAGAAATGTTAAATGGTCAAAGCAAACAGATATATATATATATATATATATATATATATAAATTACTTTAATAGTACATATATATCAGATTCTCACCACACTTGTGGAGTTTGAAGGTTTGAAATTCAGGTTTGAAAATAAACAAACTACTTGTCAGATGATTTAAGATTGAACTAGCCAACAATATTTCTTCCTTTTCACAAGAAGATGGGTTGTCATTCTTGAACCAAAATAAATAAATAAATAAATAAATTATCAATTCAAGCAATTCTATCAAGCTTTCACATAAATCAGACAACCAACTCCACTCTAATAAATGTGATCATTTCTTTGAAGGCCTACCTTTTAATACCCTAACTTCAGGATAAGTTTCATAAAAGTTTTCTCCAAAAGCAACACAAGAGGTCAAACAGGCTATAAAATATGTGAATTCTGACAAGGACCCTGGGATAGATGACTATCTTGTAGATTCTTACAAAACATTTTGAAATCAGTGATCTTCTATTCTTGCTTTTCAGAAGCCTTGTCTCATGCTATAAGAACTTCTTTAATTACTTTAACATTAAAGAAGAACAAAGATGGTTGCAACTGTAGCAACTTACAAACACAGATTGCAAGAATTTTAACAACACAACTGACCATAATCCTCCCATAAATTATACATGGGAATCAGTTTGGTTTAATTAAAGGTAGATTGACTGCTGATAATATGAGAAAAATTGCTCACTTGATTGAGCAAGCTTGTTACCTCCATAGCCTTATCTCTAGACACAGAGAAAGCCTTTGATAGTGTTGAATGGCCTTAAGTAATGGTTCTCCTAAAAAAAAGAAAAATATTGTATTTCGACCAATATTCTTGACTTGCATCAGTGCATTATACAACTTTCCCCTTGCTTCAGGATCAACTAATGGAATTATTTCTCTCCATTTCAACTAGACAGAGGGACATGACAAGACAGTCCCCTCTTGCCCCTCCCTTGTTAACCTTGCTCTTGAACTGCTAGCAATGTACATATATCAGCACTCAGCCATTGAAGGTGTGACTATAAATAGAAAGAATGCAAAATCAGTTTATATGTGGATGACATTTCTGTACTATTGAAGAATCCATCATCATCAGGCCAGTCATTATTGAATGTAATTGATACTTTTGGAAAGCCCTCTGATTTTCACATTAAACTGGAATAAATCATAAACAATGGATATAGCCAAAAGACCAGATCCTTCTCAGTTTCAGCATTTTCCATTTCAAATATGTAAGGAATTAACTTATTTAGGTGTTAAAATTAGTCCCAATCTTCTCAGAATTTCTACTCTACATATTGAATAAATAGTAAAAAATTTCCAAGGATGGAGAGCTGGTGTCTCCTCCTTCTATCCTTACTGAAAGGATACTTACTGAAATAGCCAAAATGACTATCTACCCAAGATTGACTTGTAGCATTAGCCTACTGTCTTTCAAGGTGTCTCCCTCACTCTTTGCTCAAATAAATAGGCTTGTCATATCATTTTTATGGAATAAAAGAAAATACACCGTCACTTGTCATGCAAGATCCTTAAAAAATCCTGGGCAACTGGAAATATAGGATTGCCAGATTTGTATCTCTATTATCTAGCATTTCAAATATGTCCTATTGTAAAGTAATTCCCCTACTGTTGCTCTGTATATACACCAACCTGGTTTAAGTTTGAAAAAGTTTAGCTACATCATTTAGTTCCCTCTTTTCTTTTATATATCTTAAGAGGCTACCCAGGCAATGGAGGCAGCATGACTAATAGATGTTGTCTGATGCCCAAGCTGGAATAAAGTAAATGTAAAAGTGACATCATTTAGCTTCTCCCCGCCGTCCCCCTCCAGCCTCCTCACCCAATCTCAACACTAAGAATATCACCTGTAAGAAAAAGGCTTGGAACTAAGGAGGTTGGTCCCAGAATGGAAAATAGAGTCCCATCTGTCTGTTGAGGAACCATAACCTGATTTTACCATCTATCAGGCTGAGACACTGCTTAATTCAAATTTGCTTAGTTTGTATAATTTAGACTGTGAACTTACTTTTGTTTCTAAAGTAACCAACATTTATCTCTATGCCTGCTCCTTATAATCACTTAAAATCCATCTCTCTGCAGTTAATTCATCTGTTTTATATTTTACCTAAAACAGTGTGTTTTAATTGAAGTGCTTGGGAAAATCTCAGCTTATGCAAATTTGACACTATCAGATTGGGTCTGAATAGTGACTTGGAATGGCTCTCTCATTATGAAAAGTAATTGTCCTTCTTCACACATTCTCACCTTCTAATTCACTGTTGTGAATGGGCCTCATCTACCCTGACTGAATTGACATTGTTAGCACTTGCCCTCCCCATTGTAATGTTTCTCACCCTCCTCTTAACTATAGTTTCCATTTCATGCATCTGATGAGGTGTGTTGCTGCCCATGAGAGCTTATGCCCAAAGAAATTTCTTAACCTTAAAGGTGCCACAGGACCCTCATTGTTTTTGCTGTGTACAGACTAAGACAACTACCAGTCTGGAACTTGTTTTTAGTAGCTTCTTAACATTCTCCATAGATACTGGTGGAATGGCAAGAGTCTTATAACCATATGAGGAGACTATATCATCTCTCTTTTTCCCCACCACAAAACAGAAATATTTATTGAACACTTCTGTCTTACCTGCAGTATTACTGCTAACTCTACAGTTCCATCCATTGTCAGATATTGGTCTTGTTCCTAATAGTCTTTTAAATCTCTTTCTTATTGTTCTTAACTCTACAGGCAATAGATTTCTCCTTGTGTACCTTGGATTCCCTTATCAATTATCTATAATTCCTTACTTCTGATTTATATTCACTATCAACTTTTCCTTCTTCCATTTCTTATGTATTCTTTTTATAGCTGCCTTCACCTTCATTCCAAACCAAGTCATTTATTTAAACCAGAAGAACCTTTATCCTCAACTGTGAAACAGCTAGAAGCATTCTTCAATCAACCTTGTCACAGCTACACTGGAGGTTAGGTTGACATAGCTACACCACGCAGGGGTGTGGCTTTTTCACAACCCTGTGTACTGTAGCTATGTTAGCCTAAATTTTAGGTGTAGACCAAGCCCGAGACTAACTAAATTGACTGTCCATAACAACAAGTCAGCTGAAAAACAACAAAAATCACAATTTAAATGGTCGTCTCAATTAAATAATCTTAGCAGCTAGATTATCTAGGCACAGAAATTCTCCTTATGTCTGGGAAGATAAAGTACCTCCAAACATGAGTATACCTCATTTGGAAGTATCAAAAATATTTCTAAATTATGTTTGGGTCATTATAACCTATGCCACCATAAATGCAAGCTAAATCCCAATTGAGTCTTGGCTTGGTCTTCTCTGTACATGCTGTATGTGTCATAGTTAGCTACTGTTGATGATTTAATATCAGTATGACAAATGACTCAGCCACTGAATCACTTCAGAGTTGGTCTCTGAACTGTTTTAAGAATCATTAAAATGCTGTTACTCTGCATGTCAGTTCCCTGTAAACTGAAATTTCTAAACTATAATCTGTTAAACTGTGTTCCAAATGTCACTGCATATGTACTGTATGCTAATTCAATATTCCAGTATCCTTTATCTCCTTTGTTCTCTCCTTCCTCTATGATTTGATCTCTACTTATTCTTCTTGTATAAATTAGCCTGAAAACTCCACAAGACAAGGCCTTTTCTTGTTATTGTATCTGTAAAAGCATTATCCATGCCCATGATGCTACAAGTATAATAAATAAAAATAGGTGTTATAGTTGTAATTTTTGTCAACAAGACTGAAAGGTGAGACACTATCATGCCATCCAAACTATAAAAACTCTTTATGATCCTCTGAAGAAATTTCTGCTTGCATTGGGAACCATAACAATTAAAATTAATATTGGTCTCTTCCTATTAGTACAACCTTAAAAAGGAATGTTCCATTAATTTAAAAAACAAAAACACACAGAACCCTAAACTGAGGCCATGTTTGTGTTTTACTATAAACCATGTTATCACAGTCACCCCTGAATTTTGCATACATCTTCATTCACCAGTTCTGACTTCTCCTACCAAGTTTTAACAAAATTTGGCTGAAAGCCAAATGAATGTTTGCCTACCACAGGTAGCACATGTAAGAGAGGGCCATCCCCAATCACAACACATTGTGGACCTGAATGGGTCTGTCAGCATCCTGCCCTCAGCTCCATCAGAGTTAAAAAAACCAAATTGTTTGCACCAAGAGCCTTTAAGCAATTTTCCCCTTCTCCTGGAGTCCAATTTACATAGATTGAATTGGACTCCTTTTTGTGATCGGGGGTCTTCCTGGACATCTTTCTTGGGGCTGAGGGGATTTCTTTCAAGGCTTCTCCCTGCTTGCACAACAGGCCCATAGCCCTCTTTGCTGGAGCTGTGTTATCATATAATAAACTCAAACTCCCCAGAAAAGAAGTCCACATCTATCCTCCTTCAATTATGTTTCAAGCTAGCTATAGCCCTCAGACAAATTTTGTCTTAGCTGGCCCCTTTCTATTCAGTCCTTTTCCTGTCAGGTAGGAGAGGTTAAGAGGTGGCAGCTGTACAGCTGCTGTTGCTGTCATCTCTGAGAGTTCCTTACCTTAGGGAAGCTCCTCTCTAGAAGCACCTTCACAAAACACAGGTCCAAACCCAAAATGTTCAGACTCTGCCACTTCCTGTAAATTTAGCCTTTTTCTCAGATCCAATTGTCCTTCAGACTGGGTGGTTTCCAGGCTTACCCCCAAAGTCCCCTATTAGAGTTCAAAACCTCTCAGGAAGTAATAAAGTCCACCCACCTTGGTCTCAATCAAAGTCTCTTGTGCTCCTGGGCTTTTTGCCAGCTCCTGGACCTTGTCTGGGACAGTGGACACAGGGCCACACTCCTGCATCTTCTTCTTGCTCCTAAGTCTCCTCTTCCCACTTTCCAGGCCTCCTGGTTTCTGGACTGTTTCCTTCTTTCCAAGAAGCACCCACAGAGCATCCACTCTCTGCCGTCTCTCACCTTCAGGAAGTGAGAGCCCCACACCCCGTCTGTTCTTTTGAAACTTTTCCTAATTGTCTCTTAGGCCTGACTCAACAAGTCACTCAGCCATAGACATTCTCACCTGCTGATCTCTCTTCTAGGATCTTCTCTTAAACCAAGAGTCAGCTGACCAGTGATAGGTACACTGCCTTCTTCACTCAAAGGTCAATGCCACCATGTGTCAGTGTAATAACATAGCCCCAGAGCTGGTTCAAGATGTTTTGATGAGAATGTTTCCTCCAAAAAAATCAAAACATGTCACAGGAATGTGTCAGCTTTGAAAAAAATCTGATGGGAAGAGTCTAAACTAAAGGTTTCAACATTGTCAGAATTAAATGTTTTTCATTTCTTGTGATTCATTTTGCTTTGAGTTATAGAAAATCAATTTCAATAGATGTTATGGTTATTATATAATACATAAGAAAAATGAGATAATCAAGAGATAAAGTAAAAATAAACAAACATGAAGACATTGTCAACACAAAACAAATCCATGGTCCCAAACTGAATTTTTTTAGACTTTTGTCTTTTCTTTCCCATTTAGAACAAAACATGCACACACACCACACACGTACAAACAAAAAACACCACCACCATGAAATATCAGAATTTCATACGGAACAGTTATACGAGTTTCCAAACTGCTCTACTAAATACATTGTTGATACAACAAAGTATCACAGGGGAATCAATTCTGTTTTATTCAGAATATAAAGGAAATCTAGCCCATGACTAAATACCAACCATGCAGTATATACAGTATACACAGAAATTCAAGGTTCCACCAGTGAAAGTTACTATTTCCAGAATGGATTTCTTCATATTGATCAAACTCAAAGGTCAATCAGATAAAAAAAAAAAAAAAAAAAGAGTATTGCATATTGGGACTGGTAATTTTCATGGGTTCTCTCTCTTTACATAGGATTAGGACAACTACAATGTTACAGCACTTGGCACTCTGAGAAAGCCACATGGCCTACAGAAGGACAATTTTTGGTGACTCCTAATGTACAATATTTTTTAGTTCTGAAATTAACTATGAAGAATGTCTCTTCATGTAGACAATAACCCAAACATCAGTGAGGAGCAATAAAGAGAAGTCACCAGCTGATAAAATTCTATACCTCCCATCTGTAACTCAGTTCTACACTGCTTTTTCTGAGACCTTTGCACTGTGTCTTGTAAGTGAATTTCCCCATTCCTTCCATCACTCTAAACAATTATCATAATAATAGTTAACATTTATAGAGCTCTTTATATCTTCACATTGCTTAGCTAACATTCATTACATCACAATGGCTGGGCTGCTTATCATTCCCATTCTTTACAAAGCTGTGGATAATCTGACAATTATTTCCTTAATTCATATAAACAACTTTTGCACTTTTAGTTAGATTTTCTATTTCACTTATGCTGTAAAAATGTGATAGCACCCAAAAGAATCTATGAAGTTTAACAACCTTGTCCTTATCTAAAATATCTAATTATTATTATTATTATTAGATATAATTCATGGTAAGGGTGGGGAAACATAAGCAAAGGTTTATTGTATGCCCTATATTCCCATACTGTATTTTCTAAGCAAATAGTCATCCTTACTTATTATGGGTTTCTGCTAAGAAACACACTGTTAAGGACTGATGAAATGTAAACTAATTTGTCTGAAGCCCATTGTTTTAATTATTAAAAAGCATCCTGCTTTTATTATTTTCATTTAACTACCAACAGTGTGTTGGTATCATATGACAGAAGACAGAGTTCCTGACTTAAGGCGCTTACAAATATGTCTACACTGCAATTAGACTTCCATGGCTGGCCCATGCCAACTGACTCAGGCCATTCAACTCCCCCAACCTCTTAGGATACCAGAACTAAAGCTCCAGCTCAAGCCCAACTGGCTATACCAAAATTAAACAGTCTCTTAGCCCAAATCAGCTGGCACAGGCCACCAGGATTTTTAATTGGAATGTAGACATACTGTCTACTGAGGAGTAATGCCTAAAGTGCCTAATCTCTGTTACATACATCAGCAGTTATGCTGTGCTTTGAAAGGACAAATCTCCCACTCTTTCTAGGGTTAAAATCTCTTTCCTTTGTTGGGTACCAATATTAGGAAAGATTGACGTCCAACTAAAATATAAGCATGATAGTTAGATTTATTCTCCATTTCTAGCTCTGTAACAGACTTCTCAGATAAGTGATTTCATCTCTCAGTGCCCCATCTATGAAGTCCCTACTGAACTACCTCAGGATAGGTGGTGCATTTGTTCAATAGGGTTTGCCAAATGCTTTGAGATTTTCGGGTGGACATGAGAATGCAAAGGATTAATACCATCCACTTTCATCTTGCCCAAGGTTTCTATTTGAAGATCTAAGTACTTCCAACTTCCATTAGAGCTACTTAACTTACTAAAGACTCTCAACATCAGCCTGCAACCTGGTCTAAGAGACACACAACTTATAGGGACCTTTCTGTCATACAAGATGCAAAGTTGTAATTATCATAGTATACAATAGAACCAGTTCTCCCTGGCCTTACCACAGAACCCCCAAGACCCAGACCCTTCTCCCCCATTACTTTGTTAATACTGTCCCATGAGTTTGCATGGTGCTTGAAAAATAGCAGAGACTCTGCTCCAAGAGATCTTACAATACAAATTAGACATGGTACGGAGGATGACAACAAGATGGGAATGGGCAACAGGGGATGACCTAATGGTTGTCTTTTCTGTTCATTTTCTCTGAAGTACCTGTCATTGGCCACTGTTGGAAAACAGAATACTGGGCTAGATGGACCATTGTTCTGGCCCAATTTGGCTAATCTGAAGTCCTTTAAATTAATAGATTCTAAGGCCAGAAGGTACCATTGTGGTCATCTAGTCTGACCTCCACTATAACACAGGCCCTAGAACTTCTTCAAAATAATTTCTGAGGGTAACTTTTAGAAAAACAACCAATCTTGATTTTAAAAATTGCCAGTGATGGAGAATCCACCATGGTCATTTACAAACAGTCTCAGAGATTAATTATCCTTACTATCCAAAGATTACTTCTCATTTAGAGTCTGAATTTGTTCAGCTTCAGTTTCCAGCCACGTAGTGCCACAGGACTCTGTTGTCTTTCTACAATAGACTAACATGGCTACCCCTTTGGAATTCAGCCACATAGTGTTATTGTGGATTGTATTTCTCTGCTACATTGAAGAGCCCATTATTAAATATGTGTTCCCCATGTAAATATTACAGGTCGTAATCAAGTCATCCCTTAACCTTCTCTTTGTTAGTCTAAATAGATTGACCTCTGAGTCTTTCACTATAGGTCACATTTTCTAATCCTTTAATCATTGTTTTGGCTCTTCTCTGAACCCTCTCCAACTTAACATCCTTTTTTAATTGTGGGAACTAGATCTGGACACAGTATTCCAGCAGCGGTTGCCCCAGTGACAGATCCAGATGTAAAATAACATCTCTCCTCCTATTCAAGATGCCCCTCTTTATTATTGCCAGGATCACATTTACTCTTTTTGTCCACGGTATCATAACGAGAGCTCTCACAACCACCATAAAATATTTTTCAGATTCACTGCTTCCTGGAATGAAGTCCCCCATCTTGCAAGTATGGCTTACGTTCCTTGGTGTATGCATTTAGATACTACATGAGGGAATACAAGTGAGTGTTACAGCAATACATCAAGCTTTTCTTTAGTCCAAAAATGTTATAATTAGACACAATAACAAAAATGAAACCAAAAGTACTGTGTTGGGAACATAGGCCAGAGCTATTAAAACCACAAAGCCAGCAGCTTGACAAGTGTGTATCTGAGCTCACCAACCATAGCCATGGTCACTCTGAAAAATTTGTTTTAAAGCCGACACTGTACTTTGTCGAAACATGTATATTTTCCCACCAAAAACTATGCATCTCGGAATTCATAAAATCCCACCCCTAATCCTGATACACTAGAACAGAGGTTCTCAACCACTGTGTTGTAACACATCAGTGTTCTGCAGCACGTGGCTAAGTGTGTTGTGGGAGCCAGCATCTGCAAGAAGCTGGAGCGTGGATGCAGCTTCCCACAGTTGCAGCTTCCCAGCAGGGGTGCTGGGTTCATGCAGCAGCAGGGGGCTTGCCGGCAGCAGACTTGCCAGCAGGGGACATGGTGGTGGCAGCCACAAGCAGTGTGTTGCGCAAAACTGCACGTGCTGCCAACCACGTCACAACACAAAAAGGGTTGAAAACTTCTGTACTAGAAGAAAGATAGACAGTTTCCATGTACAAGACAAAGTTCTCCAAAAATACAGGTTGCCCCAGTATGCCTGTGAACTCCCTCCAGCAGGCACGTGCGTATTTGTGAAAAGATAGCCTGCTCACATTCGTGAGGCATTAACTACTTTATTGAACCCATTGGCAGCAAAGTTCTACTCTACACATGAAATGGGATGGCTGGATCCCAGAAAACATGATGCACGGTGGCTCCAAATTTCTCTTACATGGCCTGTGCAGCAATGCAAAGGGCACACATTTGAAAGCAGACATACCCCAGGACTGAAGCGGTGCCTCTGCAACATACTCAAAGGGGTCTCAAGATACGTTAGCACCATCTAGTGGTATAGGTAACCGTTAAAAATCACAGTGCAAACGTATAGAATTTTTAGCCTATATACTAGCAACAAAAAACATTTAATGAAATCTCTCCTCATTTCAGCTATCACAACTGTACATTGTCAATAGAATGCATACATGTGTGTATCATCCATATAGGGACTTGCCTCTTTATATATTTTCAGTACACAGTAAACTCAGAACTCCAGTCTATTTTAATACCATGTCTCTGGTCATCAGTGGCATACAGCTGGCCATTAGAACATTTTATAGGAAGGAAACAAGATATACATAAATACAATAGCAGTTAAGAGCACGATAAAGCCATTACTACTTAGAAATGGGGAGGTTTAACCTTTATTTACCATGGCTACAGTCCCCTTAATTAAAAGAGAAAGACATTTAGATGTGAGTAGAGAAAGAGGAAAGGCAGCAAAAAGGGATCATGTCACTCTTGGATGTTCTGGTTCATGTATTACTGTTTTCATTGTAAATAAACATCTACTTTGCAACTCCATTAGTTTAGACACACATAGCGGTTACCAAAGATGAGAAGGCCAGGCTCTCAGCAAGGGCAGAAAAGTTTAGTAGTAGAGATACAGGAACAACACCCAGCAAGCAAGACATGAGATGGCCATCTGTATTCTCTCTCATGGAATAAGTTCAGACCATGATGAGCACAGTTGAAGTGTAAATAAGCACAGTGTATTTGTCCCCTTCTGGGTAAGTATCCGATGAGACAGTCCGGCATTAAGCAAAATGTTTTTCTCAGGACCACCCTTGATTTAGAATAGCATTCACAGAAACCTGAACCAGAAAAGTACTGGTGACAATACTGCAATTCTTTTAGGAAAGGCTGGCTGCATTGAAATACAGGCGGTACTAGCTCATTGGCCATGTGGTTGTTTTGTGTACTTACATTGCCACCCTCTGACAATTCAGTGAATTAAAATATTACTAGTCATTAAAGGACAACTGTCAGTTAAGGAAAAAAGTGTTTTATTTCACTTTATCTATTACTTAATAGCTTTTAAATGAATTGTTATTGGGGTGACCTTGGTTTGACTTTAACCTCTTTTCACACCTTTGCTTATTGCATGTCCTTTGATGAAGCCCAGGACCCTGCCCTTCTTTTGCAGCAACAGATATGTAATAAGCCTCATTTTTGAAAGGCTTATCTGAGGCTATACCATAGGGGTGGATTTCATCCCACTGCCAGGGACCTAAGCAAGGCTCTCCATGGACCTTTCAGCCATCTACATAGCTAAATGAGAGGAAACTCCACTTACCATAGCATACAAGGAATTCTTTGGCACTTTTAAAGACTAACAAATTTATTTTTCGCATGAGCTTTCATGGGCGAAGTCCCACTTCATCAGATGACAGAGTAGAGAAAAATTTACATTGGGAAAAAAAAAAAGATTTACAGTATGGGAGGGGAAGATAAATCCTGTGATTACATTTCACAACATCAAGTCAGATTACTTTGGATTATTTTTGATTTCTTGAAGTAATCTGACTGAGGTAGGTAGGTAGGGTAGGTAGATCTGACTACATCAGGCAGATTACTTCAAGAAATCAAAAATAATAAAGTTATATAAGGACACCTGTACCTTTCAACGAACATTCATAGGTATGGAGGTCATATGAGATCATAATCTGAATTAAGGGAGACTCTTAGATAAGGTCAAGCATAAAATGCCCTCTGCTAGTCTAGAAGCAGCACATCCTTGCAGTTAAAACAAAATGTTGCATTATTCTAGAAAAAATAGTGGATTTCATTTGATTGTGAGAACAAGCATTTGTTAATTTGATGGGAATAACTCTAGATTTTTACACTGTGCTCAGCATACTACTGGTTTAGCCACTAAAGCTGATTGAGTAGTTGAAAATACTCAAATATTTTTTTTTGTGAATTCGACATCACATTTCCATTTGCCCAGTCCAATAGATTTACTTGCTTTATATATATGTGCATGTGCCTGAAGATTTGTTCTTAAAGGTGTGTAACCCCTTCCCTCCCCTGATTGAGGCCAATGAAATAAAAAGGTTTTAAGTGGAATGAATGTCTTGAAGATAACTAAACTATAATCAGGTAGCAAAGAAAATATATTGTGATTTAATTTTAGGTGACCAATGATAGTTTGAACAAATGCCAAATAAATAATTAAACAAATCCATGTTCTGAACAGTTGGTATCTCACTGAAAGGGTAAAGTTCTACACAGTGAGGAACAATTTAAAAACAAATCAGGATCTGTTTGTGGATGCAGCAGGCACATCTGTAGTTTAAAACCTGACTGAGGAATATAATAAAAGGTAGAATTCAGTGCTTGTCACTCATCAGAAACAAAGTATATTGATGTTCAGAAGGATAAGCTATTAAAATACACAAAACCAGAATAAGTGGGCGGGGGGGAGGAAGTACAGCATAGCTGTGGGAAACTTCTGCCTTTCCTGGTTTTAGCTGTGTGGACTTAATGTTGTAGTCACACACTTTTAAATCCCCGTGGTCAAAGGGGGCACAGGGCAGGGGAAAGAAGAGTAGGATGACGACCAAGAACTTTCTCCTGCCATTTTCAGGATTTGCTCCATATACATGTGTGGCTTTAGGGTGAAGGAAGGCACCATCCAAGTGCTGTAAACTGTTGGAATGGGAGTTGAGTTCAGGCTGGAGACATAGGGGGCAGATGGAGGGATGCCACCCAAAGCTGCCAGCCTGGCAGGGAGGCACAAGCAACAGGACTTGCCCTGAAGAGCCAATGGACCAGCCCCCAGGTTCCTGCTTCCTGTGAGCATGGGCAGTGGCCACGCACCTGCTATCTTCCTGCTAAGTGATCAGTGGGTGCATGGCTGGGGGAGTCTCCAGGCTTTGAAACTCCTTCCTGTGCAGTCTGGCTTGACTGTGGGACCAAGACATTGCTGTTCTCTCATTCAAAGAAAGGGCACCAAAATACAAGGCACCATTTTCCCTAAGGCTGGCCTTTTAAGGCTTATCTCATCAACATCAGATTTAATCAGTACTTCAGTCTCCCTCTTACTAGTTGACTTAGTTTGGACCCTATTCCTTCCAGGGTAACAGAGACACCAACTCAAACAGAAAAACCAGTCCTTTGCCCTCCACCAGCCACTGTACTCTTCAAAGGATAGTTCCAGTCTGTCACTCTTCACCCTTCCTAGGCCACAGCCCTCCTTTGAGATCCTGAGCAACCATCTTCCCTTCATGTAGGGGAGCTAAGCTGGGCTTCCTCACAGCCTTTACTGGAAGTCAGAACTCAGGTTCTGAGTCTCCATGGCTAAAAGAAAATATTGTGATCATCTAGTCTGACCTCCTATATTACACAGACCATAGAACGTTCCCCCCAAACTGATAGAACGTATATTTCAGAAAAACATTCGATCTTGATTTAATGATTGTCAGTGATGGAGAACCCACCATAACCCTTTAAGTTGTTTCAATGGCAAATTTTCACAGATAAAAATGTATACTTTACTTCCAGCCTAAATTTTTCTGGTTTCAACTTCCAGCCATTGGAGCATGTTATCCCTTTCTCTGTGAACTGAAGTGCCCATTATTTGTTCCCTATGTAGATACTTATAGATTTTGATCAAGTCATCCATTAACCTTTTCTTTGATAAATTCAAGGAGCTCAATCACTATAAGGCATGTTTCCTAATCCTTTATTTATTCTCCTGGCTCTTCTTTAAACTGCTCCAATTTATTAACTCATTATTCCAGCAACAATCACACTAGTGCCAAATCCAGAAGTAAATTAACCTATTTACTTGGAATCATGATACCTATTGTTCCATCCACGGTAGAATTTATGGCCACAGCATTGTACTGGGAATTCATGTTCATCTGATTAAGAACCAAGACCCACAAATCTTTTTTCAATACTGCTTCCCAGGACGGAGTCCCCCATTCTTTAAATATGGTTCACATTCTTTCTTCCTAAATGTAAATGTATGTATCAAGACATTAAACTGTATATTGTTTGTTTGTGTCCTTCTTACCATTATTGACCACTCCCCTAATGTGTGTCAGCTGCAAATTTTATCAGTGTTGATTTTACATTTTCTTCCAGGTCATTAATGCAAATGTTAGATAGCATAGGGCCAAGAACAGATCTTCACAGGTCCTCACTATAAATATAGTGGATGACAATTCTCCATCAGTTATTTGGCTGTTAATCCACTTAATTTGTGCCATGTTAATTTTATGTCATTATGTCATTCATTTTTAATGAAAAAAACCACCTGACAAATCAAAGCATATGGCATCAACACCATTACCATTATCAACCAGATTTATAATCTTGTTAAAAAAATAGATTAGTTTGACAGATTTATTTCTATAAATCGAAGTTGACTTGCATTAATTACATTACCCTCCTTCAATTTTTTATGAACCGAGTCTCATATCAACTACTACTTTATTTTGCCAAAACACCAAACTCAGACTGACAGACCTATAAATTACCAGGGTCATTCTGTTTTACCATTTTTAAATATTGGTACAACATTAGTTTTCCTCCAGTCTTCTGGAACTTCCTCTGTTCCAAGATATATTAAAAAATCAGCACTGATGGTCCAGCAAGCTCCTCAGCCAGCTCTTTTAAAATTCTTGGGTGCAAGTTACCTGGAACGGCTGGTCTAAAAATGTCTTATTTTAGTGGCTTCTGTTTAACATCCTCCTGAGAAACTAATGGGATGGAAAGAGCTTTATTATACATTTTCCCTAATACAGAACATTTATTGAACCCTTCTGCCTTTTCTGCATTATTATTGATGATTCTGCCATTTCCTTCTCATAACGAAGCAATAATGTTGTCAGGATTCTTTTTGCTTCTAATATACTTTAAAAATTCCATCTTATTGTCCTTAATTGTGCTTACCAGACATTGATAAGTGAAACAAATTCCTACCTACAATTTGTAACTTTTCCTATATATTCATTGCTATCAACGGCCTCTTTCTTCCATTTGTCTATTTATATATAAATTCTATAGCTTCCTGCACTTCCCCTCTAAACCTTTCTTTTAACCAACACAGCCTTCTTCCTCAGCCATGAGATTGTGGCTTTTGGGGCATTTAGTAAGTTGTACTTCAACAATTTTTTCCAGCTTATTTGGCTCAATTGTTTTCTGCTTTGTGCAATTGGCCCATTCAAAGTACCGAATGTATATACTTCTGGTCTAGATTTAATTCTCTTCGCATATTATGAATGTGATCAAGTCATGATCAGTTGCACTTAAGCCAATATTATTTTTAGCCCTGGGATCAGTTTCTCTTTATCTGTCAAGACAAGGTGTAATTCAGAATTCCTCCAAGCTGGTTGCAATACTTTTTGAATTAGAAAATTCTCATCTACAAAGTTTAGAAATTCCAAGGATTTTTCACTACCGGCAGCATGAGGACTCCAGTACCTGTCACACAAAATGAAGTCCCCTATGATCATGTGGCTCTTTTCCCCCTATACATAACAGATAGATGTGTAAGGAGCTAATGATCTATTTCCTAGCGGAATTTGGCATTCTGTAGCCGACACCAATTAATTTTGTGCTCTCAGTGTTAGGACACTGATCCATAAATATTCAAAATTAAGACCCTGTGATATTACCCAGAGTAATTCTGAACTATTGAACAGCTGTGTTCCCTTAATCCAGGCTAAAAAATTGCCTTTTACACAACTTTGAGGTATAAATAGCCATTTTTGGCCAGTTCATACACAGCCCTTAGCATATAAAATCAATCCCAATGAATACATGTTCCAGAGGGGTAGCCATGTTAGTCTAGTTCAGCAAAACAAACAAGGAGTCCTGTGGCAGTTTTTAAGACAAAGAAATTTATTATCCCATGAGCTTTCGTGGGAGAAAATCCCACTTCAGACACTTTGAAGAAGCTGAATACATGAATGCTATGGCCATCCACTCATGAATTACATACAAGGCAACACTAACAAATCCCTATTCTCAGTCTTGTTCCCCTTGTAATGTGTGTTTTGTATTACCCAATATCCTTCTGAAGAGTACAAGCTCATAGAAAGTCCATCATGTCAAAGGAAAATCATAACACACCAGCTTTGTTATCCCAAATGAGCTTCCTACACACTTTAATCCAAACATGCTGGTTAGGATAAAACAATATAAGTTTGTGAACTAAAGAAACAGATTTGTAAGTGATTACAAGTGCATAAAAATCATGACTGGTTACCAAAGAAAATAGAAGCTTGTGTTTTCTAACTTAAACTAACAGAATGCAAAGGGAAAGTTTTACCCCTATATGCTGCAGTAAACTTCACAGGCTGGGTGCCCTTTCAGCCTTGGACTGCTCCCTTTTAGTTAAGTGTCCTTCAAATATTCATTAATTTCATGAACAAAGAGATGGGAAGAGAGGTGAAGTGGCGGCCACTGTCTCATGTTCTTATAACACCTCTCCCCTTTTTGAGGATTACTCCCAGCTGGGATGCAGTCAACAAACAGTCTCACATGGATGTGTAGTTTGAACCATCTCTGTGATAAAATGTAAATTTCTTGTTTATCTCTTCTCCCCGCTGGAGAATAGTTGCTTAAGCAGGTGATAGCTCTAACACCTGACCTGGACCAATGTATATTTTTGGTCTTGTAAAACTCAAACTTGGCTGAATTCTCCTTTGCCTCCTCCTTCTCCCCTTCCCCCACAAATAATTCATCTCAAAGAGAGATTCATATTGGCAAACTAGTCCATAATCTTCATGTTTTGGAAAACTACAAGCATGGAAATAAAACAGGGATTTTATTAATGGAAGCTGTTTTATAACACAATGGTCATAGGCATAGCTAATGCCAGCTCTAATACACAGATGTCCCATACAGATACTTCTAAACCTGAAATCTCATTGTACCAAAAATCACAAGTAATTCATCTAAATGCCCTCCATGCTTTCATTTCAAACATTCCACAGTTCCAATAATAGCCGCAAGGACGGGAAACAATGGGTGTATACAAAGATATTGCAGAAATTTCCTGTTTTGGGTGGCAATTGACTAATGTTAATTTTAACACTTTGGTTAGGATAATTTTCTTCTGAAGTCTCCAAAGCCTGTAATTAAGGAAGAGGCTTAAATAGTTGATTTTAATTAAGTTAAAAAACTAAAACAGGCGCCAACTATCAAACTATTTGGAAAAGCTTAAGCTTTATCTTCCCTTTCCAGAATGGGAACTCTTCCAACTTCGGATTTAAGAGCCAGAATAACTTTCCTAGACAGCAGTGTTAAAAATCAGTGCACATTCACCTGCCCTTTCACCAACATTCCCAGCCAACTCAAAGTCCCAATCAACTCTCAAATCATTCCTACACAGTAGCCTTCTAAATACATGAGCATTATTAGTTTTGTGGAAGTGCCTACAAGGCGCTCACGAAGAATAATGTAGGATGGGGAAGTGGATTTCCCATCCCACACATACCCGAGTTTTGAAGTTTTTCCCTGTTCCACACTGGGATGAAAATGTAACTTTTCTTAAAAAAACAAAACAAAAACAAACTTGAAAGAAAGAAAGAAAGAAAGAAAGAAAGAAAGAAAGAAAGAAAGAA